>JADHKL010000003.1:174639-592414 GCA_019925545.1 Ophiostoma angusticollis
TCTTTCTGCTCTCTTTCTCTCTTTCTCTCTTTCTCTCTTTCTCTCTTTCTGCTCTTTCTAACACCAGTAGGACCTCGGAACGGCCCTGCCCAAGAGCGGTGGCGAGCGCGTCTACCTCGAGCGCATCTTCCGCCGCCCGCGTATGCTGGCCACGTGCATGTTCATGGCCTACGTCGTCCTGCTCGGCTTCTCCACGCCCAACGCTATCGTGCTGGGCGAGTACATCCTATACGCGCTCGATCTGCCAGCCAACCGCTGGAACGTGCGCGGGCTCGCCGTCGTCGCCGTCACGCTGCTCTGCGCCGTCCACGCCCACCACCCGCGCCTCGGCCTGCGCCTGATCAACGTGCTCGGCGTCGCCAAGATGCTCGTGCTCGTCTTTGTCGTGCTGTCGGGTTTCGCGGGCGGCCTGCTGGGCGTTGGGAGTCTCAGCAGCAGCGCCACCTCCACCACGCCTGGCACCACCACTCCTGGCACCACCACTCCTGGCACCACCACTCCTGGCACCATCGGCCACCACCTCGACCCCAACATAACCGCCCACGGGCTGCCGTCCACCGTCGACATCGCTGCCGCCGGCATCAGCACGGCGCGCCGCAACTTCCAGGACGTCTGGGCCGGCTCGTCGTCGCAGCCGTACGACTACGCCACGGCGCTGCTCAAGGTGGTCTACTGCTTCCGCGGCTACAGCACCGCCAACCAGGTGCTGTCGGACGTGCGCAACCCCGTGCGCACGCTGCGCGTGGCGGCGCCGCTGGCCCTGGCGCTGGTGTCGCTGGCGTACCTGGCCGTCAACGTGGCCTTTTTCCTGGTTGTCGACAAGGACGACTTCCGCTCGGCCGGCGTCGTCGTGGCCGCCCTCTTCTTCCGCAACCTCTTTGGCAGCGGCGTGGCCGCCACCCGCGTGTTGCCCGCCTTTGTCGTCGTCTCCGCCGCCGGCAACATTGCCGCCACGTCCTTTGCGCAGGCCCGCGTCAACGAGGAGCTGGCCAAGGACGGCCTGCTGCCGTTTGCCTCGGTCTGGACGAGCAGCAGCCGGCACCGTGGTGCAGCCTCCGGCACCAGCACCGCCAACACCCCCACCCGCGGCTTGCTGCTGCACTGGCTCGTGTCCGTCGTCGTCATCGTGGTGCCGCCGCCCGGCAAGATCTACGACTTTCTGGTCGACATGGGCGGCTACCCGGTGTCGCTCATCAGCGTTGCCATCGCCGCCGGCCTGCTGCACCTGCACCGCACGCCGGCCGAGCACTGGACATCACCGTGCCGAGCCCCGCGCGCCGCCGTGATCGTCTTCGCCGCCAGTAACTGCCTGCTGCTGCTGTTGCCCTGGATCCCGCCCGCCAGCGGCCGCGGCGAAGACGAGCGCTTTGCCTACTACGCCTACCCCGCCACGGCGCTAGCCGTCATCGGCAGCGGCGTGCTCTTCTGGTTCTGGTGGCGGTACCGGGGTAGAGGGCGTCACGTGCGTGTGCGTGTGCACGTGGTCGCGGCAGAGGCAGAGGCAGGCGAGGAGGCAGGAGCCGGAGCAGAGGAAGTGGCGGCAGCCACCAGCAGCAGCAGGCCAAGGTACTCGTTGGCGTCGTATTATGCGCTTTCCGGTTGGGGCCGCCTCAAGACCGCCGCCTTGACAGTCCTCGGTGGCCGCAGCCGGCATACCACGAGCGTCAGACGCAGCAGCAAGGTCGACGACGACGCCGATGGCGACGGCAACGGCGACAGCGACGATGGCGGCAGCTCTTGTTCGTCGCAGCCCATGGTTCACATCACAACCACCACCAGGCGGCGGGCACCGTGTGGATGTCCGTCCCTGCACTAAGCGGAGAATTTGTACGCATAGCAATAGCTAGAATGAGGTCATGCAAAAAGAAGAGACAACAGACGTGAAGTGCCCGTTCTTCTTATCTTTCACTGCTTCTCGGCGATCAGCTCCCCCGATATCAAGACACTGTTGTCGCTCGTCAGTCCACGTCGGCTCTCGTGCTCCTCCAGCGGCAGCGGCGGCGGGGGAGCGGTGGCCCCGTCATGGTCGGCGTCGCCCAAAAGGTAGCGTCGGTGCCAGGGCCCGACAAAGAGACCGTCGGGGTCGGCAGCGCTGCGCACGGCGTTGAACCGCTGGAGGTTGCCGCCGTAAGCCGCCGCCAGCTCCTTATGCGTCGACCCAAAGCACTTGGCCCAGTGCGGCTTGCCGCCGAGGTCGCGCATCAGCCACTCAAAGGCCTCGTAGTAGCGGTCCGTGGCGGCCGGGTTCGTCAGGTACGGCCGGTACATGGTGGCGTTGAGGTACAGCGTGGGCCCGTCGCCCACGGTGGGGTCGAGCAGCGGCCGCATGGCTGCCTCGGGGGATGACGCCTGCACGGCCGCGGCGTCGGCCACGCGCACCTCGACCGGCGCGTGCACGTACAGGCTGTCGGCCGAGAAGGGGATGCCGTGGTCGACGTAGCCCGGGTCGCCGGGCCGCAGGCGGTTGAGCCAGGCGCCAAGGCGCGTCAGGGCCTCGGGCCCGCGCGCCAGCGGGATAGCCCACTCGTTGACAAACTGCGAGTATAGGCAGTTCATGAGCAGCGCCTGGTCGCTGGGCTGCAGGCCGGCCGTGGTGGTGCCGTTGCGGAAGCCGTACTGCATGCCGAAGACGAACCACTCCACCCACGGCAGGATGCGCGGCACAAAGTGCGCCAGGTACAGCAGGTTGTGGTACACTAGGTAGCCCAGCCGGCCGTCGTAATACGACGTCGGCGGCGTAAAGTCCGGCTGCGCCTCGGCCGTTGCCGTCGCGTCCTCGGCCGCCCACACCACCGCCCGCCGCGTGTACGGGAACCACCACACCCGCACAAAGTGCGCCTGCGTCCACAGCTGACTGTTGCGCCCGAGTGCGTCTGCCTCGCCGCCGCCGTCCGTGTCCTTGCGCCGCCGCCATGCGTCAAACGCCACCGTGTCCTTGTCCACCGTCTGTGTCCAGTGCAGCCGGAACGCCGGCACGGCACGCAGCGTGATCTCCACGACGATGCCCAGCGCGCCCAGCGAGAGCAGCGCCGCTTGGAACAGCGCCCGCTCGTCGCTGTCGGGGTCTGCCGCCGCCGCCGCCGCTCGCGTGCACGTGCGTGTTGTGCCGTCGCCGAGGGTGATCTTGAGCGCCGTGATGTCGTCCGACAGCAGCCCGTGGCGCATGCTGCTGCCGTGCGTGCCCGTGGCTGTGGCACCCGCCAGCGACTGCTCATTGATGCTGCCGAGGTTCGGCAGCGCCAGGCCATGCGGGGCCAGTGCCATGCTCAGGTCGCGCAGACGGATGCCGGCCTCGACGGTGACGAGACCCGACGCCTGGTCGACGGCCAGTACGCGGTTCAGCCGGTCCAGGTTGACGAGCCAGCTGCTCGTGCACGTCATGTCGGACGGTGAGTGGCCGCTGCCCGTCGTCGTGATGCGCCGCCGCCGGTGCCGCGCCAGCTTGACCACCTGCTCGACCTCGGCCACCGAGGCCGGCTGGATAAACAGTTCCGGCCGCGACGCATACGTGCGTGCCCACGTCGCATGTGTGTAGCCGCGCCGCGCAGAGAACAACGGGTGCTCGGCCGTGGCCAGGTCCACGCCATCATAGACTGCGGGGTCGAATGTCGAGGATGCCATGAAGTCGGTGGAGTCGGGGGGGAGAGAAAAGCTCTGGTTTCGGAAGACGCGTGTGGGATGCAGACGTACTCTGAAGCGCCAGCTCAGCCTACAAGAAGGCTATGCGGCGACATACCGATGCCATCGTTTTCAGAACAAAAAGAGAGAAAGAGACTAATATGAGGCCATTCTGGTGGTGGTTGACCCCATCCCGGTTCCCGAAGAGGGCCCGAGAATACCTTGCTTATGTCAGCAATGGACTAATGTTTACCCCACGATCACGACAAGGCACCGTTTCCCATCAACACTCCTCTATTGCCTGTCTCTCTCACCACACCACCATGTCTTACCGCGTTCCGCTCACGTTCCCTGCCTCCGGGCGACACACTGCGACGGTTATTTTCGCACACGGCCTCGGCGACTCTGGCCACGGCTGGGCACCTGTGGTGGAGAACTGGCGACGGCGGCAGCGCCTGGACGAGGTCAAGTTTGTGCTGCCGCACGCACCCAACATTCCGATCACGGTCAATGGGGTGAGCGCTGCATTCTCTGTTGCGGAAAGGCGTGTGTGTCTGCTAACTGACTGCGCAGGGCATGACGATGCCAGGATGGTACGACATTGTACGTTGCGTCTTTCTCTTCCCAGCATCTTGAGTCTTTTTTGTCGAGTATCAATCACTGACAGGCCAGGTTTCCCTCGGTGGCCCTGCCGAGGAGCTCCGGCGAAACGAGGACGAAGCCGGCATCCTCAAGAGCCGCGACTACCTGCGGTCGCTCGTCCAGAAGGAGATTGACAGCGGCATTCCGTCGGAGCGTATCGTGCTGGGCGGCTTCTCGCAGGGCGGCGCCGTGTCCATCTTCTCGGGCGTGACGAGCCCCGTCAAGCTGGCGGGTGTGGTGGCCTTGTCGACGTACCTGCTGCTGTCGCTGAAGCTGGAGTCGACGTACCTGCCGCAGCCGCCGGCCGTCAACGTGAACGCCAACATGCCCATCATCATGTGCCACGGAACGGCCGACCAGGTGCTGCCGTTCAATCTAGGCCTCCAGTCCAAGGACCGGCTGGTGCAACTGGGCTACCCGGTGGAGTGGAAGGTGTACCCGTACGTTCTCTCTCTTCGTTTGCCCCTCCTTTCTCTCCCACCCCTGACACTCCCAGGGGCTTGCCGCACAGCGCGGATCCCGACGAGCTGGACGATGTTGAGGCGTTCTTGCACAAGGTGCTGCCCCCGGTCAGCAACGCTTCGCAGTCAGAAAAATCAGAGCTTTAGGACAGCCAGGGATGTTTTCCGGAAGGCGGCATGTTTTACTTTGAGAATGACACGCGGTGAACTGTGCAGGACAGTTCTTCTGCTTGAATTAGGGAATACAATTAGACTGAGCGCTCCCATGGACCGTCTTTATAGCTACGATTGCCATCGAGCTCGCTACATGTTTGTCCACAGACAGAACGGACGCAACGCGCCACAAGAAAGAAAGGAGAGAATAAGGAGAGAGAAATGCGACGAGCGACGCGAGTGGGAGAGATGCCCTGGTACCGCCTCCCTCAGGCAATGATGACAGAGACGTGGTCGTCCATGTACATGCCAATGTCGTCCATGAAGTAGCTGGCCACCATGGATATGACGCCAAAGGCGATGCTGCAGTAGTACACATAGGGATAGGCGCCGGCAAAGGCCTGTTGGCCGGCGAGGACCACGGAATGGTATAGGGCGGTGTCCGGCCCACCAATGGCGGTCAGGTTGGCAATGGCTTCGGTCTGGGACGTGGCCGTCAGGTAGATGACCTGGCCGATGAGCTCGGTGGCGTTGACGCCGGGCGGCGGCGCAGCCCCGGAAGCGGAAGCGGCGGCGGCGGCAGCACCTAGGCCCTGCATGACGGCCTTGCCGAGGCCGGTCTCGAGGCGCGGCAGCAGCTCGTGGACAAAGACGTTGTAGTAGATGCTGTAGCCAATGGCACCGCCGACGACGCGCACAGCCAGGGTGAGAGCAGTGGCTGTGGCGATGAGGTCCTCGGGGCAGACGACCATGGCGACGAGCGAGGCAGGCACGACGATGCCGCCGACGCCGAGGCCGGCAATAGTGAGCACAAGGTAAACGGCGGGCAGGTTGTCGAGGCGAGCGGCAGCCAGGGCGCCGCAGCCGGCGGTCATGACCGCGCTGGCGACCAGCAGCAGCCAGCGGTTACCGCCACGGAAGCGCGACAGCACAGCCAGGGTGGCGACGCAGCCGACGAGCACGGCGACAGCAAAGGGGAGGCCACGCAGGCCGACGCCGATGGGGTCGTGGCCGTAGACGTTGTAGGCCTGGGAGGGCCACAGCATGATGACGCTGAAGAAGTTGGCGCCGGACACAAAGGTGATGAGCAGAGCGAGCCACATGGTGCGGGCGCGCGGCGGCGGCAGGCCCTGGGCGGCGGCGGCGGCGTGGTGGTGGCCGACGAGGCGGCGCGGCACCATAGGATAAGGTGCCCAGCGAGCCTCCCAAACGGCAAAGGCGGCGAGCAGCACGGTGCCGAGCACCAAGGGCACCAGCACGTGGGCACTAGCCCAAGGGTACTGGTAGCCGCCCCACAGCAGGCCGGCGACGAGCAGGACGGTGCCGGAAATGGACAGCAGGCCGCCGAGCACGTCGACGCGCGGCAGGATCTGGCGGCGCCACGAGTGCAGGCCCAGGGCGTTGGCGCGCGGCGGTGGGTGGTAGAAGACGGCGAGGATGAGCAGGCCGGCAAAGGCGTAGACGGCCGTGAGCACGCCGACAAAGCGCCAGCCGGCGTGGGCAGCGATCAGCTGCGCCCAGAGCACGGCCGGACAAAAGGGCAGCACGCTGACGATGAGGGCGCCAATGTAGATGCCGCGCTGGCGGGTGGGGGCGATCTCGGCGGTACCAGCGAGGGCGGTCAGTTCGTTGATGCCGGCGCCGACGCCCGAGACAGTCATGCCACCTGGACGTTAGAAAAGGAAGGGACAAGGGAAGAGAACGGAAGAAAAGGAAGAGCATACCAATAAAGCCGTTCATGTCGTGGGCAAAAGCGCACACGAGCTGGCCGACGACGACCAGGCCGCAACCCAACAGAGCCACATAACGGCGGCCGAGCAGGTCGGACAGAGCACCGACAAAGGGACACACGGCGGCTGAAGCCAGCAGGTTGCCGTTGATGAACCAGACCCAGTGGTCGATGCCACCGAGGTCAGCTACAACAATGGGAGGGATGCCGCCTAGATGGTTAGAAGGAGGGCGTGGGCACGGGCGTGAAGGCGGGAGAACGTACCCCAAAAGTAGACGGGAATCTGGGCGCTGCTCCAGAGAAAGGCCATGCCCAGCAGGGCCATGAAGCGAGTGCCAGTCAGTGGCTGGAGGGTTAGAAAAGAAGGAAAGAGAGGAAAGAGAGAAGGAAAGAGAAAGTCTCACCGGCTGCTTGGGCTCTTCTCGACGCGCCTCGCCATCAAGGTCTGCCTGATTGGCATCGACGTCCACGGGCGCCATCTCGTGCAATAGGATGACCTGCTGCGTCTCGCCGCTCTTATTCTCGTGGTCCTCGGCCGGCTGTCTCTGTTCCTTCTGTTGCTGCTGCTGGTCACTTGGCGAGTCTGCCACCGTGGGTGCTGTCGACACTGTCGAGGCCGGGCCAGTGATCATGGTTGTCGTTGACGCTGTCGGCGACACCGCCGAGGACGTGCCACCTCCTTCGTGTATCGGCGCCTTGCCAGGATTCGATGGCATTGTCGAGTGACGATATATTCAGAGGAGGAAGCAACAATGCTGCTCGCTGCTCGTTGTAGAAGGATAAGACGGTGAGCACAGAAGATGGGGAGAAGAAAGATGAGAGGAAAGTGAGAAAATTGTGAAGAGAACAGGGAGAGAGAACAGGGGGTCGAGGGAGTTATACCGTTCGTTTTGTTTTTAAACAGCTGAGAGACACTCTGGCCCTGGTTAGAGACATGAGAGCAGGAAAACAGCGGAGGGAAAAATAAAGGAAAAGAGAAAAAGAGAAAAAGAGAAAAAAAGGGGAAAATCAAAGATCAAAATAGAAGAAGTAGCTTTTTCTCGTGTCTTCTCTCGTACGACCATGAACATCGCTTGCCAGCACCCCGAGGTCTGCGGTTCTGGCCAAGGGACAAGGATGCTCGCTAAGTACGGCCGGGGTGCCCATGACTATGAAGGATCTCTTCTTTCTCTCTCCTTTCTCTCCCTTTCTGTTTTTTGTTTCTTCAACTCTTCATTTTCCTCTATATCTTCCTTTTCTTTCACTATTTATTTCTTCTCGTCTCTTCTCTTCCCCTTCCTCTACCGTCAGCCATCGAATGCTTCCTGATCCAGACAACAGACAAGGCTCAGAATCTCGTTTTCTCCAGACGGCTCGGCCGTGTTTGGCCAGTCGAGGTAACGAGGTACGAGAACGGCAGCTGCATGCCCAGACGAGAGGGTCGTGTGCCACACACCTTGCCCAGCCCTCCTTTTCGTCCTGCGATGATTGCTGCAAGAACATACGGCCCTGGTCGTGGAACAAGAGACAAGAGAGTCAAATTGCCAGGTATGACCAAACAAGGTGCGGGAAATACAGACGAGGTGAGGATGAGCTCTGGGCTGTCGGGGAGGAGAGAAGAGGGGAGGGGAGAGAAGAGGGCGGTGAGGCAGAGTGAGAGGGGAAGAGGGAGAGGAGAGCGAGGGGGGAAGGGGAGAGGAGAGGGGAGGGGAAAGAGGGAGAGGGGAGGGAGAGGGAGAATAGGGAGAGTGAGAAAAGAAGAGAGGAAGAGGGTACGAGAGAGAGAGAGACAATAGATGAAGGCGGCCTCAGCAAACACCAAAACAAATTGCCCTGGACTACTGCAGGTTCGAGACGTGTAGAGCGAGTTACACCGTGCACCACGCCGGATGTGGCCAGTCAACAAAAGGGTAACAGTGGCGAGAGCGAGAAGATAAAACAGAGAGATAAAACAGATAAAACAGAGAGATAAAATAGAGAAGATAAAACAGAAAAAGAAAAAAGAAAAGAGAAAAAATTAGTCAGAGCGTCAGTCAAAGCCGTCAGACAGCTTGTGTCGTTTCACTCCGTCGTTGGCTCAACAAGAGGCAAAAGCATGTCAGTGTTTTGCCTGTCTCTGTAAAAGACTAACGTTTGATATCGGCATCGCCAGGGCAAGACCATCTAGAGTCTGGAGCCTCGGACGAGCCGTCATCACCCACGAACAGTGTCTTTGCCTCGGGTTCCGTGGTGCAGTTGAACATCACTGAAAATACTCAGGAGCATGCGAAAGTCGCGAGTTCGAGCCTCTCCGGACCATTTTATTTTTTTCTCTCTCTTTCTTTTTCACATCTTCACCTTGTGCATGTAACAAACGCATCTCACTAAAGACGACTCTTGTCATATCGCCCAGTAAGCCCCCATAGTAATCCACAGATCCACACATCATGACCTCTTCATGCAACAGGTCCTGCTTACACGATGCAGTCCTTACCGTCCTTCTGCTTCCCCACGTTCCTCAATGCCGTCTCTCAAGCGGTTCCAATGTCTCCTCCATCTACACAGATCATCGAAAACCGGCTTTTCTAGTCCCTCTCAGCGCGTCATGGAGCTCCTCCAGGCCATCCTCAGCTTCCTTGCCGTGAGCTCCTTGCCGTCGGCACCAAAGCCCAGGACATTGTCTGAAGCGTACGCCTTTGTCCCTATTCCACTGAGTAGTATCTATGATCCTGACACCCATACCTATAGACAAAAGTGCCTCTCATCAGGCGTGCCAAACTGCTCCTGCTCCGGATCTGCAGCAGCACCAACAGCAGCTGTTCCGACAACCACTCTGATCTCGGCTACCGCCGCCACGGTTGGTATATCGCCAACGTCGTCGGCAGCGGCACCTTTGCCGCCGGCCGCACCGCCACAGCCTTTGCCCTCGCTGGTGCCGGCAGCCATGGCTTCATCGATGCCGTTCCAGCCGCGGGCCCGGACTATCCGGTCCCCAGCCGCCATGCTTACAGCAAAAACAGCAGCGGCGGCGGCGTCCAAAACTCGCCTGCCTTGGCCACCGGCGGCTTCCCCGTCTACCAAGGAAACGACCGGCTGAGCTGTGCCAGGCCGCATTCGCATCGTGGGCACCTAGGACTCTGCCCCGAGCGTCCCTCATCGAGTTCCCATATATCCCCCAACTCCGCAAACGTTGCTCACACGAAACGTTGCTCACACGCCAAGTCTCGTCATGCCTGTTGCGGCCACCGTGGTATGGCGCGAGAAAACACGCGAGGAACTGGAATTCGAAAGTTGAAAATACAGATGTGCTCCTTCACACTTGGTACAGACAATGAGCCACACCCTGGCCTTGCTAAACAAACTAGAGATAATGAAATGAAAGCAGTGGAGAACATGAGGTCGTGCAAATAAAAGACAAGAGACAAAAGAAGGAGGACAAATGACCGTCCGTCGATTACCACCCAACCACCCCCTCCATTCATTGATGACCTCCTTGTGTCCATCCAAGCTAGTCCGCGCCGACCGTCGGCGGCGGCGCACCGTCTGCCTTGCGATGAATTGCTTTCTCTTGCGACAAGTCCTCCTTGGCCAAGTCGGCATCCTTCTGCTGCGTTGGCCCGGCCTTTCTAGCGTTTTGCTGCGGCTGCGGCAGCTGTTGCTGCGGCGGTGACTGCGCAGCCGGATCATGTGTCTGTGGCTGTTCGTCTTCCGGCTGCAAAGGCGGCGCTGGCGCAAGCGTCTTGAGCACATTCTGCCTGGTCTCAGCCTCCAGCGCGATCTGCTCCTCCAGCAGCTGCCGCTGCTGCTGCAGCCGCAGGCTGGCAATGTGGTTGTACACGTCGCGCGATTGGAACGGCCTGTGGTACTTGCGCTGCAGGAACGTCACAATCTGCCGCACCTTGAGCTCCATGTCCAGCAGGATTTCAATCGTCTCCTTCTGGTCCGCGTCCAGCGACCGGTGCACGCGGTGTGCAAAGATGTTATTGCTCGGCGCGTGGTTGTGCACTGAGAACTCGGCATCCCGGTGCTCTAGCGACCATGTACCATCCCGCTTCTCCTTGAGGTACACCGAGAACTTGCAGCCAATCCGCCGCGACGGCCCCCGCTGCCGCATCACTTGGTTCGGGTCGCGCTCACGCCCCTGCCCCCACCGGTCGCACGCGAACAGCACCTTTGTCAGGCCCTTTGTCGTGAAGGACCGTGCCGTGATAAAAGCGTACCCGTGCTGCGCAGCCAGTGTATTGATCGCCTGGTGCGCCTCGTCGCGCGTCGAGAAAATCTGCTCCGGCGGCAAAACCTCGAGTCCAAAGTCTGGGTAGCCATCCGGGAAGATCTCGGGCGAGCGTGTGTTTGTGATCTCGGGCAAGCGTGTGTGTGTTGTCGGTAGTGGTGATCTTTCCAGATCGGCTGCGCCTTCGGCACTGGAGGATGTCATCGTTTCCGTTCTCTCGTGCTATCTTGCCCAAACGCGGGTAGGTGGCCCGGATGGATGAGCTGTTGGAGCATTTGGGGGGGAAATGGGGATGTGCGCGACTGCGCGTGGTCAGCTGGGATTAGGCGTTCCTGCTTAGTAATAGTGGCTTTCTGACAACAGCCCCCCACGACGCGTCTCCCAACTTCAACCTTTGCCTTGACTATCCTCGAACCCTGCTAATGGCTTCTGCTTCCGAGTTGGACGACGAGATTGAGCGGCTACGTGATAAAGGTGCGTACTTGGTATACTAGCCAGGAAAGGAGAGAAGAAAGCCAATGCTGACTCTCTCCCCCAAGCCGTCTCTCTCAAGAAACAGGTCCAGGTGCAGACGTCCACGCTGCTGTTGGCAGAGTCGACGCGCCGACTGCTGACGGAAGACGATCCCCGCCGTGATGCCACCGCAAAGAAGAAGCTGCTGGAGCTGTGCGACGCGCACGATGCCCACCAGCAGCAGAGCCTCTACCGCGCCGGCGCGTCCGTCACCGCCTTTCGTGTGCGCGACCCCGACCCCAACGCCGTTGACGACGGACGCGTCCTGGGCCTGCGATTTGATGTCATGATGGGCGCCCAGTTTCTGCGTCCCTACTACGTGCTGATGAACCGCCACTGCCACCGCCGGAGGTCGGCCGGCCGAGCTGACCTTGCCGCGAGCAGCAGCACAAATGTGGATGGACCCCTCCGCGTGCACCGACACACTGTGCCGCCGTCGGTACCGCTCGGCGGCATCGCGACGCGCTATCTGGGATCCACGCGGTACACGCCCACTGGCGCACAACCCCCCGACCTGTACGGCTTTGCGCGGGCGCTACGGCGGGCGCTGGTCCGCTACCACAATCGGCTGGCCGTAATCGGCGATCTGCGCCAGGCCGTGCAACAGAGTGCGTCGCTCGCAGCGACAGCGACGGTGGCCGAGGGGCACGTCGCAAGTGGTGCTGGTAGCAGCAGCACCAGGCTTGTCGACGTGAGCGGCGCCGACGCGGAAGCAAAGCAGATTCGCTTCGACTGGGCCGACGGCCGAACGGGCCGCCTCGTTCTGGACGACGATGGCGATATCCAGACCATGGTGGTCATTGGCACTACAGGTGCACGCGACCGCGCTGCGGCACGAGAGCTGCTAGCCGGAGAGACGACAGCGCTTGGACTTGTCCGCCGAATGAGCGAAACCTGACGAGGACGGGCGGAAAGAAGGGAAAAGGGAAAAACGAGGCGGTTTCGCTTCGCTGTCTCTTTGGTGAGAGAGGATCGGTGATGGCCTCGCTACAGGATGCGGCCGCAGCAGCTACGAAAAAACCTGTTACCATTTCCGCTTCAGCGGCAACGACTCGAAGGTAACATCCCGCTTCAACTGCTTCCTCTCCTCCGAACAGCCACATGTCAGCCCCCCTCCCGAAAAGACAACCGTTTTGCAAGACACCATCCGGCCGATGACCGTTCCGGACTGTCTCGGTGTTAGTCTGGGCTTGGCCAAGTACTGAGGCGAGACCCCCCGAAAAGGGGCATTACTCGCGATGAGTTGAGGGCGAGACTTTTTCTGGCTCTGTCAACTTGGCTTTTTGGGGAAACAAAGAAACCGGGCAGTAACACTGATTCAGGTTAAGAAGAACAAAGGAGCTGTGGTCTCGAAACGCAAGCTTGAAACATTTCTCTGGTAGCAACAAGCTCTGCCAAGTTGGGGTTTTAAACATTGATGCACACGGAGCAAGTCGATGCAAATATAACCGTACTATCATATTGTCCTATTGTGCGGATGGGAATCTTTGTAAATCCAATTACCCATGCCTCGTGCCCCTGCAAACAGCCATGACTCCCTTTATGCACCAGCTCCACTACAGTTCCAACAAAGAAAACAGAAAAGCCCCAAACGAAAGAAAGGGGGAAAAACAGAAAAAGCCCCAAACGAAAGAAAGAGGGGGGAAGATGAGGAAAAGAGAGACGAGAATGAAAAAACAGAAGAGACAGTAGCTCATCATCTACCAAAGAGACATCCTACCAAAAAGCAGCAACGGCAGCAGCAGCGACAACCGCACCAGCGGCACCAAAGCCTCTGTGCGAGGAAGCGCCCGCCGTGACGACAACCTGCGGGATCGACGTCGTCGCGGTCGATTTGGTGGTGACAGGGGTGGTCTTGGACGGCGTTGCGGTTGTGAGCTCCTGGGTGGGCGTGGTCGTGGGAGTCTTGCTCGTGGAGGTCACGGTCACGATGGCCGTCGGCTCCGTAGGGCTCGACGTGACAAAGACGAGCTCGCTGGTGGACTTAGACGGGGTGGCGGTCGTAGTGTCCTTGACGGTGGTCGATTTGGTAGATGGGGTGACAGCAGTCGACGACGAAGATGTAGTCGAAGGCGTGCTGGTAGTGGTAGGCACAACAGGGGGTGACGTTGAGGTCGTCGGGGTCGCCGGAGTCGTCGACTTCGTCGGGGTGGACGAGGCCCGGCTCGTGACCGGGCAGACCGTGGTGCTTACGGCCACAACGATCGTGGTGCGCACGGTGCTCTCAGCCGGGCAAGACTTGACGGTGGAAGCGCAGCTGATGATCGTGCTGGTGGCAGTGGAGAAGATGGTGCTGGTTGTGACGTCCGGGGTTGTCTCCTTTGTCGTCGGAGCCGCCGACGACGATGTCGTGGAAGCTACTGACGATGTTGTGGGAACCACAGACGATGTCGTGGGAACAACTGACGTCGTGGAGGGAACCACCGACGTGGTCGAGTGGATGGTCGTGGTGAGCGTCGTCTCGGACGTGGACACGTCCTCACTGCACTCCGGCTCGTCGTAGTCCTGCGTCGTCTTGTGGCCCAAGGCGAGAGTGGCAGCGCCAAGGAGAGCAATGAGAGATGCCTTCATTGTGGCTTGGTGTGATCTCGGAGACGAGAGTGGAAAGGGCGGACGAGGTGGAAGTGAACCTTAGTTCCTGAATGTAATAAAGAGTGACAAAAACGAGTGATCGTGGTCGCTGGCTTGCAGCAACAGTGAAGTGAAGAAGCAAGAAAGAGTGTTGAGATCCAAACGAGTGTGGAAACGAGAGAAGAGAAGGAGGCACGGTCTTACAAGGAGAGAGGAGGCCGGGCCAAGGAATCACTTTAAGTATTTATCTTGGCCGTTCGTCCTGCTTTCGCCGTCCGATGTGAAAGACGATTTCGGTTGGGCCGACGTCTCCTGTAACAGCTAATTGATGGCCCCTTGCATGTTGGCCGAGAGCCGGCCAGGGGTCGATGTTCTTTGTGCAGAAGTCCCCAGCTCACACCGTCCATTGAAAGTGTGACCGCCGGCTGAGCATAGCTGCTTCATCCAGGTCCAGATAAAGCGGTACGCCGCTGGCCACAAAGGACAAATACAAAGAGAAAAAAGGGACCGAAAGCGGGACAAAAGAAAGAGGCCGAATATCAAAGGAGGCAACAGGAGCTGAAAGGTGTTGTTGCCGCGCCCAGCCCCTGATCATGAAAACAAAGACTGCCATTTGGTTGGTTGCGGGGAGTTTTCCCTGGAACGGGAAAATCGAGATGGGGCTTGCAGCTGGACCAGGGACTGAGCGAAGCGCGCAGGTGCCAGGTGCGGGCACAGACACCAACGACGTCGGCTGTATCTGAAGATTTTCGGACGGTCCGTGGAGAGGGGCGATCACTGCGGGCACTTGGCACTTGGGTAACTACCTTGCGCTTGTCTAGCTGTTACAGAGTCGTAGGCAAGAGGTTCAAGACCGCATCGTCAGTGGACAGATGACGCCAGGCCGACCCCTGGCAGAGAGACAAGCAGGCTCCCTTCATTTGTTCAGCATGAACGCGGAGGTCACCATCTGTTGGCTGGAAAAGCACCGCCTGGCGGAGAGGTATCTGGAATACTGCTTGGTGGCCTTTGTTTGGCCAAACTTGAAACGAGGCCCAGGGGCCGAAACAAAAGCTTGCCGGTTGCGTTCATTGTCGTTTGCCTCTTCTTTGTGGCGCCAACGAGCGGACGAAGCGCTGAAAGCGCCGTGTTGATTTGGACCAATCCGGTGGCTGTTTCTTACTTGGCTCGAAACAAATCGAAACAAACCAGCCGCTTGCCGTCTGAGCGGCTGGCGGCTGTAGCGAAGAGAAAGAAACGTAAAAAAGAGAATAGAGAATAGAGAATAGAGAATGGAGAATAGAGAAAATACAAACGAAGAGAAAGAGAAAAAAGGAAACCCCCTCAAAGAAACTGAAAAAATTGGCCTTGAAAGTGAGGCACCTACGGGAGGATGCTCGTCGGTTCCGTGCTCCGTGCTCCGATGTGCTGGCAGCGGGAACTAAAGCCGCTAACCAGCCACTAGCCGTGAAAGTCAGTTGCACTGGAATTCCAGGCGTCCACCAAGGACAACGTCGCATGAAAAACCCATAGTCTCTATCTTAATGCCACGGCATTGCCACGTCCAGTGCTTCCCTTACTCTTGTTTTGTCCGTGTTCCCTTCCGACTTCATGCAGTATTGCGTCAGACATGCCCTTTGCTCACCACGTCCCGGTCGGACCAGTCAGAAGACAAGCCCACATGTGACAAGATGCGGTTTTCAGTGCAGCCAGATGCGTGGTCTCGCTGCTGAGAAAAAAGGTCAAGAATCCAGACCTCTTTGCCAAGTCCGCCTTGAGAGGCTGGTCGGCTTTCGTCATCGGCTCAGCCAGCCGCGGACCGCAACATGAGGAGCGCTCAACTGTCCTGCCTTGAGAAGCACTGGATGCAGGCAGGCACCTGCGGAGTAGAATGACATCGTTGGCAATTGCCTGGCCCGCCTGTTAGGCAACCCCTCCCCCACCCCTCATCAGCCCCAAACCCTGCTTTGGCTGGCCCGCTCTGTGTGCAGCTGTCTTTTTTTATTTCTCCTCCGTACGGAGTATTGCTCTTCGTTTCTTTTCTGGTCACCGGTTTTATTTGCTTCCTTTTCTTCTCACCTCCAGCATTTTTTGCGCAAGCTCAAACGACATTGCTTTGGCATCATCCCGAGCCCATTTCCTCTGACGAACCTGCTGTTTCTGCTGGCTCCTTTCTGCTGCTTTTGCCTGCCAGTTCTCAAGTTCCCAAGTTCTCCAGTTCTCCAGCCTCCCATCACCAGTCATGTCCTCTCGCCGCAGCCTGGTCGACGAGCGTGACTACGTGGATGTGCGTGTTCGCGAGCGAGAGACTGACCGTGACCGGGACCCTCTGGCCCGCTACTTCCAGGAGCCCCGGCGCGATGACACTGGCGGTGCACTCGTCCTGCGCCAGCGCGATGTGGAGACCATCGAACGTCCGAGGCCTCGGCAGAGGTCACGCAGTGCCATCCGTTACCGTGAAGTCATCCGAGAACGGTCCCCGACGCCACCGCCCCGGGAACGTGAACGTGAGATTGTTGACCGCGTCGAGATCAGGGACCGTGTGGTTGACCGGGACCGTGGCCGGCCTCCGCCTCGGGAGCGGTCTCGTGAGCGGATTGTGACACATGTCGTCAACCGCGAGCGGGAGCGCTCACCTACCCCCTCCCCCGACCGAGAGCGCATTCGCATCGTTGAACGCTCACGCTCTCTCGTCGTTTCGCCAAGCCCGTCGCCGTCGCCGCCTCCTCCGGAGCAGCGTCCTGTAATCCGGGGCCCTATCATCGAGCGGGATGTCATCACGCACTACACGGACTACGACCATGGTAAGTTATCTGGTGCATTGTGGCGTTACTGTTTGTGTATGTGCGCTGGCCGTCTGACATGCATGTTCCAGGCGTAGTCTACGCACCCCAACCGCCGCCGCCGCCGCCGAAGCCTGCGCGTCATCGGGATACGGAGATTGACATTTACTCGTCTCGTCACCGAACAGAGGTGGACATTCAGGAATCAAGTTCGAGGGAGCGGCGACGTTCTCGTTCGCGCTCTCGGCTGCGCCACCCGCCGGAAAGAGCGTCCGAGAAAGAGGTTTTTGTGCGCTCAGACCGTAGTCGTCTCGAAGTGGACATTGACAGTCACGCGCACCGCCGCTCGCGTTCGGCCCAGCCATCGCGCCGATATGACGACGGCGACGACGAAGCAAGATACATCGAGTCGCGGATTGACGAGCGCGGCCGGATGGGCGAGGCATACAATGGTGCTACACGAAACTGGGCCATTGTCGATGTGCCACCGGGCACGGAGCGCGTCCACATGGAGGGTGTTGGCGGTGCCTCTGCCGATGTGACCTGGCAGCGTTACAGCGGTGTGCGCCGGACTCGCTTCAACCCAGAGCGCGATGGCGCACTGGTTGTGTCGTCGCGGCCAAAGGCGCGCGAGCCGTTGCGAGAGGACCGAGACCGCGGCAGCCGCGACCACGTCAATGTTCAGATTATCGACAGGCACGGCGACCATGAGCACGAGATTGACGTCGAGACGGACCGCCGCCCGACGAGGGCTCCGCCGACGAGTCGCGAGTTGGTGCCGACGACACGAGACGACATGTGGACGGAGATCACCAAGGATCTTGTCATCCGCGAAGCCATTGAGCGTCTTGGCTACGACTACACGGAGACTGAGTACTTTTTCTACATTCTGCAGTACCTTCGCTACGTACGTCTCCGGTCCCCCGGTTTCATTTTTTGCGCCGCCACCTCGTTCATATGCTAACAGCGATCACAGGAGGACGTTCTCGAGCTGGTTGAGGTGTCCGACCGCCTTCGCCACCGCCGCAGATCTGAAGTGCGCCGCTCCCGTGACGAAATCGACGTCGATGTTGACGTGCGCCACAGCCATCGTCGCCGCAGCCATAGCAATCAACGACGCCGCCACGAAGACAACCGTTACTATGAGAACGAAGTGTCCGTTAACCATTTGCATCCTGCACACTACCGTTAACACGCACGAGTAACCGACAACACGATGGTATTAGGAACCTTCGTCTTCTCCTGACAATATTTTGAATACTGGGCCAAGATCTGCTTTGGAAGAGCAGTATTAACGATGTCACGATATATACCATAACAGCACCACCATCTGAGATATATAATTTACATTGAACTTTCCCATCTTGAAGCCGACAAACGAGTGCCGCGACAACCGTTTGAAGTTGATTGAATGTGATGCAATACAAAGAGGTCTGGTTTCACAATGTATATCTCTATACGTGCGAGGCGAGGCAACAACAGCGAGAGGTCTATCAGGCACAAACGCCTTGAGTGTAGATTTTTTTTCTTGTATTGGTTGTGGATGTGGGCTTCTCGAGTCTACAAGAAGGAAGGTAGAGAAAAAAAAAAGAACAATGAACAGTTTTCCGTATCCGAAAACAGTACCAGCCAGCCGCGCGCCCATCCTCTCCAAACCGAGCCCTTCCTTCACCTGCTGCCACCCCCTCCGTCTTCTCAACAAGCCTCCGGGGTCCCGTTATGAAAAGTCAAGCCAACCACACGGTTGCCGGGCTCCCATGAACCCGGCCACCGTCGTCCACTATCCGCCTGGGTGGTGCAGGTTGTCGGCGAGTTGTCTTGTCTCAGTGTAGATAAACGTGGGCCTTCGGAGCGTACGTCGTGAAATCGGTAGAATGGTGATGAATTTGAGAGCCGGAGGAGGGGATGTTTGTGTTGTAAATTTTCATCTTTTTTTCTTGGTCGTAATTATAGTGGCAAATGGGAGATGCAAGGCGCATAAGGGATAAAGGGGACACATTCAGTGTTTGCGTTCCCTTCCTCTATGCGCTGGCCTTGATCTTCGCCAGAGCCTTGCGCTCCTCGTAGCGGCGCTGCTTCTTCAACCGCAGGACCTTGAAGCGGTCAAAGTCGGTCAGGGCCTGCCGCCGCTCGCGCTGCAACTGCTTCTTGTACCAGTTGCTGGCCTTCCACTGGCCATCAACATCGGCCTTCGCCCAGGCAGCCTTGACGGTGCCGCTCCGTGCGCCGCGGGGCAGCTTTGAGATGACGATCGCGGTAAGGAGAACGTCGGCGAGCGCCGCAGCTTGCCGAGGCGCACCACCGGGGTTGGCGTCTGTTGCCGGGCCATCGACGAGAGCCTGGGAATAGCATGTTAGCATACGTAGATCCGTCTCGCGTGAAGGGAAAACTCCGCGCTGTCTCGCCTCCCTCTCTCCCTCTCCGCCCTCTCCCCCAGCTGGCAGTCTGTCCCATCGGATGCACCTCCCAGCCATAGCCTCCATCCATATCGCAAGAAGAAGAAAAAGAGTAAAACGCACCCGCTTGTGGTCGATGATCTCGACAATGGTGGCCAGGCGGCCAGCCGACGGGCCCTTCTGGAGCAGGACGACGCGGCCCACCTCCACCAGGCGCCACTGCGAACCGACGATTGTTGCGTCACCCATTGTGATGTGATTTGAGGGGAAGAAAAGACCTGCAAAGGAACAACGCGTTAGCATCTGGTGAAGACACAGATTGGCAAAGACGACTCGCTCGGGATGCTGAGGATGGTCGAATGATTGCGTAGCGAGGACAATCAAATTGTCAAGGAGTCGGCCCTTTCAGAATGAAGGGAGGGTACTCACAATTTCTTCTGGTCACCGAACCGGTTGTCGTGTTGTGTTGTGGTTGTGAAGTTGAAGTGCGAAATCGTGGCCACCAAGAAAAAAAGGGCTTTGTCGGGATGCACTTGCACTGCGCTCGCTCGGCTTGGTGTGGTTTTTGCAAAAAAATTGTTTGTCTTCTGCCCTAAGGCTCGGTTTGCTGGCGCACCGGAATTTTATTTTCGCGGGACGATCCACTTGCTCGAAATTTCTACCTCACTCAGGGTTTACAGTGTTAACTATTTCTCTGCACGGCCTCCTACCAACTCAAATCAACTGATACTGAGAATCAAAACCTCACAACAGCGAGACCACTTCCTAGTACTCTGATTTTGGCATTTTGGGCTATATTATATTGTTTCTGCTACGAGAGCATTGTAGTGAACAACAGCTGTCGAGGTCCGATCCTATTGTAATCGAGCGCAGCCGTCGCCGCAGTCCTCGTCACGTGAATATATACCTAGCCAATAGTGGAGGTCCAGGAGCACGGGAAAGTACCTCAACCTTGAGCAGCTCACAGTGCCTTTCAAAAGATGTTGACGCAATTTCCTGATCTAGTTTAGCTCTGCTTCTGGCGAGCCCTATGCCATTTTCACTTTTCAAAAGACAGCCAGGCCGCCATCAAACGAAGTCTAACAGCCACCTTCAATCCAGAACCGAGCTGAGCTGTCGCTGTCCCGTTACGCATATTCCATCTTTCCCCCCTCTTGTAAGTCTATCTCTTGTCCGCAGTTTGTTCATACTTGGACAAATTGCGGCACTCTTTGTACCCAAGATGGAAAAAGGCTCTTGGTGTCAGGGAAGTGACGGAGGAAGAAAAATCCTCAACTTGCCTGGGACATTGGGTGGCGGCTGCCAATTCCAGATCTACAAGGACTGTTTGACTGACCGGTGGTTCGTTGTTGGCACCAGTTTACTTCACGACAAACCCAGCAAAAATGGCGGATCCCCGCGTTGAGGAGCTCCCGGACGACGAGCCGGAGAACGTCAAGGTTGAGGCGCAGGAGGACGACAGCAGCGACGCCGAGTCTGAGCTTGATGTCTCTGCCCCGACCGGCTCGACCACGGTCATCCACTCTCGCAACGAGAAGAAGGCCCGGAAAGCCCTGGAGAAGGCCAACCTGGTCCGCGTCGAGGGCATCACCCGTGTGACCCTTCGCCGGCCGAAAAACGTACGTGCTGGACATTTGGAGGAGCAGACCGGCATCTGGGACGCAAAACTGCCACGTGGGAAGGAGAGCCTTCTGGCCAGCAGCAGATTGGCAGAAAGGATGCTAACCCGTTTTGCAGGTCCTTTTCGTCATCAACAACCCGGAGGTCTACAAGTCGCCTAGCAGCGGAACGTATATGTAAGGACGAATGTTGAAGTTGATGAGAACACACGTGCAACTCTCAAGGGGAGGAAATCGGTGCTAACAACTCGTCCCATAGCGTTTTCGGTGAGGCCAAGGTTGAGGACCAGAACGCCAGCGCCCAGGCCGCGGCTGCCCAGCAGCTGGCCAGCCAGGAGCACGACCACGCCGGCCACAGCCACGATCACGATCACGACCATGACCACGATCATGACCACGAGCACAGCTCTGAGAGTGAGACCAAGAAGGAAGAGGAGGAGGACGACGACGAGGAAGTCGACGCCACCGGCATCGAAGACAAGGATATTGAGCTTGTGCAGGCCCAGGCCGGCGTGTCGCGCAAGAAGGCTATCAAGGCATTGAAAGAGAACAACAACGACATTGTCAATTCGATCATGTCACTGAGCGTCTAGAGGGGGATTCCATCTCTCTCTCCCACCTGACGGCCGCTCAAGGAGGCGCAGCCAAGGTCGGCCGCTCCGGCTGCCTTCCGGTCGGTCGGTTCTGTCCGTTTCTATAGCATTCCTTCTTGTCAATAAGAAAATAAAAGCTTAATGGGTTTTTTGCACACATTGTCGCCCGATCGTTTGAGCCGTGAGCTGTCGACGGAGTTTGGAGAGTTGGTAGGCGTCCTTTAAGCCGTCCGCAGCACCGTCTCACAGAAACCCAGTGCCTCATGCAAGCCAAACCAACTCAATGGCCACCTAGGTACTCCGTACTCACAGTCTCTGTCAACCTCCCAGATTTGAATGGCGGGGCCAAGGTAGTTGTCTTCGGAGACCTGAGTCTCAAATCGCGGCTGTTGATCACGTGACATCGGAGCGCGGTCGAGCCGGTAATTTTTTCTGAGGCCAATTCGCCCTAGCTTTTCCGAAGACAACCCAGGCAAAAGAAGAGGAGAAAACTCCCATCAACAACGCATCATCATCCATCATCCGACCACCACACCCTCCCGCCCCCATCCACGAAATCCATCATGGCTGCTGTAAGTTGCGATACCGAATTGATGTTTCGAGGCCCACGGCGGGTAGGGGGAAGAGAGAAGGAGGTTGAGAGAGAAACGAGGCAGTGAGCTAATTACGGTTTTCTCTTTTGCCAGAGATCCGCTGCCCTTAAGCTCGACTGGGCCAAGGTGACGACATCGCTGGGCCTGCGCGGCCAGACGGCGGCGTCACTGCAGTCGTTCAAGAAGCGCAACGACGACGTGCGGCGCAAGGTGCAGGTGCTGTCGGAGCTGCCCACCAAGGTGGACTTTGCGCACTACCGCAGCGTGCTGAAGAACACGGCGGTGGTGGACGAGATTGAGAGGCGGTTCAGCGCCTTCCAGCCGGCGACGTACGATGTGAACCGGCAGCTCAAGGCCATTGAGGCTTTTGAGGTGGAGGCCGTTCGCAACGCGGAGGCGACCAAGGAGAAGGTCGACCTCGAGCTCAAGGACCTCGAGAAGACGCTCAAGAATATTGACGAGGCACGGCCGTTTGAGGACCTGACGGTGGACGAGGTGGCGGCGGCCGAGCCGTCGATCGACGAGAAGACGGAGAAGCTGGTGTCCAAGGGCCGCTGGTCCGTTCCGGGCTACAAGGTGCGTTTGAACAGTCCAAGCAGCTCGAGCAACCCAAGCAGTCCAAGTAGTTTTCGGGCGCTTTCGGGCAGTCTCGAGATATTCCCTTTTGATTTGTTTGACTCTTCTATGAGACGCATTGCTAACAGTCTGAATAGGAGAGATTTGGCGACCTGGCTCTGCTATAAGCAAACAACCTCACATTTCGCCCTCCCCTTGTTTCCTTTGTTCCCGCATTTCATATGTGTACTCTAGCATCGGCAGTGTAGATACCGAAGAGACGTTGGCAGGGCAGACACTGGAGAGAACCATCTGCGTACGCGGCAGTTCTCGGCCTCTGATCTGCGTTGCCCACTTCTGCTCCATTTGGATCCAGTGCAAGAAGAAATTCAGTCATCTATTCATTCCACTGTGTTGGCCCTGCGCGGGACTATCTCTGTTTGACCTCACACAGTAACGAACAGTACCTAGGATTTGACCCGGAGAAAAAGCTGCAAAGGAAAGGCAAGGAAGACGGGACGAAACGAGTCACAAAACACCCCAAAGGACAATAACGAAAGAAAAAAAAAGGATCCCGCGACAAGGAACACGATGATATGCCATCGACATGCCATATTTTCTCCCTTCAAAATTACGGCCCGCTGGCCAACCAGGCCAGACCGCACAGCATGGCACGGTCGGCCGCGAGGGCGCGGTCCATCCAGGGCGTCTTGAGCCAAAAGGTGTGCGGCCAGCCGACGACAATGTCGACCTGGACGGCGGCGCCGGCATCGGCCAGCGCCTTGGCGTAGCAGATGCCGTCGGCATAGAGCATGTCGTTGGTGCACACCTGGATCCAGTGGCGCGGCTGGGCGGCCAGCACGGACTCGGGGGCCTCGAGCGGCATGTAGGGCAGGCCGTCGCGCGGGAGCAGCCGGTTCATGCGGCCGAGCAGCGTGGTCTGAAAGGCGGTGTTGGCCGCGGTCGTGTGCAGGGTGCGCAGCTGTGATGGCACATAGTCTTCGCCGTTGAAGGCATCGCTGGTGACGGGGCACCGCAGGACCACGCCTTGCAGGTTGCTGGTCGTCGTCGTCGTCGTACATACCGCCTGTGCCACAAAGGCGGCCAGCTCGCCGCCGCTGGAGCTGCCGACGATGAGGAAGCGCGAGGCAGGGTGGGCAGCGCGGACGTGGTGGAAGGCGTCGATGGCATCGGCAACGCAGGTGCTGGCCGGGTTCTGGGGCATGAGGCGGTAGCCGACCGAGTAGACGGCGAGCGTGCTGGTGTTGGCTGCACTCTGCTTCCGCCAGGCCGGCAGCCGCGCCTCTTTGAGGATGCGGCGGCAGGGCAGCTCCTCGCTGTCGGCCTCGCCAATGTGCAGGCCGCCGCCGTGGATGTAAAAGACGACGTAGTCGGGGTCGTCTGTCGCTTCTGCGTTCTCGCCCTGTTCGCCACTCTCACTTTCACCGCGTTCAGCCGGCTCGTTGTCCTCCAGTGTGTATTTCATCAGCGGGATGGCAAACCCGTCCAGTGACGACGCCGCCGTCAGCGGCCGGGCGCGGATACCCTTGGCCAGGTAGTGGTCCCGGGCACCGGGTGCGGTCATGGTGGCAAGCAGCTCGCGGCACTCGACGGCATAGATAGGCTGGCGCTTCAGCGCGGGCTCGACGGGCCGCGGGTTGGGAAGATTGAGGTCCCGCTCATGCTGGAGCCATACAGGGTCCATTGGGGGGGGATGGTCGAGACGGAGGCCATCGATGGCGGCCGGGCTGAGGGCGGGGATATCGGACATGAGAAATGTTGGACGCTCGGCCATTTTGGGGTTGATCTTGACTTGATAGAATCTGTTGATTTTGGTTTTTTTCTCAAAGAAGAAACGAAACAAAAAAGAGAACCGAGAAGAAGAAGAGGAGAAGAGGAAGAGGAAGAAAGAGGAAGAAAGAGGAAGAAAGAGGAGGAAAGAGGAAGAAAGAGGAAGAAGGAGGAAGTAAGAGGAGAAAAAACAAAAAGCGAAGACTACAAATGCCAGTCGTTTACCAAGCTAACACTGTAGTCAACGTTGTAAATATGTGATACACTGTAGTCAACGATGAAAATATGTGATAGGAGACTTCGATGTAGCGCTTGGTGCAGGAGATATGAGGACGACTGAGACTGACGGGGAGAGATGGGCGGAGCTTGGGCAGCTTTCGCTTGTTTCTTGTTTCTCGTGTTTTTCTTTTTCGTGCAGTCACATTCCTCGTCCTCTTTGCTCCAGTCTTCCTTACTTCGTGGGGGCCAACAACCCACGAGCACGGGAATGACAGCAGCTGGGGGGGCACTGCAGGAACCAAGCAGGAAGGGAGAGTGCGTCTTGTGGCCAGGCAGCTCGCTCTGTTGCTCTCTGGCTCTTCCGAGTGGCCAAAGTTATGAGAGGGCTATGGGGCAGTGGACTAGCAAGGATGGACAGGTTGTCTACCTGGTGAAAGGTTGGACAGGGAGAGAGGAAGTGACACGGCAGCCCGTCTTGTGCCTGGTGAGCAGATGGGAGCAGGGCGACCTGAAGGAGTGGAGTGTGAGGGAGGGAGACAAGTAGAAAAACGCGAAAGAAGACGGATGGCAAGTCTAGCCGCAAGCTAGGAGCGGAACGAGGTTGATCTCGTTCCCACTAGGACTCTCTCAGCTGGAAGGTGGTGGAGAGATCAAGGGGTTGAAAATAGAGCAAGGGGTGAAAATAGAGCAACAAAGAGTCTCCAGTACGGCCTGACGCCTTGGACGGACTTGCCACAAGGTAATTGATAGTCTGCTGATAGAAGAGAAAGAAGCGGAAAGCAGAGGGCAGAAAGCATCAGCGTAAAAGTCGAGAAGGGGGCCTGCAGCGGCGAGGATGGTTTGTCAAGACAAGGATGAGCTGCTTCGGGTGCAGACCAGCAAGAAAGAGGCTCCTTCTCTTCATGCATGAAAAAGCAGATGGTCCAGGACGATGCACTATGTCATATGGTAAGGAATAGTCTTTGCTATGGGCTGGGGCTAGAGGCGGTAAGGCCAAGCAACCGGGAGCGAGGGTAGGATCCGCTTTTGGTAGAGGCGAGATGACCGAAACTGTGAGGGCGAGCGTGTAAGACGATACGACCGGGCAGAGAAGATAAGAAGAATGGGAAGAACGACAGAGAAAGAGTGTGGAAAGAAAGGAAGAGAAGAAAGAGCTAGCTTTTCACCTTGTTTTTTTACCAAGGTTTGGCTGTTGCTTGATCTCTTCGTGTTTTCCGTCTTGTCGGACCATTGGACTCCTGTGATGGAACATGCAGCCAGTGAGCTTGTGATGACGAAAAGAGGATAGGACGCAGACAAAGACCCAGGATATAAAGCATCACCCATTGCGGCGCACGCATCCTCCTTCTCGTCTGACCATATCCACTATTAATCTGCAGCAGAAGAAAGCGACAACATCCACAGATAACGTAGCTTGGCGAGCGTCTCTCTTTCCCTGCCTCCTCCTCGAAACATGTGGAACCGACGCGGA
This sequence comes from Ophiostoma angusticollis, assembly GCA_019925545.1. Taxonomy (NCBI): domain Eukaryota; kingdom Fungi; phylum Ascomycota; class Sordariomycetes; order Ophiostomatales; family Ophiostomataceae; genus Ophiostoma; species Ophiostoma angusticollis. Next base: position 200,515 of record JADHKL010000003.1, read on the forward strand.
TGACAACGGCTCTGCGGAGTATTCGTGTGTTACGACGCACGAAAAGAAGGAGACGATGAGGACTGAAAATTGCCCGAGAGTGCCAAGTCTGAGTCGTACCTCAAACGAGCGAGTCTCTTCAGTTAGCAGGGGGCACTCTTCGCCATCGGCCACTCCTCCTATCTTCCTTTCCATGTTTCGTTTCTAGAAGTCACAGCAGGTACATCAGGACACACCGATGGGAAAGAATACAAGTTGCATATCGTTACACGTCATAAACATATCCTAGATGGACGGATAGCCGCTCAATCATCGTCCTCTGCTTCCGTGCCCTCGCGCTCCTTAAACACCATAAACGCGTCGTCGTCTACCGCTGGCCCAACCACCCGCCGCCACGCCTCGCGTACGACATCCAACGACCCGTCTTGGCTTGCCAGCTCGCTGCGTAGCGGTGGGAAGCGGAAAATGCCGCTCGTCCTTGCAGTGCCTTCTTCCGCAGCGTTCCCACTTGGGCCATCGCCTCGCGGTACTTCGAAATAGAACTTGTGGAGACACGGGATCGTGGACGCCGCGGAGGCCTCCTCCGCGCTGTCATCACCACCTGCACGGCTGTCCGCCTCGCGTCCAAGTGCCACCAGGAGCGACTCGAGAGCACTTTCAAGGACGGCCTTGCTCCGATCCGTCCGCACCGTTGTCAAGTGCAATATGCCTGTGAGGTCACGCCGTCAGCCTCGAGCAACCTGTCATCGTAGTAGGAGAGCAGACAGAAAGAATAACAGGAGAAGACGATCAGAATGTCAGAGGTGTTTTTTCGTCAAAGCAAAGCTCAGACAATGTAGATAAGTATTCGAGTTGTGGTTCATCATAGTACTTCAGGAGGCGTGTAGACAAAGGGAAAAGTAGAAAAAAGCAACCGGGAAGAAGACTTACATTCACCAGGAGGACTCTCTCCCGTGTCGCTCGAATGTGCTGTCACCAGGATCGGATGCTCAGACGACGCACCGTTGGCCAGCAACGGTCTGCCTGCCGGTATGGCGATGACGGCACCTCCGGCCACCGGGGCACCCTCGACAGTCGGCGCAAAGAGCGATGTGAGTGACGCGCCGACCACCGCAACAAGGCGACTGATGCGTTGCTGCTGGATAGCTTTGCCAGCTAGTCGCTCTAGAGACGCTGCCTCCATTGCTTCGCTGCCCCGGACAAGCAGTCTTGTTTTCACAGCCACATTTCCGGACAACTCCACCTCAATCAAGTCCCCTTGGCTGGCCGGGTCGTTGCCGGCGTCCCCGTCGGCCTGCTTCACACTGCGGATTCCGGTGTTGAGCATGTAGACCGTGCCGCCGACAGCTGCCGCGCGGCACGCAACCTGCACGACCTCGCCCAAGCCACCCCACTTAGCGTGGACAGCAGCAAAGCCGGGGCCGAACACGCCCATCGACCGCATGTGGCAATGCAGGCGCTCTAGACCGTCGGCCACGGTAACGGCCGCACCATCCAGCGACAGCGTCAGAGCAAGCACACTGTCCCGCATGCGGTCGTCCAGGCCAAATGACGACTGCAGGAAATCACCGAGAGGTTCTGAAGCGTGTTCCGTCCACGAGACGGCGCTCCGGTTCCCGCCGCCTGCCGCGTCATCGCTCTCCGCACCATCGTTATACGATAGCACAAACTTGAGAAACTTCATCAGCTGGCGCTTGGCCCGGGCGGGCATGGCCTTGCTGGCAAACACATCCTCGCGAGTGGCTGGTATGCGGACGAGACGGGCCGCAGGCGGAGAACAAGACGGCGGAGCGGCTGACGTTGACGTCGACGTTGACGACGGCGGCAAATCTTCCAAGACGAAAAACGACGACACGGCCACAAACTCGAGCTGCCGGAAGGCCCGGGAGGACACCAGCAGACTCACGAGGCGGGAGCGGGCGTGAAAAAACTGCGGCTCCAGCGCAACCACATAAGAAGACGCCGGAGCCAGTGGTCTTTTGCCTTCGGACTGCTCACTTGCCGTGTGAGTCGCGGATGCTCCCCGGTCCTTGCGGGCCTCGGCCCAGCGGTCTGCCTCGGCTAGGCTCAGTGCTGCCTGTTCGCCGCCATAGTAGGGGTTGGGATCAATATGCAGGATATTCTTGTCTGAACGTGATAGAGACCTATTGGGTTGACGAAGCTCGAAGCAAACGCGGGACAAGGGGTTTATGTCACGACGCAGGAGCTAAAGTCAGTCAGAAAAAGACCTGGTTTCGCGAATGAAGCGGCGGAAGAGCACTCGAAAGGGAAAAGGGGGGGGAAACGGAGATACGTACAGCGCCAGAAGAGACTGCTGCAGCCCCGTGCCGCAGATGACAACATCCCAGATGGTGTCGGAAAGTGACTCCATGTTTGCGTGAGGAGTGAGGAAGAGTGAAGAAACAAGAAATTTCGAAGTAACAAAACAAGCGCTACCAAATAGAAGCACGGACAGACATTTATCCGGCCGGCGACTGCTTCAAAACCCTCACAGCAAAGATTTCTGTCCCTCTTTCTCTTCCTTCTCATAACAAACCACTCTCGCCCCAAATACGACGGCTGCCTACAACGCCAAAGGATACGGAATATTTTTTCGAAAATACTTCGAGTCTCTTTTCGCCGATTGCACCCCGTACTGTATCTTGGACCATGCGCGCCTTCACTGGAGCGCACCATTTCCCGAGCAGAGTGGCAGATTAAGTTTTGCCCTCCTGTATCTACTGCCTTTGATCCTTGGACGCCAAAAGCGTTCTTGTCAGCTTGAAAGGGTGGTTCGAAAGGACGGCACATTTTGTTTGCCTCGTTTTTTCGGTCTCGGTTGTTCATTGCAGTGTTCATTGCAGCCTCGTTTCATTTCTCATCATATGCTCTTGCCCGGTCCTATCCTATGCTTGAGGCTTCGTTGCTCGCAGCATTGACGATCCTCGTTTTCTGCTGAGCCATGTTTCCAGCCTCTGCAGCTGGTGCTTGTTGTTGGCCCCTATGTCTTCCCTGCCACCGGCGAGGCCACCATCACCGACCAAGATCGGACCGGCACAACTCCTCCCTCTTTGGGATTCGGCTCGGCCGCTTCCTCTGTGTTTCTGTGTTCCTTGGTGATATGTGTAATGTTGAGCGTGGCCTCGTAGCCTAGGCGATCGCTCTGTCTTCATCCCTAGCTCTTCCCGTCTTGCGGTTTGTACGCCCCATTGCTCCGATCGTGCTTGGGGTGCCGACGTCAGCCCTGTCCCACTCCCACTGCCTTTGACAGCGCAGCCCACCGCTTCTCGGCGGCAGCCACCAGCGCCCGCATTTCTTGCGGCCCCACGAGCACGCCACCGCTCTTGGCCAGCGCCCGCACCACTGCGGCGCCTGACGACCGGTCCACCACGACCGTCACCGATTCCCGGCACTGGCTCTCCTCGAGGCGGTCCGGGTCTTGGAGGATCCAGTGCGTGCCGGCTGCATCGCCGCCCTGCCGTTGCAGCTTCTTTTTGTTTTCGACGCACACGGCGGCCGTCAAGGCCACGGGCAGACCGCGCAGCGTCAGCGGCAGCGTGGGCGTGACCGCCGGCGGCGAGCACACGACGCGGTCGCGGTCGGCATCCCAGCGTGCGTGGGGCAGGCGAGTATTGCGCAGGGCGGCCACGGCGGCAGCCCAGGCGGCGTCAAAGGGATTGCCGTCAAAGGAGACAAACATCAGGTCGATGTAGAGCGTCCAATAGGCCTTGAGGACTGGGGCACGGTCGTCCTCGTCCTCGTCCTCGTCCGCCTCTTCTGCTGCATCAACGTCCATGTACTCATCCGCCGCAGCCCTTGTCCCGGCAGTATCCCTCCTCGACGGGCGGTGCCAAATCTTGAGCGACTCGGCATCGACCAGACCACTGCTGTGGAGCAGGGCGTAGAGGCGAGTGCTCAGCACCTGGGCAAGCACGGACGGCGGTCCCCCTGGGAGAAACTCGGGTGCGCTTCCCGTGGCCAGTTCAAGGTTGGGCACGAGCAGGTCGTAGTCGCGCAGCTGGCGGCGGTTGTCGGCGTCCGCTTCGCCGGCGCTCGAGAGAGTCGGAGTCGGGTTGGGGCGGTACTGCGGGATGTTGTCGACGGGTAGGATTTCACCGCGTACGCCACAGATAACGCGCGTGCGTCCCAGTCGGACCGCGGCGCTGCCGTGGGCCTGAGAGAGCGAGCCCACGTTCACTTCAAAGTCCCGGGACTCGTCTGTGGCGCGGCCGTTGGGTCGGATGGCACTGGTCGAGGAGCCGTCGGCAGACTGGCGCATGAGGTTGGCCACGAGGAATTCATGAGGCGCAATTTTGGCAAAGATGGGGCGGGCCAACTGGCCCTTTTGTTGTGTCATGACGGGCGTCTGTGTCAGGTTGGCATGGGAGGAGAGGAGGTCTTGTTGGCAGCAAAACTTTTGCCGATACGAGCGATAGCATCCGCTCTCGCATTTAGCGAATGGAGTGATCTTTACAGCGCCTCAGCAGCCTAATGGTGGAGTACTTCTGAGACTCCACAGCTTCGAAAGAAAGAAAACAGCTTCGAGCAGTTGTCTAAGAGCTGATGCAAAGAGACATCACCTCGGCATGCAAAGACAAAAGAAATACTGTGGCTGTTGCAAATGATTCCCCGTGGTAGTGCCCCCGCTACGGCCCCATCAGTTCACCATCGCAGATCCCGCAGGCGGGCCATCTTCCTCCGAAGTCCAAGTGCGCCGACGCCGTTGCCAGCAGCGTTCTTGTCTACCTCCTCGACGGCTCTCCCGCGACCATCGCTGCCGTCCTCCTCTAGGATCTCTCGCGATGTCGACGGCCGCGCCGAACCACTGGGGTCTTTGACGAGCTTGCGTGGCAGCGGTCGCTCGCCTGACCAAGACGGCCTCCGGGCGTCTGCCGCGGCAAGCCATGTGCGGTGTAGGTTGCGCTGCGGCGGCTGTGCACGGACGGAATAGTAGCGGCGCTGGTGGTGGTGGTGGTCATGCTGCTCCCGGCCGCTGCCGATACTGCCGATGCTGGCGACGCTGTCACCGAAGCTCCCACAAATGCTGCTCCGATCAGGGCCGTTCAGCAGGCCCTCGAACGCAGACGCCGCCGCCGAAGCAAGGCTCCCCTCTCTGTAGAGACTAGGCGAGGCGGGCGGCGATGCAGGATGCCCGGGCTGTTCGGAGAGGCCAGACGGCGAGGAACGTAGCACAGGGTCCTCCTGCGGATGCTCGCAGCGCCGGACGAGTCTGGCCCGCGGCGCAGGCGTCGCCGTCGATACGGGCGTCGGCGACCGGCCAAAGAGACGCGGCATGGAGCTAGCCAATGGGTGCATTGTTAGCAGATTCTTCTCGGGATGCTGTGAGCCGTATGAGAGATGTGACTCTTGTGTTTGTCCGTTCCTGCAGCCGTGCTGCCTGGCTTGGCAGCCTCCCCCCGCCTTGCCAAGGACAGCAGCCTCTAGGCCGCCCGAGGGGGCTACCATTTGATTCGACCAGCCACAGCTTGTCAAACGAAGTGGCAGAGCCTCCTGTTACGCCTCCCTCTTCTCACAAAGAAGCAAGCTGCGGCACAGCGTCATGACTCAGGGCAATAAACAGTTGCTTGCGGTCCCGAAATACAGCGTCATCAACACTCTCGACAGGGGTGCTTTCGGGGAACCTCCACGCAACTCGGACCGACTAGGACATACAGGACGGACGCTTCGGAAAAGCCGTTCTGCGTATTTTCGAGCACGATACTCTTTCCGTACGCTTCCATGCGGTTGGCAAGACGGCTTCAGTATCTTGAATACGACCCTGTCTCATCTTTGCTCGGTTCGATTGCCTATTGTGCGCCGTACTCCGTATCACGGCGCCGAACAGCCAATCTCGCGTTCTGCAACGCTCGTTGTCTTGCGCCTATTGACGGCTCAGATCCAAAAACCTCGGTGCTTTACGACGGACATGTTTCATAACTCCTACGCAAAAGTGTGCCACGTCCTCCCTCTCCAAGCATGATGATCGGCGCAATCATTCAGAGTCCGGCTCGTGCAAAAGGGGCATCCATACTTTGTACGCCGGGAAATCATGCATCACTGGTTCGTATGTGCTCGAGCCGTGCGCTTCGTACGACTCTGTATGCCTACGGAGCATGCTTGACGCCTTCATTGGTCGACGGCGACGGCCGTCCATCCCACAGCGTAACGTCGCCCGGAGGCATCACATTCCGCAAAGAGCAGTCGCTAGTGTCACTGGCAGGAGCAGGGGCTTCCTTGTTATCAGGCCAGAGGCACCTGCAGCTCATGCCATCTCAGTGCGACGAGCGTTGAGACAGCACAACCGTTGGTGTTATCTCTGGAAAACTTGGCCGGCCTGATCGCGGCACGGGCCCCGGTTCAGAACATCGACAAACAAGCATTCAACTACCGAAGACACTTGCCTTCTTCTGTTAGTGTTCTTTTCGTCTCATCGAGAACCCGATCGCAGGCATGTTCAGTCTCCGCCCAAAAGTCTACCAATGGTGTGTTGCAGAATGTCGCACACGAACTCCCCAGTTAGGAAGGTGGCTCACCGCCTGCCATACCTAACTTGATGCCAGTCGCCTCCATGCCTGCCATGCCAGGCGTATATGTAGTCCGCTCCCTAGAGCTGCGTGAACACATGTCATCCCGGCCGACGCAATAAAAAGGAGAAGGGGGACGATAGAACGACTGGTCGTCCACTCAAGCTTCGGGGGACGATAGAACGACTGGTCGTCCACTCAAGCTTCGGTGCATCCCATGTCGGCCATTGCTCGTGTCCCGGCTTCCTGGTCGGCATACTCGCTCTGGGGAATCTCTTGTTCACTGGCGTTCGTGATGCCCACCACGCTGGAAACGTTGCGGACGACGACATCGCTTTATCACTCTACCACCTCGTCCTGCGATCTGTTTATCCCTTTATTGCCGCCCTTATCCGACCAACCAGACCAGCCAGGCTGGGAGTCAACTTCATTGCTGGCTAAATACTACCTTCCCAGGAGGGCCAGGATCGGCGCAACAAGACGGGTTCTGGATTTACAAGGAGTCAGAACCAGTTCCGGTTCGATTCACTCACAGGGCGCCAGCATGGTTCTGTCATCCTTGTGTTCGTAAGCACATGCTGTTCACTTCCTTTACACATGCCCTCCAACAGACACCCGCTCGGAGAAACGGCCGCGCGACGCCGGTGGTGCGCATGAGTGAGTGCTGGAGGGAACTGGGGAAGGGAGGGAGCTGGATAGACGATCGAAGGGACCTACGGCACATCCATATATACGCGGATATTAAGTGTATGCGGTTGCCTCTTTCCTCGCCGCTCTCCATTTGTGTGAGATAGCGTGGGATCAAATCAGCTCCTTCCTTTTGATTCCTTCCTCTTTAGATTGTACTCCGTACGGCGTGGCAGTCCAGATAAAGCTTCAGTGCCTCCTATCTCGATCCCGTTGGCCACCTCCTCGGCCCTTCCATCCCCCCCATACCCCTTCTCCATCTGCTTTGCCCCCCTCTGCTGCTCGGTCGTCTGCAGTGCTACCCGGGATTGACCTGGACCTGTCTCTCCACGTGCGTGTTGAGACCCTGCTTTTGGGGATTGATTTAATCTGCGTTCTGTCCCGTCTCTTCTTGTCGAGCCGGCTCTCCCTCCCTCCTTCTCGGTTTTCTTTCTACAACGTGCAGCGAGCAGCGTCGTGCCCTCTCTTTCATCGTGCCCCCCTGCGCAGTCTTCTGAGACCCAGAACTAGAAGGGGGCAGACAAATAAGAAGACTGCGAATACCCGCGCGTGGACCACCTGCTGTCACCATGGGGTCCAAGTTCAGTCTGCGCAAGCGGCAGGACCCGGAGGTCGTCATCCCCAATGCTCCCCTGGCCGCTGGCGAGAACGGGACTGCCTCTGGCGTCGACGCTGACACAACGGCAGCCACAGCGGCCGAGGCGCTCAACGCACTCAAGCACTTTGAGCATATCCACCACCTCGACCCCAACCTGCCGATTGAGGAGCTCAACGACGTTGACAATGTACTCAGCACGGGCAACATCGAAAAGGGCCTGGCTGTCGAGCAGGTCATCATCGAGGACAACTCGCCTTACCCAGAGGTGCGCGCCTCTGTCCGCAACTATGACGTCGACCTGCCTGCCAACACCATCCGCGCATGGACCATTGGCCTGATCCTCTGCACCGTCGGCTCCGCCGTCAACATGCTCTTCTCGCTGCGCAACCCCAGCGTCAGCGTCAGCACCTATGTGATCCAGCTGGTCGCCTACCCGATGGGTCTGTTCTGGGACCTGATCTTCCCCGATCGCGTATGGAACGTCTTTGGTGTCAAGTTCAATCTGAAGCCAGGCCGCTTCAACTTCAAGGAGCACGTCGTTATCGTCGTCATGTCGAACGTGAGTGCTGCTACCGCCCCCCTTCCCTCTCTTTCCCGTGCCTTCTGACCCTCCAGGCGGCCTACGGTGGTGGCGCTCTCTACGCCACGGATGTCATCATTGCTCAGCAAGTCTGGTACAAGCAGTACTTTGGCTGGGGCTGGCAGATCTTGTTCGGCATCACCACGCTCTGCACGGGCTACGGTATTGCCGGCCTGTCGCGCCGCTTCCTCGTGTGGCCTGCTGCTATGATCTGGCCGAGCGACCTCGTCAACGCCGCCCTCTTCTATGCACTGCACGACCACTCGCCGTCCGACCCGTCCAAGACCAACGGCTGGAGCATTGGCCGGTACCGTTTGTTCCTATACGTGTTCCTCGGCGGATTCGTGTGGTACTGGTTCCCCGGCTGGATCTTCCAGGGCCTCAGTTGGTTCTGCTGGCTCACGTGGATCTGGCCGAACAGCACCATCGTCAACCAGCTCTTTGGCGGCTACTCCGGCTATGGTCTACTGCCCATCACTCTCGACTGGACCATCATCTCGGGCTACCTGATGTCGCCGCTGATCCCGCCCTTCCACGCCATTGCCAACACCCTGTCCGGCATCTTTGTCTTTTTCGTCGTCGTCTCGCTCGGCCTGCACTACACCAACACATGGTACAGCGGCTACCTGCCGGTCCAGAGCTCGCATGCCTTTGACAACACTGGCGCGTTCTACAACGTGACGCGCATTCTGACCGACACCAGATTCGACGCCGAAAAGTACTTTAGCTACTCGCCGCTGTACCTGTCGACGCAGTTTGCTCTGGCATACGGCCTGTCGTTCGCTGCCGTGGCCTCCGTCATCGTTCATGTGATCCTGTACCACGGCTCCGAGATCTGGAACCAGCTGCGTCTTGCGCGCCACCAGGAGGACGACGTACACATGCGTCTGATGAAGAAATACCGCGATGCCGAGGATTGGTGGTACGCCGCGCTCTTCGTCATCATGATCGGCCTCTCCTTCGCCGTCGTCTGTGCCTGGGATACCGGCTTCCCGGCATGGGGCTATGTTGTCTGCATCCTCATTCCCCTGGTCTGGACCGTCCCCATCGGCATCATCCAGGCCATCACAAACACCCAGCTGGGTCTCAACGTGCTCACCGAGTTCATTGTCGGTTACATGCTTCCCGGCCGGCCCCTAGCCATGATGATCTTCAAGAACTACGGCTACCTGTGCATGTCGCAAGCCCTGTACTTTGCACAGGATCTCAAGCTCGGCCACTACATGAAGGTGCCGCCGCGGACAATGTTTTCCTCGCAGCTGGTCGCCACCATCTGGTCGGCCATTGTGCAGATTGCCGTCATGAATTGGGCGCTGGGCTCCATCCACGACGTCTGCCAGGACCACCAGGCCAACAACTACACGTGTGCCAACGCCAAGGTCTTCTTCACGGCTTCCGTCATCTGGGGTGCCATCGGTCCTGCCCGCATCTTTAGTGGCGCCGCCATGTACTCCAAGCTGCAGTACTTCTGGCTTGTCGGCGCCGCCGCTCCGGTTCTCACCTGGCTCCTGGCGCGCCGCTTCCCCAAGTCCATCTGGCGCTACGTCAACACACCGCTCATCTTTGGCGGCTCCGGCATGCTGCCGCCTGCCACCGTGTACATCTACCTTTGTTGGGGCCTAGTCGGCACCGTGTTCAACTTCTTTATCCGCCGTCGCTGGACCGGCTGGTGGCTCCAGTACAACTATGTCACATCTGCGGCGTTGGACAGTGGCCTCATCGTGTCGACTCTCATCGTCTTTTTCACGCTGTACCTGACAAACGCCACCGCGCCGCAATGGTTTGGCAATGTCGGTGCAGTGTCGACACTCGATATGGATGCATCTGCTATCAATCTGTCGCTGCCTCCGTCTGGCACGTTCGGCCCGACCACCTGGCCTTAGATGGTCACTTGTGCTTTCTCTTTTACCTTTGGTCATCTTTATTTGTCTAGGAGGAACCCTCCTCTCTCGAAAGTCGCTCCTTTTCACCTAATGTCGCTTGTTCACAAGAATCTCTGCGAAACTCTCAAAGCCCAACCCAAATCTCGAACCTGCATGAAACAAAAACCATCATGTAGGAAATGATGCCGATGCAGCCGCGAAGGGGAAGAGTCTTATCAGTACCTCTAGGAAGAGAAGGCGCGTTCCCTGTTGTCGAGTCTAGGACGTGCGGTGGGTGGTAGAAACCAAGTTCCTAGTCTTGTGATATATCCCAATACAACTTCCTGTTGGACCTTCCCTTCACGGCCGTCATGGCTTTGCAATGCACCTGAAGCTCACATTGATCTTCATCGCTCATGAGCTGATCTGTCGCCTCGGCCGCTAAAGCTGTCCATCTCTCTCTGACCTGCGGCTGGCCTCATGCTGTTCTGTTTCGTTCTGTTTGCGATTCCCGGCAAACAAGAACATCACAAGCTCACTGTCAACGTACGCTTCGTTTCCGCATCACTCCTCTCTGACATCCTCGTCATGTCAACGTCCTACAGCTTATCAAGACGACGTGCAGCAACTCAAAGAGTCCGACTGGCCGCTCCTGCCTCGACTTAGTCGCACCTTCCGTTTCCGTGAAACATCTCGAGCTCGTCACCTGACTAGGTGAAGTTGACAACTGCATCCTCAGTATTGCCTATTACGCTGATGAAAATACGCTGATGATCTGCATCACCATCCTACACGGCAGCGTCGATTCACCCGCTTTCACACCATCTATGCTCAAGCCTACAGGCAGACCGTGACTTTGCATAAAACTAGCTTTATTCTTGCGAGTCGAGTTGAGACGCACGATTTACGTGCACGGCAGCTGCATACGCATCGAAACAAGCGGCGAATCCGAGGCAACGACCAGGTCGGTTACGACCCAGGACTCAAGTCGATGTCGGCGCTATCGCCCGCGGGCGCCGAGAATAAGCCCCCACGTCGCGCAACATGGCAGGGCCGGGGCTTCATCATCATGACAGTCTTGCTCAGCCGTGTGCCGGCAGAGACCACGACGCTAGATGTCTACAAGTCGTTTGCACCCCTCTCGGTAACCTCCATTGACATTCTCGAGGCCAGTCACGGCGACCGGTCGGGTGTTGTCCGCGTGCGTCTGGAGCCGCCAGAACACAACTACTGGTACGACCGAACCTGGCGTCTGCGACTGCACGGCCCGCCTTTACGCTCCGTCCTGGTGACTGCCACGGTCGACACGCGTGGCTTCCGGAGTGCTTATGAGGACAGCACGCGGACGCCACTCCAGCGCTGGGCCCCAGCAGAGATGGAGTTCACGCTTCCAATGCTCGGCCAGGGGTTTATGCATCAGAAGAACACAATGATGGTCATGGACGAGGTGGACGAAAGCAGTCCGGGCCCGCTCGGTGTCGGCAGCGCAAAGATCCACCTCAAGATCAGCTTCTCCCGCCGCGTCTTCTCCATTTCTGTGACCCGGTCTCTAGAAGACACGACGACAACACCTGCCCCGCGACATCCCGTCGAGTACCGCGTCGACATTCGCTTCTCGTGGATTAATCACGTGTGGGAAAAACACCTCTCTGGCGGGCGTGTCTGTGTAGTCCTCGCGCTGGACTCTCCGCCCGAGTACTGGCGAAGAACAAGAGACGCAACCAAGACGCACGGCAATGATCGCCTCAGCTGGAACAGCATGGAGCAATGGGCCCGCATGGCCTTTCTTACCATGAACATGCGTTCGACTCTGGATGCCGCCGTCTCTCTCAATGCCTACTTTCCGCAAGGCCAGGCCGTCGACATTGGTCGATGGAAAACGTTTCGACTCGGCTTCAGCCCGGCCAGCGCGAGTCAGTGGCAAGAAGCAACTTCCTATCTTCGGGACTACGATGTTCGTGTGAAGCTGTGTCCTGAGTTCCGCTTCGCGCCACGCGACGACCGGACCATGTGGGCATGCCTGCAAACGAACAATCCACCGACCCTTCTCTCCTTCATGCCATTGCCCAGCAACGTGCATCAGCTGTCCCGCCGGCTATCGTTTGATGTTGCCTACCAACTAGAAGTGTGCATCTCGCGCAACGTCTTGCACGAAAGTGCTCTCGACGTTGTCTTCCTCGAGAGTTTGGCCGCGCTACCACCCGACCGCGCGACCAGAATGCTCGAGTACATCGCCAGCCGTGACAAGCGCATCTACCAGCCACATGGTATCTTCCGCAATCCCAAGGCAGCGTCCTATTGGCGTGCTTCGCCATCCGAAGCGTCACTTGACAGAGACTGGTCCGTCTACGTTCGCAAGGCCATCGTGACGCCGACCACGATCTATTTCTCAACACCGTCCCTGGAAGCAGGAAACCGAGTGCTCCGCCACTTCCGGGATTACCATGATCGCTTTTTGCGTGTTCAGTTCACAGACGAGCTGCCCATTGGACGACTCGACGGCGGCCGAGTCAACGCGAAGACGGATGAGTGTTTCTCGCGCGCTTTCCGGGCTCTCAAGAATGGCATCCGTGTCGGCGGACGCCATTTTGAGTTCTTGGCCTTTGGCAACTCGCAGCTGCGCGAAAACGGTACGTATTTCTTTGCACCAACTGAGCTCTTGTCCTGCCAAGATATCCGTGACTGGATGGGAGACTTTAGCAGCATCAAGACCGTTGCCAAGTACGCTGCACGGCTCGGCCAGTGTCTTTCGACCACGCGCCCCGTCCCAACGTTCGGTGTGCCAACCACCGTACAGCGTATTCGCGACATCGAGCATGGTGGGCATTGCTTCACAGACGGTGTTGGCAAAATCTCCAAGTGGTGGGCACGGGTCATTGCCACGCATCTTGGCGAAGACTGCGTCCCCTCGGCCTTTCAGTTTCGCATGGGCGGCTGCAAAGGGATCCTGGTGGTCTGGCCAGACGTCCCGCACGGCCAGGTCGTCCAGATTCGGCCGTCGCAAGTAAAGTTTCCGACAATCGGTAATGGTGATATCCTTGAGATTGTCCGCTGCTCTGAAACGGCGACGGCGACCTTGAATCAGCAAATCATCATCATCCTTCGGTCGCTGGGTGTTCCGCCGAAAGTGTTTGTCGACCTGCTTCACGAGGAGCTTGCAGGACTCGATGCCGTGATGACTGACCCGAACAAAGCCGTGGAACAACTGATGACTCGCATTGACCAAAACCAGATCACTCCCGTCATTGCAGATATGGTCAAGTCGGGCTTCATGAGCTCGGACGAGCCGTTTGTTTGGGCGCTGCTACAGCTGTGGCGCTCCTGGACCCTGAAGGCGCTGAAAGAGAAAGCGCGCATCAGCATCGTGAAAAGCGCTTTTGTATTCGGCTGCGTGGACGAGACGGACACTCTGCGCGGGCATGCGGCCGCTACCTCCAAGAACAGATCAGACCAGGCTGCCGGGGACGGAACTGCTGGCAGCCGTGGACACGCCAAAAAACCTGGTCTTGCACAGATATTCCTGCAGATCCCAGACCTTGACGGGACGCCGAGCGTCACCATGGGTGCCCGAGGCATCAGCAAGAGCTACCTCCACGTCCCTGGTGCTACCACCAAGTACAGGGTTATCACCGGGCCATGTTTGGTAGGGCGTAATCCATCTCTCCATCCAGGCGATCTGCGCGTTGTGGAAGCCGTCGACGTTCCAGCTCTGCGCCATCTTCGGGACGTTGTTGTCTTTCCTCGGACAGGCGATCGGGACATCCCGAGTATGTGCTCGGGTGGTGACCTCGACGGCGACGATTACTTTGTCTTTTGGGATGAGCGTCTTCTGCCTCCTCGAGAGTGCTGGAACTTTGAGGCCATGAACTACGATACAGTCCGGGAGCCGGAGGTCGCGAGCGTTACGCCGCGCCACCTCATTTCTTTTTTCGTGCAGCACATGAAGCATGACACGCTGCCGCGCATCGCGTTGTCGCACCGCGGGTACGCCGATCAGCTGGAAGGGAGTGCCATGCACCCCAAGTGCCTGGAACTTGCACAGCTTCACTCGCAAGCCGTGGACTATGCCAAGACAGGTGTGCCTGCTCTCATACCTCAACGGCTCATACCGAAATCATGGCCGCACTGGATGGACCGCCAGCACAAGCGGGTATACAGGTCGACAACGGCCCTCGGTCGCATCTACGACGAAGTGCAGGTGGAGAACTTTGAGCCAGCCTATGACAAGCCGTTCGACAGACGTATACTGGACCATTACCCGAGCATCGATGTCGGCCTCCTGCGGAGAGCGCGCTGGCTCAAATCGCAGTACGACCTAGATCTCCGGCGCGCCATGGCACAGAAGGATATCGAAAGCGAGTTTGAGATGTGGTCGGGCTTTGTGATGAGTCGGCCGCGCGTGGGGTCGGACTACAAGGTGGCAGAGGACATCGGACGCCTCTTCCGGACCATTGCGACAAGATTCCGGCGACTTTGCGTCCGGGAGGCCGGCAACTCGCACGACATAACGAAGCTTGGCCCGTTCGTGGCTGCCATGTACAAGGTAACCTCCGAGGAAGTTTGCATTGCGCTGCATGGGCTAGCTCGGTCCCAATCGCAGTCCCAGACCGGGAGCGAGGACGAGGAACCGAGTGGGAAACAACAGATGAAGAACAGGCTCTCTCACAAAAGTGCGCCGTTGATAAGCTTCCCCTGGCTCTTTTCCCATGAGCTCTGTGCGATCGCCAAAGCGACGGATATTGAAGCCGCATCCGGGGAGGGAGAAGAGAAGAAGCTCCGTAACAATATTTTGACACAAGAGGAGCTCGACGAAATGGAGTACTGCGTCCAGGACGGTGTTGCGACGCATCGCGGCGTGCCTCTGGATGTCTCTGTATTGGACGGCCCGGGCAACGACGACAACGACGATGACCAGGAAGACAATGACTTTCAGCCGATGTGGGCCTTGCCTCCTGGGGCATCTGAGGAGGATGTCCTCATTGACCTTGTTGCGGCGATGGAGTCGGCAGAGGGCCAGCGTGAAGCCGGGGTCGTCCCTCCATACGAGGGGGTCGGTTTGGACCTCGTCGCCACGGGCGCACGTGCAGCACGCAAGAGTGACGACGGCAAGCAAAAGACGAGTAGCAGCCGGCCAAATCAGGGCAGAGGGTCTACGAGGGCTGAGCCTGGAGACGGCTTCCTTTCGGCCAAGAGCGAGGAGGACCTGGCTGGGAGGATGGAGGCGGTTGTCATTGCACGAGACGACGACGGTAACGGGGAAGACAACGGTGGCATAGTGGCGGTCCCGGCTGCTCGTCCTGCCAAGCATACGTTGGAAGTTTTTGAGCAAATTGGGGTCGAAGCTGAGGACGGGCCTGACGACGCCGAAGATGCCGACGACGAAGACGAGGGGGAAGAAGACGGCAACGATATCTTTGCCAGAGTGGGCAGCCTCTTTGGCAGCCACGACGGCGGTGGCAAAGATGCTGTTGCTGTTGCCGTTGCCGACGACACAACAGCAAAGGCAGGGGCTTTCCGCGCGGGCGACGTCGACAGAGCGGAGGGGAAACAGGCAGCGCGGCCGGGTCTCGACAAGGCTCAAACGCACCCTGCGCAGAGCAGCGAGACTATGGAGAAGAAGGAGCCGGACGGGGAGTCTGCGAGCAAGATGCAAAGGCCGGGCACAGCAATGTTCACGTAACGGGAAAGGTTTGGGTCTTTATTTTTCAATCTTTTTCAATCTTTTTTGTTATTTTGGTCATTTTTTCATTTTTGGTGTTTCGCGTCCAACATTAAGCTTTTTCCTCAACATGGCATGCTGTCATGCAAATCCACGGATGCATGAAAATCATCAGCCCTTTTGAAACCGGATTTGCACGGAATGGCAGGAAAGGGATGAAGAAGAAACAAAACGGACAGGGCGTTTGACGGATCATCTGCCGTCAGACAAAAGGGAGAGAGGCAGAGAGAGAAGGGGGAAAACGCGAGACGCTTCGTTTACTCGGCAGCTGTGCGATTCTGTGCACGGGCTGCTGCCAGGCAAAGAAGACGTTACAGAGGTGCTGAAACTGGACGACATTACTCCGTTGAGAGACCTATATTTTCTCAAGCTTTTTTGCCTCCGTGTTTCCTCGTTATGGCACAGACAGGCGACAGGTCAGAGCACAATAGAAAACAACAAGATCTATGATAGATGTGCCAGACCAAGGCGGCCTTCCTCAGTCCAGTGTTTACTCCGCCTTCAGCGGGCTTTGCCAATCGATTCCACTGCGTAGCACTGCAGCACTGAAATGGGGGAGGAAGTGGGTGTGACAAAGAGAAAAGAAGTAGTAGACAATTGATTTCAGAGTAAAAAGTGCTTTGAGGAGTACATGCCTATGGTGTAGGTACGGAGTAATAGACTCTTGTCGGGTCAAGATGGGACGAGGAGCACTATGCCTACCCGTACTCCGCAGAGCAGGATGATGATCTAGCGTTTGCCGGCTGTCTCTCTCTTCCTGCTCTGGTCCAATAATTGGACAAGTA
This sequence comes from Ophiostoma angusticollis, assembly GCA_019925545.1. NCBI lineage: Eukaryota > Fungi > Ascomycota > Sordariomycetes > Ophiostomatales > Ophiostomataceae > Ophiostoma > Ophiostoma angusticollis. The sequence goes on from JADHKL010000003.1 coordinate 217,228, forward strand.
TTGCAGACGCAAGTCTGACGGCCAGAGTTATTGAAAAAAGAAAAGAAAAAAAGGTAGCAAGATGCTGGGAAAAGGTACAAAACAAAGCACAAGTATATATACATGAGCTCTGAACTGGCGAACAACTAATAGAGGACGAGCGAATTCCGCGGGATGATCTGCAATCTCGACGGCAGTGCACATCCCGCAGGTCTCCCCTCCCTGACCGTCAGTCAGCTGGCAAAGCGAGAGAGAGGGAGAGAGGGGCCACCTGGCCAAGTGGATCCACTATCCGTAGCCGATGGTGGTGGGCCGTGTCTTCTCTCCATCACTTTTTGGGCGCTTAAATTTCAGGCCTACCTCCTGTGGTACCGAGCCCATAAGAAATTCCGCTTCAGGCAGGGGCGCACCTGACTCTTCTTTTCAGTGCACTCCGACTCTCCGAGTTAGCAACTTCTGCTGCTTCTTTTACAAGGTCCAGGTAACTTCAACTTCGGAAGATACCCCGTATATGTACTCCGTATACACGTCCGAGTATGGACTGAGCGACACATGGCGGCTGTCGAGAACCTTTCCGACGATCTTCCACATTCAACGTGGTGCAGAACCCTGCCATTGTCACCATAAAAGTGATTTCTTATGGAGATAGTCTCCTCTAGCAGCGAGTCTAGCAGCAAGCCTACGGAGTAAGAAACAAAGTCACCAGCGTCCAGCGAAGCCGTTGTTACAGCTATCCAGGGGGGCTATCTTGGCTGTCATTTCAAAACGGTCAAGACTATCGTATTACCACTCAACAGATGAGATCGAGAAGAAGGGAAAAATCGAAGGAAAAAGAAAACAAAACAGTCCTTTTGCCCTTCGCATACGCTTAGCTCCATCCTTCACCGTCACACTCCCCACCGCATACATGTATATACTACGACCCCCCATGTCTGTCTTACGGAGCAAAGCAACGAATAGTGATCAGCTGCACCTGCACAACTGGCAGGGAGCTGGGCAGGATTGCAGGACGATCGTTCGTTTTTGCTCCCCTGTCAACATGCACATGCACACACACACACACACACCCACCCCCACCACTCCCTGCCCTTCCCAGCCCTCCTTCCAGACAAATCATACAGAGTATTGGAGCGTTTGTCCTCGTGGGATTGTGAGATTGCTCGCCTTGTAAGCGAGAGTGACCAAAAGGGAAAACGTAAACGAGGATTTCAAGCTGGGATGCTGGAGACGGGAGAGGGAGAGAGCGTCAATGGAACATCAGGACAGCCAGTCACCTTTTCAAAATATTAATCCGTAGACTATTAGCCCATCATACGGAATACACACTGCGACTTTAGCCAACCCCTTTTCTTTTCTTTGCTCAGGATTTTTTCTTCGTCTAGGCGTATCCCGTTTTTCTTTTAGAGCTCTTCTTTTATATTGATTCTCTTTCACCCTACGGAGTATATGTACGGAGTACTCCGTACCTGTGTATTATTTACCCACAACCTCTCCCTTGCGTCGATGGCGCGAAACGAGCATCGCAAAAATACGGAGTCTGTCTGTTGCCATCGATGCGGGTTTGTCTCCACGCCAACTGCTTGCTTCTTCGGTGAGACAGGGCGACGTCAACGTCTTCTTCCTCTCACCCCTTTACATCTGCATTGGGAAATGATTGGCAGCTAGGCGTGGAATGGATGCAGATGGGGGAGGATTTTCGCAGAGGAGGAGGGAGGATTTTCCATGCCCGCATGAGCGCCTTCGTCCGCAAGGAAGAATGGGGGATGCTGCGCGCAGAGCCCGTGAATACGACGTGGTCTTACGGTGATCTCGATTTGGTTCTGCATGTTCTTGTTCCTAATCTTCTGCTCAGTTTTCGTTCACTTGTCGGACCGAGTTGGTTGTTGGCGATGGTTCAAATGTACATACGCCATTCTGTTTACCCCTTCAAGGGCGAAGCAGAGCGTCCGGAGTGCACTCCGTCAAGAGAGAAGCCCAAAGCCGAAAACAAGCGAAAGTGACACACTCCACAAGTCATTGCGAGAGTGGGGAGAAATGGGGGAGATGAACTACGGAGTACGCTTAGGACTGGTGGCTATGATGTAGCCGGTTTCTTCTCGTTCTTTTCCATTGCGATGCACCTGTGGAGTAGCAGTAAGGAGTCTTCGTGGGAAGCTACCCTCCATGAAGGGATCGACGAGCCAAGTGGACCGTCCGTTCTCCGTAATTCCAAGACCCAAGCCTGAGCTGTCGAAGAAAAATGGTGATCCGAGCGTATGGGTGGATGTGAAAGTATTGAAAGTTGGTTGTGGCACTATTGGATGTCCCTAAAAGTCCCTAAAAGGCATGTATTGCAGCTGTCTACATGTACTTGGCGGCTGTCTGTGGAAGACCGCCGCAAGAGTGTCGGGTATCTTCAACGGAGTTCATAGCACTTGTCCTTTTTCTGACAACCGCGCGACCCGGCAGATGGGATACGTCTTTTTAGTGGCTGCGCTAGAGAACCCAACCTTGTGGCCTCGAGACGCAGCCATTTCCCAGTTGGGATACGGATACGGAGTCTTATGGGTACAGTAATACATGTATATGTACAGTGAATATCGGTACCAAAGATGAGGAAGACGGCTCTCACGAAAAGCTGAGGGTTTTTTCAGAAGACGGCCTGAGGTATGCTCAAACAACAAAGTAAACTACGCAGGTCTTTATCTTTTTTCTCGAACCTCCAGCATTTGTACATGTACATGTACGGAGTAGAGTGGAAGGTGTTGCCAACTGGCAGGTGTCAGGTACAAAGTACATATACGGAATCTGCTTATGGAGACCCACCTGCCTGAGCCCCTGCTGTGATCGGCGAACCACCGAAGATCATCTCTATGGCCGACGGATGAGGGAACTCTGTGCAGGGTCTCTCGAGCACTCGATGTGATGTTTTTTTAACCCTCGCTCGACTTCATCCCTTATTCCCTTCACCGCTTCCTCGCTTCAGTATGTCTTCATGCACGTAGTATGCACCTGTCTCTTTCCCTTCCGTCAAAGAAGTACTTTCTCCTATCTCCCCGGTGATGCCCCACCCTCCTTCCTACCTATTGACAAGGGGCTGTCAAGTGCGAACGTTGGATGGTGTGGAAAGAAGTAAAAGTACTCCATACTCCGTACATAAGCGTCCTCCAGCGACCACGTCACCAACTGGCTAGACCTGCAGACACCCACCCATCCTTGCTCGCCATGGCTGGCAGAGCAGGAGTTTGCGAGTGGCCATTTTGTTTGGTCTTGTGCCATTGACAGCCCAAGTTGGATGTGCCATGGAACGGAGACAGAGCTGAGGAAATCAAGGAAAGAAACGTGTCTTTCGTTCTTGTTATCTTCCCTTCCGTTGGCAGATCATAGCCAACTGGTACCAACGTCGATCGGCGGGACGGAGGTGAGGGAAAACAGAAGAAGACAGAAGGAAGGAAGGAAAGGGAAGAAGGGGGAGGCGGCCGCCGCCAGGAAAGGAGGGACGAAACCAATGTCGTGGTAGCCTTTTTGGGAAGACTGCAGGCAGCTGGTCTAGGAACCCTAGCAACGGGCAAAAGAGGGATCTTGTGATCTCTTTTCTCTTTTCACTCAGTCTTGGCATATTTCCCAGTGCCACCGTTGCCACGTTGTTGCCTCATACCGTTTCCACTTGATCGGCAGGATGGCTGGAAGCCGGGATTCATAGAGGGAGGGTACTGAAATTGCGGAATCGAAAAGAGGAAAAAAAGAGCAGAGGAAAAGAAGCCGAGAAGGCAAGAAAGCACCTCTGCCTCGCCTCCCTCTGCCCAGTCTAAAGTATGCGACGATCACACATCCAGAGGGAGATCTCTCTCCTATGACTCGCCGTTCGGAGTATTCATACAGATACGGAGTACATGTATCTCACAGCCGTCACTTTGCCACTGTCCAAGAAACCTGACACATGTCAGAGACTGTTGGAAAACAGCAACTTGGGAGTTGCCGTTCTTGCACCCCTCCTCCCGAACTTCTCGGATGAACAGCGCATATCGACGCATCAACATCGCATCGCCGGATAACCCGTATCCAGTCGTGTTTTGTTTTCCCTTTTTCCCTTTTCCTTTTTCCCCATTTTCCCATTCTTTTTTCCCTCATTTTCCCTGCTCTCCTCGAAAGCGTAAATGTCTCGTTCTTCCTTCACTTGTCTCTCTGCTGCGGTTTCCATATTCCACGGACTTGCTGATCGGCAGAGCCCGCGGCTTAGCGAGAGGTCTGTGTTCTTCTTCTTTTTTCATTTTAATTTCTTCTTTCTCTCTTCTTATTTCATTTCGACCATGGCATCGCATTACCGGTCACGCTGCGCAGCATGCTCTGGAAATCAAAACCCTCTCATGAAACCTTCTGGAACAAGACGTGACTCTGGGATCCGCTGGTTTTGGCAGTCACTGACTCTCGAACGCTGTTTTCGCCTCCCCCTCCCCCCTCCCCCCTCCCCCCGGTCGTCTCTCAGCCTGGCTCCCGACTCGTGATCATCGCTGGGTGTGCATTGCTGGACAAACCCCCAAAGGCGACGCCGAACGCCATTTCCACGGTAGACCTCGAGTGATTGACATTTCCCTCTCCTCTTCCCCTCCTTCAAAGGCTCCACTCGGCATATTGACAAGTATGTGTCCATCATAAGTCAAATCACGTCTCTTCTCGAATTCTCCGCTCGCATAGCCAGTTTGCATAAACACATCATTCGGTGGGTTGAGGCTTCTGCTGTTTTGACCACGTCTGGTGTTGTTGGGTGGCCTGTTCTTGTCTTCTCATACCTGTTCAATTGCCGGATTCAGCGACCTGAGCAAAACGCTTGCAGTTACTGCATACTCCGCAAAGCCTTTCCACAATGTGTATTTTAGGGCTCAAGCTCGCCGGCAGATTAAGAAGGAGCACACGTCCTCTGCCTCTCCCGGAGCTATGGCTGCTTCTGGTAAAGTCGTCCGACCCGACCTGCTAGAATTGGAGCCGAGCTGCTCTCTCTCAACCTCTGTCCTCTCTAGCCGACGGTGAAGAATAGTGTTCAGTCGGGCAATTTTCGATCTCCGAGCTTAAGCATATGCTTACGTTGGCGTTGCTCATCATAACTGGGGAGAGGGGGGCCTCTTGTAAGCGTACTCCGTAAATCGGAAATCTGGAGAGAGGATGTGAGAGAATGTCCAAATGACAAGAGAGCTTTCGAGAGGATGTTGAGAACGGAGCAGCGCGGTCGACTGCTGTTTAGACAATGGAACAAAGAAATACCAAGAATGAAGTCTAGACCAACCGCATGCCTTTCTTTTCATTCTCCCAAAGCTCAAAGGCGTTGCCACGTTTTTGCTCCCGTCGTGCGGACAGATCTAGCCCCCCCTTGTCTCCCAAGGAAGGGAACCGGCTGGCCAGCGCTTTGGCTAGGCAACAATTAGATTCTTCTAGCGCACAAAAGGTGGCAGCCAGGCAAGGGGTATTTGGATCGCCGACCGCTATTTCATGGTTTGTCTCTCCCTAGGGGGGTCTAGGGTACCCTCATTCCAGGCTAGCTCTTGTCTTCCTTTTCTGCAGCACAATAGTGTTGTCTATTGGAATGTGAGACAAAGGGAGAAGAGCGACAAAGGGATGAGGGTGAGGGTGAGGGTGAGGGTGATGGGATGGCAGGACAAAGGCGAACCCTCCCTTCTTCTTGCCGGGTCGTCGTCCAAACAGGATCACGATTTTCCGTCGTTCCGTCCTGCCCCTGGCGAGCGGACGTTGGTTTGCAGGGGCTGTTGTGCTATGAGCGACAAAAAGAGAATTGTTTTCTTCCCAGCGCACGTCCCTCCAGTGGGCTGACGGCTTGTGGCAGGACCAGGGCGATCCTATGTTTCTGGAATGCTGCTGGTCTTGGGGTCCCCTGTCAAAGCGACACGCCCCCAGCCATTGTCAAAGGCACAAGAGACTGGAAACGGGCCCAGCGCGGAAACCGTCGTCGCCGAAACAGCCTTGTCAGAAGGGTCGTCTGTCGCTGTCTGTCTGTCTGTCGCTGTCAAAATGCAGCCTCTCCGTTACTGAGATCATTACAGAGTACACACACTCATTGCCTGGCAGTGATCAAAGTTAATCAAATTCAATCTCCGAGATGGTCTTCTCTCCTGGTTACGTCTCGGCTCCAGTTGCTCGCTTGCTCGTAAGTCGCGGAGAGATCGTATCTCGAGCTCGTAATAATCGCCCGTAATCGACGTCTCTGAACGAGGGTTTGCCTCACGACGAAGAAGACGATCGGGTGGCGACATTGGGCATCAGGATTCAGACAGATCCGGAGAAAAGTAGGGGATGAAAACGAAGAAAAGAAAGGCGCGGGAAAACATAAAGCATAATAACAAGGGGTTACAAACAGGAAAAAAACACGATACGATCCAAGATCTGACAATCGACAACAGATCAACAGTCGTTCTGGAACAAGGGACTGGGTGAAAGAAAGGGCAGAGAGGAAAAAAGAGAACGGCATAAGATCCGCCTGACAATCCGGTCACAGCCCTCTTGCCATGTCTCGACAGGGAACAGTCCCCCAGAAAAAGGTCAAGTCCCGGCCGTCTCAAGTCTTGCACATCCGTCCAACGCAGCCGTCTCTCTGCGAGTGTTTCCCCGAGCGTTCTCAATGCCCCAAGCTTTGTCCCTGCCCTTTTTGACTTTCACCCCTGGTTCCCCAGGGGGTTTCCCCCCTTCCCTTGTCTCCGGCAGGGAAGGGTTCGATGAGTTGCAACCAGCCGAGCTGTGACCAGGCCAGCTTTCGGGACAAGGACATTAAGCATATTCGCACAAGGTGTCGATTGCCCTCGATACGTATCGTACGACTATTCGTAAAGCGAGCAAAATACAGGTGCGCCGGCTCTGCGCGCTATGGACAATGATGTACCACGCCGTCGCCCCAGACCGCTGGCTCGGTTAGCACTATTCTGTGAGGGAAGGCGCTAGGGCGGGAATGCTCCAGCTGCCCAACAGCCACTCTGCTCCTCCTTTCCAGCTGGTATTACAGTAATCGTACAGAGTACTTTCACATCCAACCGTCTCTCTCTCTTCCCTTGCCGACCATTTGGCGACAAAACGCGCGGCAAAACGGTCTCTTGCGCTTTTCCGGCCACCGCCCCCCCTCCTGGCCTGGACCCCCTTCACCGTCTGCCGACCGAACGGATTGCCTTGTAGCCGTCTCCCGCCACACACCTCTTTTTTGCCTGCCTTTTCTTCTTTCTACCTGCACCCTCCCCCCCCCAAGGGTCCTCTCGGGTCGGACCCACAGCATATTTTGTGACAGATTGGCTCCGCTGCTGCACATCGTCTAGCGGATCAGGTGTGGGTTGCTGGAGTGGGATTTTCTAGTGTGCGGATTGACGCTTTGGTGTTGGAGAGGATCTGATGAAATAACGCAGAGAGTGAAAGAGAGAGGGAGAAGGGGGGGGCGTGTGAGAGCAAGTGGTGGGTGTGTCTCGACCCCTGCTCCTCGCCTTCTCTCTCTTGGGACCGTGGCTGTTGGTGCTGCTGTTGGTGCTAGCTTTGGTCGTTCGTTCCCTTTCTTCGCCTCGTGGTTGTCGATGTCAACGTATAAGTCTCCGCCCCTCCCCATCTTCCCTCGTCCTTAGTGTTCGTCTTCTCTTTTTCTTATTCTCTTGTTCGATCGATCTTGTTGACAACAAACTTACAACACAAATTACTTTTTCACACTTCAATCCCAGCTGGTTCTTGGTTAATAGCTCTCACTCTCTCTTCCTCTTTCCTCATCGCCGTCGAAGTCGTCTCACCCGCCACTTCTTCGATCTCTAATATAATCCTTATTTTCTCAACCCACTGCCTTCCACTGCCTTCCACTGCCTTCACCCGCCCCTCAGCTTGCTCCCACACCCGTCACCATGGCGGCTCTCTTGTCCAACCCCTACAGCCAAAACGCCGCACAGCAGCAGCAGCAGCAGCAACACTTTGGCTACATCGGCCAACCACAAGGCCCGCCATCGCCTCCGATAGACGACGCCTCGAAATGCTCGCTTCCGTCGATCTCGAACCTGCTGGACCTGGCCGACCAGGGCTCTCCCACATCCGAGACGTCACCGCAAGCACAACAGATGCAGCAGCAGCAGTCGTCACAACAGCAGCAGGTCCTGCAGCCGAGCGAGTTTTCTTTCAACTGTAAGTGCTTATGCTAGAGCACTTGAGCTTTTATGAGCCATCGCTGACAACAACAGCCCAGCCGTCTCGGCCAAGCACCCGGCCCAACTCATCTCACTATGGCGGCAACCCCAACCGTGGCGGCGCTCTGCCGCCGACGCCTCCCATGACTTCGGAGGCGTCTTTCGGGGCAGGCGGCTACGACTCGCCATCGGCGCGGTCCATCAGCCAGCTCCCCCCCTCGGTGTCGTCTGTGGCCATGGCCAACGCGGCTGCGGCCAGCGGCAACGGCAACAACAACAACTACTACTTTGAGGCCACACCACCACCGCAGTATGGTGGTCACGACTCGGACCGGCACACATCACAGCCGCCGAGCTCGCACCCGCACCACCAACAACACCAACAACACCATCAACACGCCGCCCACCATCACCAGCAGCAACGGTACTCGTCCCAGCCACACCACCACTCGCACTCGTACTCGTCGCACGCATCGTCGGCCACGTCGTCGCCGCACCAGCAACCACATGCGCAACGCAGCGTGCCCATGCAGCATCAGACGTCGTCATCGGCTGCCGCTGCGGTGGCCGCCTCGTACGCTGCCCCGGGCGTGTCGGCCGCCGACTACGCGCCGTCGGTGCCGCAGCCGTACATGAGCCAGCCGGCCGCCGCCGCCATGTACTACCCGGCGATGCAGCCGACGCCGCCGCCACAACCACTGTCAGGCCTCTACTACCAACGGCCGCTTCCTCAGGTATGTTTTCCCTCCCTCCCCCCACCCTCTCGTGGTGTCGTATGGTCGTCTTTCCTCTTGCTGACTGGTTGCCAGGCCTTCCCTCCCATGTCGGTGGCTGTGCAGCCGTCGCCGTGGCAGCACCACCACTACATCTCGCCGTCGGCGGCGGCAGCGTTCCCGCAGTCGCAGGACCGGTACATCTGCCCGACGTGCAACAAGGCCTTTTCGCGGCCGAGCTCGCTGCGCATCCACAGCCACTCGCACACGGGCGAGAAGCCGTTCAAGTGCCCGCACCAGGGCTGCGGCAAGGCCTTTAGCGTACGCAGCAACATGAAGCGACATGAGCGCGGATGCCACAACTACGACAGCCGCAGCTGATTCTGTGGTTTCTTACGTGGTTTTTTTGGGCATTTTTTTTCTCCTCGGAGACTTGACTCTTTTTTTGTTGCTGAGCGTGGGGTTGGGGTTTCTTGTCATGACATGGAAAGAACAGTGCGCGCTTTCATCTCCTCTTTCTACATTGGGTCGGGGCGCAGGGAAAAAAAGACACTGGGATCACCGGGGCGAAAATGGTCGTTTGTTTTCTGTTTTCCAGGCGGGACACGAGAAAGGGCAGGACAGCCGGGATCGGAGAAAGCCATTTAGGAATCGGCGCTACATGGTTTTGTGATTTGATTCATGAATAAGGGAGGGAATACGTCATGTACTTACTACGAGCTCCATGCGAGTCACCTCGTTTGCCTCGTTCAGTTCAGCGCCAATTGCCTTCCAATTGCCTTCCAATTGCCTTCCAATTTCATGGCCACATGAGCAGCATAGTTGACTGTTGGCGCGTCATCTTCTTCTTTGCGAATCGACGAGGGAAAATATACGAATGCCAAGACACGAAGATATATTGCGGCAGTGGGAATGTTGGTGTGGTTTGTTGGTCCCCGCCTCCCGAGCACCGGGTTGTGGTAATGGCCTTCTCTCGGTTTACCATTTTCGATTATTTGCCCGCCAACAGCTGTGTATATCTCCCCGACGACTCTAGACGGAGCGATTTTGCATGTCGTAGTCGTCGGAGGACAATACGCTGCGATGTCAACCACATGTTAACCAGTCTTACATCTTCTCCCTGTTTTCTTGCTTCTTGCTTCTCTCCCTGTCTCCCTTCCCCTCTTCCTCTCGAAAGCGTCACTCTTCCTCTCGAAAGCGTCATGAAAACATAAGCAGAAGAGGAGATCGAAGTCCGCGCACAAACTAGTGCCCGTAGTCGTGGCCCGGTCAAAGAACCGCTGATGATCTCGAGGCGCACTTGAACTTCTACGGAGTACATGTACTGTGCAAATGCCCCCACATTCTTCTTCACCGCAAGTTGCGCTGTGCTGGCAACGAAATACGCCTTGGCGCTGCACATCAGTGGTTTCCTGCGTACCGCGCCACGGCAGGAGAGAAAAGGACCCCAGAGATCGCCACGCGCGTGACGGTCAGCCGAGCCGGTGGGGTCGTCGGAAGTTGGAAGAAAGCCGTCGGACATTGGGCCCGAGATGGGCAGTGAGTGTATGGAGTACTTCTCAAAGATGCGACCAGTTGTCCTGTTTCTCGTCCTTGCCTATCTTGCAGAAGAACTGGCAAGTGCGGTCGCGGTGATCATTCAAGACAAAAGAGAGAAAGAACAAGAGTAAGAACAAGAGTAAGAACAAGATACGTTGATGCGCTGATCCCCCCACCGGCTGTCGAATGCCGAGACCGTCGGGTACCGCATCCGATCTGCTCGGCTACGCTTTAGACTTGTCTGTTGGAACAGTCAGCAAAAAGTGTTGGAACAGCAAAATGGGCCGCTCACAGCCTCGATGGCAAGACAGCATTTCAGCACGCCGCATCGGAACAGTACAACAAGATCGTTCTAGATCGCATCTCTTTCTTCTCATCTGCGTGGCATTGTTGTAAGCAAAAGAGCTTCGCCACCTGAATCTCCTGATCCACTGGCAGGGCTGTCGATCATTGTCTAAGCTACCTAGGTACCTACCTACCCGCCTCGAACAAAGCCGCCGGGAACCAAGAAGAGTCCTGGGACATGGTGGTCCTCCCTAGAGAGCAATAGAAATCAATAGCTGAGACAAGGTCTTGGGGAATGGAAGGTCGAATCAAGCACCACAATGTGAATGAGAACCGCCAAGTGAGACACTCTTTCTGGCTTTTTCTCCGGCCAAGCCTGTCTTCGACCTGCGTCTGCCCTTGCGTACTTGTGTTGGGCTCTTGTTTTTGCCCCTTCACCTTGTCGTGTTGCTGACTGACATACGGAGATGAACATCCGCGCGGGAAATACAACAACGAAAAAGAAACACTGGCTGGGGAAAGGACAGGAGGATGACGCCGGTCTGATATCTTTATCTTCTGGTCGCAGAATTTGCTATTGGTACCCGACTACCCGTACTGTAAGTCGCTGTAGGTGGCAGGGATGCTGAAAGGGCCTAAACGACAAACCTCTACGCCTTCTGCCTTCTCCTTCTCCTTCTGCTCTGCCCAGTTCCCTTCATCTTCGCACCGTCCGTCTAGAACGCTCTGTCTCAGCTGTTCTTGAAACTAAGAATAACCGTCGCCGTCGTACGTGCAAGTTGTTGATCCCATTAGGTATGCTTAGTGTTCATCGCCGGCTTTGGAGTTGCCTGCCGATGATGCTCCGGCAAACAGTTAACCGAAGCGCTGGCACTAATGACCCCACGCAAAAGCACAAGAGGGCAAATCAAAAGAGGCGCAACCGTACTCCGTAAGCATGCTTGATAGAAGCACACCTGCTGCAAACAGCTGTCGCCGATCAGGAAGAAGGACGAAAATATGATGCAGCTGTGTAAGCATACATAACAGTAAAGCGCAATCCAAAGACGAGACACACAGGAAGCCAAAAAAGCCAATTGACGGAAGAAAACCAAAAGCCCCCCAAAAGCACCCAAAAAATATCTGGCACCGCCTGCTTCGCCGCCTGCTTCGCCGCCTTCTTCGTCCTGTGAATCCGCCCATCTCAGAGAGCCAAGTTCTGTCCAACAGGCCATCTGCATCCAATATTCTCGTTGTCGTAGGGTCAAGATCGATGCGGCAGACCGCCTCTTTTTGTGATTTTTCTACCCTCCTCCCCCCCCCAAGCCTCGTCGCTTCATTCTCAAAGACAAAGGAAAAGTGTGCTGTAAATGATTGTCGTCGCCAAGAGCATCGTTCTTCTGTTCTCGCCAGCGCTGCTTCGTTATGTTCTGGCACTCGCACCACCAATGCCAATAACTTTCCGCCGAACAAGGAATGGGCTCGGCATGTCGTCGTGCTCCGGGTCCCACACCGCCACCGGTTCAAAGTTGTTATTGTTGTTGCCGTTGTTGCAGCCACGATTGGCCGCCAGCGTATGCTCGCGGAACGGCCGCTTAGGGCTGACATTATCGCCATCCATGACCGCACTCAGAGGCCGTCCACCCGCTCGCGCCTGCTGGAGCTCCACCAGCGTGCGTCCGCGAAGCCCGGGCTTCTGCTTGCTCAGTAGACCTGCGCCCGCTCCCGCCTGCTGCACCTGTTGCTGGGCCTGTTGACCCTCGGACTGCACCTCGCTGTCTTCCCTCCATTTGGTCGACGGCTTGCGCGCCAGCGTCTGGCCACGGCCGCCTGCCGCACCACTGCCGTCACTATCAATTCCGGCCCCCAAGTTCGCCGCCGACGGGATCTTGCTCAGCCGTCTGCTTGGTGATTGCGCTCGGTCACGTAGTGCTCCACCGCTGACCACTGTCCGGAGGTTGCCTTCCGTTGCCAAGCTCGCCGTGGTCGTCTTCACACCCGTCGTACCGTCCAAACCCTTGGGCCGCGTCATACGATTGAACAAGGGCGCCGACTTTTGTGCTACGATGCCCGGTCGTGATTGTGGTTGCGTTGGCGCCTGCGCTGGCGCCTGTGCTTGCTGTGGCTGGTGCAGTTTCTGCCTGGATGCAAACGGGTTCTTTCGTGACTTGATCATCCGCGTCGGTGACGGAAGAGCCATGTTGTCGTCCGAGTCAGAGTCCGATGTGCCGCCCGATGATTCTCGAGGACCATTCCATCTCGGGTCGTCGGTACCTGCTGTGAAGATGGCCCCGGCGTTGGCGGTTGGCACCTTTGTCGCAGCATTGCGGCGAGGAGATAGTGACAGCGATGCAATGGCCATCGGAGACGGCGATGGCATCTCCACGTCCATCGGTGTGCCTGGGCCAGCAAACATGGTTTGTGCCCGCCCAAATGGCGTCCGCACCTGTTGCATCGCTGGCTGCTGCTTTCTCTTAAATGCGGTAGCCCCAGACACAACGCCGACGATGCCACTGCCGCTGGAAGAAGGACAAGCAGCCACGGCGGCTGCTGCTGATGCTGCCGACGTCGGCTGGATGAGCGACTCGTCAATGGAAAGCTCGGTGAGGTCTGTCGTTGAGGGAAAGTCGCCGTCACCGATGGACGAGTGCAAATAGTCGGACTTGCAGATCGACGACGACAGCTCACCCCTCGACGAAGAGGCCGACGACATTGGTGGCGGAAGGTAAGGCGGCGGCATCTGCAGCTGGGCAACGTCTTCCAAAGCCGATGCTGGGCGCGACGATGCAGCGCGTTTCAGCGTCTCGGCGACTTCCTTGTCGACCCGCACACGCACTTCCTCTTCAAACTTCCGCTGCAGCTGCTCCAGCTCGGAATTGACGAGCCGGTCAATCTCGAGACGCGCCTTCACTTCCCACTCCCGGCGTAGGCTCGCATCCATCTCCTGGCGCATGAGCACCTTGTCGGACTCCGTCTTGCGCTCAAGCTCGCGAATTCGCTTGTTAAGCTGGTCTTCCTTGGTCTTGAGCGCCTTGCTCATCTCCACAACCTCCTTCTCCTTGCGCATCAGCCGCACCACCGGGAGATTTAGCAGCGTGGCTGTGTCCGGACGGCGGTCGGGATTCACCTTGAGACAGTCGCGAACTACGGCACACAGCTCCGGCGAATAAATGACGGGCAGCGGTGCGAGCTTCCCCTCCTTGATCTTTTGAACAAGTTGATAGTGCGACTTGGCGTTGAAAGGCGGCTCCCGCGCGCAGAGCTCGTAAATGATACAACCAAGCGACCAGATGTCAGACTTGAGGGTATACTTTTCGGCCGCACAGATCTCGGGCGACATGTAGAAGGGTGTGCCGACGTAGGTGGATGCGAAGTCGTGTGACTGGATCATCTTCGCGAGGCCGAAGTCGCCCAGCTTCACAGAATTATCCTCGCCAAGGAAGACTTGAAACAGAAGAAGAAATCGTCAGCCATGGAAGCGGAAAGGACACCATCAACCCCCAACCCCCCCTCAATCAAAACGCTGCGTCAGTCACTCACCATTTTCTGGCTTCAGGTCGCGGTGCAGAATGGTAACGCCACCGACCGCCACCTTCGGCTTGGCCGCCACACCCAGTCCCAGGACGTTCTTGCCGACCTCTGGCGGGTCGACGCCGTAATGGCAGCGGTAGAGTGCAGTGACCAGCTGCGCAAAGATGCTCCACACAAACGACTCTTCCGCGTACTGGTTCCGCTGGCTCAAGTCGCGAATGATACGCCCAAGGTCGCCGTTGCCGCAGTACTCCATGTAGAGGTGAAGGTCCTGGCTGGCCTTGAGGTGCTCCCGGTGATAGTACCCGACAATGTTGGCATGCCGTAGCGTCGACAGAATCTGGAACTCGGCGTGCAGCTGCTCGCGTTCTTTCTGCGACATCTTGAGGTAGCTGATCTCCTTGCGGCAGAGAACCATGCCGTCGGCCCTGCGCCGCACCTTCCGAATCACGCCAAATGATCCATGACCTGTTGGTTTCAACGGCAAGGGTTAGAACAAGTGGCCAAAAAAAGAGGCCAAGAGAGTTAGGCGAGAACGCAGGCAATGTGGACTGACCGATCTTCTCCAGCACTTCATATTTGGATTCGCTGTCCGCCATGCTGGCATGTGACACTGCGAGGCTGCCCGTGTGCGGACAGGGTGACTTGATTCTGAGGAAAGAACGACAGAGCGTACAGAAACGAGAGGAAAGGCTAGGACGCCAGAGAGAGAAAAATCGGAACGAGAGTTGAGCGGATTGACGTGAAGATGACGGATACACCGAGGCCGCCTACTGCTCCTGCTGTCGTCAGAGTCGTGGCCCAAGTTGATGCCAATGCTGGAGCTGCTGCCAGAGCTGCTGCCAGAGCTGCTGTCCTGTCAGTATTAATCCTGTCTTTGATGCCGCCGTTGACGTCGTTGTCGATGATTTCTTGTCGTCGTCGTCGTTGTCGTCGTCGCTGTTGATGGGTTAGTGAATACGGCGCCGGGTTGATTGCTGATCCGCAATAAACCATGAGACGGATGAAGTCAAAAGAGTAGGAGTAATAATAACAGAGAGCGGCTGGTGAGCAATCAAAGAATCGGTTTGAGCCTCCTTGGTTGCCGAGCTGGCTCCCGCCAGAGTCCAGGCGACAGACGGGAGGTGACATGTTTACGGAGTGGAGTCTGTTTCCACAGCAACTGTCTTCAGTTTGTGTCCACGTGATATATCACGTGGACTCTACGGATAGTGGCGGGGAAAGGTGGGGGCAGCCTAAAAGCTCATAACGACTGCACACCAGTCTCGTGAAAGTCCTACTTGACCCTTTCTTACTTGTATTCGTTGCATAGACTTTCTTTTCTTTATTTCGTTGGGTGCTCGTCTTCTTTTCGTTACGACTTACATGTGCGGAGTACTGCCTCTCAAATCGGCGGGGTGAACGTTCTGCGGCATCGATTTGTCATCCTTTTCTTGGAAGGCGAAATTCACCCGGGCATCATAAAGCATAGAGGTGACAACCATAGACACAATTCAGGGCGAGAATAGAAGGGCGTGGGCGCATTCTCACAGTGCCAAGATGGCGATGGCAAAGGGCCAATTGGAGGCTAAGCTCAAGGAGGAGCATGAGCTGATCAACAGCGGCGTGTTGCGAGAAGAGAATCCGCTGGATTTGTCGGAAGACTTCCGCAGCTTTCTCGAAGCCTGCCGGCGAGGCGATCTGAAGCAGTGCCAGAACTACATTTCAGCTGGCATTAACATCAACGGCAAGGACGAGTTCGACTACACACCGCTCATCATAGTAGGTGGCCCGGACTCGGGAAGATGGCATTGACAATCCACTGACAATGGCACAAAACAAGGCGAGCTTATGCGGGCACTATGAGGTGGCACAGTTACTACTAGAGTCAGGTTCGTCTTGCTTCTCTTTTACTGTGTCGGGGCCCTCTGTGACTGACCTCTTGTCAAGGCGCGTTGGCGGAGCGCAACACGTTCCAAGGCGAACGCTGCCTGTACAATGCACTCAACGACCGCATCCGCAACCTGCTGCTGCAGTACGACTACTCCAAGTCGGCTGATCCGTTGCAGCCCTGGTCGTCACACATCACGTCTCTCCTCTCGAGCACAGAGCCAAAGACGTCCGACATCACGCTGACAGCAAGTGCAGGGCCGGGACTGCTGAGCGAGGAATTCCACCTGCACAAGTTTCTCCTGGCGGCACGGACGCCGTATTTTCACCGCAAGCTGACCGAAGCGCCCGACATGGTTACCTGGCGGTTGTCGAACCATGTGCCGGCTGCTGCGTTCCGTATTGTCTTGCACTATCTATATCTCGACGACTTGACGCCACACACAGCATCGCTGTCCGACGAGGAGGAGCTCTTCCGAGGCATTGATAAGATCACGAAACACCTCGAGGTGGAGCAACTCTGGGAGGCAATGCTGGCCGGCAACGACCGGCGGCTGGCGCGCCAGCGTTATCAGGACGAGGTTGAGCGGGCGCACAAGCAAGTCGAGTCGTTTTTCCGCAACCACGTGTTGGGGCACAAGATGGTTGTGGACACAGCCAAAGTCAACGATGTCAAGTGGCCCCACGACAACTTTATCTTTGCAGACTGCCTGCTCTGCGCAGATGAGGTTGTAGAGGACGACACTGGTGGCGTACAGGAGGAAGCCAATGACGGAACAGTGAGCAGCGCAGTCTCTCGAACAGGCGGCATCCCAGTGGGACCAGCAGCGAGCGGCGGCGAATTTGCCGCTGTAGCAGCCTCGGGAGTGGTCGGCAACGGAGCATTGCCGATCTTGGTGGGACACGGGCAGCCCGAAGACACACCAGCAGGAAAGCACCGACGTTCTGTCTTGTACCCTGCGCATAAGGCTCTGCTCGTCCGGGCAGACTACTTCCGGATCATGTTCTCGAGTGCGTTTCTCGAGGCGCAAACTGCTGAGCATCTTCGCATCATCAAGATCGACTGTGCCCCCGAGGTACTCGAGATTATCATGTCATTCCTGTACACGGAGAACGCGGACATACCGCTGGACATGGCCCTGGACGTGCTGTACATGGCCGACATGCTGTTTTTGGAGAAGCTCAAGACCAAGGCGGCCGTGATCATCAGTACGCTGGGCAGCGGCAGCCGGAATCTGCTGAGCGACCCGACACGGGAAGAGACGACAGACGGGGACGGCAGAGCGGCGGAAGCGGCCAGCGACATCAACATCTACGAGGTGCTGCGGGCGGCTTGGGACCTCAAGGTGCAACGGCTTGAGGAATTTGCGGCTCGCTTCCTGGCGCAACGTCTAGAACACTACATTGATGAGGAGGCATTTGCGGATCTGGTGCTGGAGAGTGCGCACCGGCTCAAGAGCCGGCAGGAGACTGACTCGATCGAGCTGGTCGATGACATCCGATATTTCCTGTCTGAGCGGTTCCGGCTGCGGTTTGAGGACATGGCCCTGTCGGACATTGAGGAGGAGCGTGAAATGCCAACATCAGCGGAGGAAGAGGCCAAGGACGACTTCGGCCAGGAGACAGCAGCCGCGGCAGCCAACGGCGCGACACAACCGGAAGTGGCTACCGCGAATGGAAACGGCACCGTGCCCAGCAACAGTATGCCACCGACGGTGTCGGGCGGTGTCCTGCGCACGCTGGACGGCAACCTGGCGGAGGACGAGTTCGACTCGGACTCACTCAACTACCAGATCCTACTCGGCAAGATCGACGCGCTGCTGGAGCGGCTGGGTCTGGACGGATGAGCATTGCACGCAGTAGAACAAGCGGATGGGACGAAGATCTCAACAAAGAAGTCTTATAAGATGGAAATACAAAAGAAGGTGCAGAGCAAAGATGCAACACATTCATGCAGTCGTCTCTTTTTTCGGGTTCTCCATTCTCCATTCTCCAACCCCCGTTTCTCACTCAATCCTTAACACACGGCACTGGTGGCATGCTTCCTTCTTTTCGATTCCGCGTTCCTTGATTCTGCGTGCCGTTGCACGTGAAAAGCTGATGACTTGGTTGCCCAATCCAATATAAATCAAAGAAAGGATCAAAGGGAAAGAACAAAAAAGGGAAAAAGGGAAAAAGGAAAAAGGGGGGGAAAGGAAAAATGCGCAGGGATGCGGCCGTCAAGAGAAAGGCACCTGGTGGTACAAAGGCTCGACTATGCGCCCTGGCGGTCAAAGATCTTGCCCGGATTTCTGCAGTTGTTAGCAAGAGAAGTGAGTGGTGCCGGTTGGAAAGGGAAAGAAAAAGAGAACTCACAAGATCCAGCGGGGGTCCAGGGCGGCCTTGATGGACTTCATGACGTCGAGGGTGGCGGGCCCGACCTCGAGCAGGAGCGACTCCTTCTTACCCCAGCCGACGGAGTGCTCGCCGGTGCAGGTGCCCTCCATGTCGAGGGCGCGGCGGACCATGTTCTTGACGCAGGCCTCGACCTTGGCGAGCTCGGCGGGGTCGGTGCGGTTGTAGATAATGCTCTCGTGGAAGTTGCCGTCGCCAATGTGGCCGAGGATGCTGGCAAAGAGGCCGAGGTCGTCCATCTCCTTCTTGCTGACCTCGATGATGTCGGCCAGGCGGCTAAAGGGCACGGCCACGTCGGTGCTCCAGACCTCCTCGCCCTCCTTACGCAGGGCCAGCATGGACCACAACGACTCCTTGCGCGCGGACCACAGCAGCTTCTGCTCGCGGGCGTCGCGCGCAAATTCAAAGTTGGAGCCGCCGTTGCGGCCCGTGATCTTCTGCACGTTCTCAATGTTCTCGCGCACGCTGGCCTTGGTGCCGGCAAACTTGAAGAAGAGCGTGGGCAGCTCCTTCCACACGCGCGGCGCCGTCGCCCCACCCAGGTTGACCACGTGCATCTGCACCTCGTCCATGATCTCCATGGCGGCCACGGGCACGCCTGTCTGCATGACCTCGGCCGCCGCCGACGCGGCGTCGCGGATGGTTGGGAACGTCACCACGGCCACCGACAGCTCCTCGGGCACTACCGTCAGCTTGAGCGTGGCCTCGGTCACTATACCCAGCGTGCCTTCGGAGCCGACAAAGAGACTGTTGAGGTTGTAGCCGGCAGACGACTTGCGTGGGCGGCGGCGCGTCTTGATGATGGTGCCGTCGGCCAGCACGACGGTCAGATTGATGACCCAGTCTTTCATGGTGCCGTACTTGACGGCGTTGGTGCCGGAGCAGTTGGTGCCGATCATGCCGCCGATCTTGGCGCTCGGGCCCGGGTCGATGGGGAAGAAGAGGCCGCTATCCATCTTGGCCAGCTGCTCGTTGAGATCCTGCCAGCCAATGCTGGGCTGCACCACCACGTCCATGTCGTCCTTGTTGAACTGGATGATCTTGTCCATGTAGGCAAAGTCGACGCTGATGCCGCCGTACGGCGCCGAGAAGTTGCCCTCCAGGCTGGACCCGCCCGAATACGGAATCAGCGGCACGCGGTGCTGGTGGCAGATGCGTGTAATCGCCGCTACTTGCTCGGTGGACCGCGGATAGGCCACGGCCACGGGCAGGCCTTCGGGATTGGACGTCGACCACTCCGAGTAGCCGTGCACCAGCAGGTCCTCGGGGTCGGTCGAGATGATGTCGTCCGTAGCAATCTCGCGGCGGATCTGGTCGATAGCCTGGGTGTGTGAGAAGCGATTCGAGACAAGAGGTTGGGAGCAGAAGAGAGAAACGAAAGAAAAGAAAAAACTCACCAGTTCCATCTCGCGCAGGTCTGCATACCGCGGCGCTCCCGTGCGGCTGTCCAGCTGCATCGCCGAACTGCCGGGCCATCCGCTAAAGTACAGCGCCGCGAGACCCCATCCCGCCACGCCGGCGGCCGCCACCGCCGCCAGCGCTCGCTGGCTCGTCCACCACGTCGATGCGGAAAAGGATGGTGAGGCGGACGAGGCGGACGAGAATGCTGCACCAGCTCCGGACGCCGTCGCGGGGTCGGCGGCTGCGGCACTGGCGGCGGCTGCGGCAGTCGAGCTTGCGTGGAGGGTGACGGGCGGGCGACGCAGTGGTACCTGCCGGGAAAAGGCGCGGCGTCCACCGGGGCCCTGCGTCGAGTTTGGCGGACGTGTTGATGCGGCAGCGAATGCAGCAAAGGACGGCGCGGCCGCGGCGGGTGTTCTGCAGCAGCAGCCCGAGAGCGACAGGGCAGCGGCTGCGCGGCGACCGCCCAAGGAGAGCGAAGCCATCGTGATGGGTTGCCGGGGGCGGGGGAAGGGGGGAGGAAGAGATACCGTGCCAATGCCTGTAATCCCTCCTGTTTTTTATTGTTGTTCAGACCGTGCCAAGCTCTTTTTCTCAAGACAGAATCGGAAGAAAAGGTGCACGTTGTCTTTCAGGCCCGTTTATGTTTCCCGCTCTCTCTTGTCTTCTCCCCCTCTTGTCTTAAAAGAGCTTCTCCGAATAGAGAAAAGGGAAATAGCCGTGGCGAACCAGTCCCTCGGCACATGAGAGGAACAAGTGGAAATAGCGAGATGAACACCCATACACAGACACACGCAGGGAGAGAGACAGAGACAGAGAGGGACCGGGGAGTGCCGCAGCCCTGGATCAGAAAAAAGACAAAGAGGCGCTCGCTTGTCACTGTTCCGAAGAGGGCCGAAGAGGGCCCTGGGAAGGTAGAGAGGCGGCCGACAACTTTCGTCTTTTCGCGAGAAAGACGTGTTGACTCTTGTTCCTCTTCCAAGCTTGTTCCTGGAGAAGGAATGGCGCGGGCTAGCAAAAGGGAAGAAAGCACCGAAACGGGAGCGCGGGCGGCGTGGGCAACGACGCCGGTCGTCTCTCGGTTGATATAAAGTAGCAAGGCTCTCCTGCCCGCAGTCGTCTTCTCGGCGGTTCGTCGTATTGCTAGCCGAAGCGGAGCGCGGGAAAAGCCACTAGACGAGACGGATCGAAGCTCTAATGGGCCTTTTGTCTCTTTTTTCAGTTTTGACGTTTCGGCCGGCGCGGTGTGTGCGGGGAGAACTAAGGACTAAGCGGCGAGGCAAGTCCGGAGGTGGACGGGGGAGAGGGACAAAAGACAAGGGGGAAGGGGAATAAGGAGGATCGAGGAAAAGTGCCGGTGGAAAGTATCCGCACGTCGGAGCTCGTCAAATGAGTTGTCGAAGACGAAGGGAAGAAGAAGAGAAGGAGGAGGGGGAAGGTCTCCACTATGGAGGTTTAGACTCTGCTCAAGCTTCGGGAGCAAGAAAGCTTGTCGTTGTAGAATGTTCTTTCTTTTATTGTCCTGTTGTCTGCGGTGGTGATGTTGAAATAGGAGGTTGGACGATGACGTCGAGGGGGGATGGTGGTAGATAGGTAAAAAGACAGATGAGAGAGAAAACGACGAGAGAGATAAAGGAGAGATGAAACGATCGTATAAAGGTTCTTTTAACAGGCTCAAGATCTAAGAAAGTCGAGCCGCACATGTTCTAGAAGACAGTAACGAAGGGCTGCGCAAATTGTTTGTATTTATACGTGCGCGGGCCACAGGTTCTCGTCTCTTCTTTTTTCTTTTCTTTTTTTTCTTTCTTTCTTCGCTGCGCCAGGTTGTGTTAGTCGTATCATGCAAGGGTGGGTTGGGCAACACAACCTTGTTGGCAGGCGGCCTTATGCTTGTCAAGTCTATTACAATAGGCCGTGCCAACTTACACAGATTCGGCAACGAGCCAGTCAGCCATTTCATTTTCTCTTTATTTTACTTTCCTGCGCGGAAGAAGTCGCTGGGGAAGAGGCAGCTAACGGCGGCAGAGGGCGGAAAAGAAGTCGTCCGATTTTGACGCGTGGTTCAGAAAGGACTGACAAAGGATAAAAGGGAAGCGGCTGCTGTCCAGCGAGAGAGAAGGTTTCCATGATTGGAGAAGTTGTTGATGGTCGCAGCACATTGCTTGAGCAAGGGCGTTTACGGAGTAGGTGAGCATATCAACGTTCAATTTTCCCATTTTCTTCTGAAAAGACCCATTTTCTTCTGAAAAGACATCACTGCGGGTTGCTTGGAAGAGGTCATGGCTTTTACATGAGTTGGAGAGGGCAGGCGCAACCGTAACAGTGGAGTTGCCTAATGTAGTATTGACCAACCCGATTCGGAAATGTGAGGAGTCGAGAACGGGAATGATCCCGACATGTTTGCACTCCAGCTGTTGCACTCTGTCGAGTCGCAATTTTCCGTTTGACAAGTCCACGCAAGGGGGCGCGCCCAGACCCAAAAATTGTTGACGAGGTGAAGAGAAGACGGAAAGGAAAGAACCCCCAGAAGTATCCCTCGCCACGAGCCACTTGTTAAACGAGTCATGATCATGTCGTGGTTGCGGAAAGAACAGGTGAAACGTGCCAACGGGAAACAGAAACGAAGCTGGAGTGTATCCCGCAGCCCGACAGAATTGCGGATGATGTATCTTTCCTACAGGGTGAGCACCGGCGTTGGACAGCAAAGACGGCCCTATCGGGCGTCGATGACAACCAGGGGCGAGTACTAGGTCGAAAGCATTCGAGCGGCAGGCGCGAAGGGGGGTTGACGTGCAAAACCCTGTACGGAGTAGAAATACAATAGTATGTCTGGTCGTGGTCTAGTAGTGGTCTTCGGTAGGACAGGAAACTCGGCATGAGGGAGTGGGGGTCGGTCCTCTTTGTTGAACCTCTGAGCGCAACGGGAAAGAAGACGAGAGGTCATCAGCCTGTCTCCAGAACGAATCCAGAGTAGTGTAGTCCCGTCAAAAGCCGCACAGACGGGCGTCAAATCATCTGTTCTCGTCTGCTCTCACCTGCTCTGACACTGCTTGTGGGTTGCAGTCTCCCCTGCAGACATCGCAGTCTCCTGCAGACCATCGTCAATGATTTGTTCCTTTTCTCCCTTCTCTTCTTGTTTCTCTTCCACTTCCACCGCTTTTTGTCCTCAGCCACCTCTCACTCCCATCGCGTATACCGAGTTTTCGTGTTGCTGACGCGGGATGTCTGATCAAGAATGATATGTGACAGAATTGTTCCCACGTCTGTGGTAATAAGACACGCTCTCTTTCACACAGACCTACCTTGTCTGTTACCCGATACCTTAATCGCCCCGACATGCAGCGTGCTTTGCTAGCCGGGACTCGCAAGCGGTAGACTTGAAGAAACCACATAGCAGGACGGCAGAACAGGTTTCCTTTGAGAAGGGCGGGAGAAAGGGTGAATAAATCAAAGCCTGCGGCGGCTAGTAGTTAAAAGAGAAGCGGCTTAGCAGACAAACTGCCGAGACGCAGTTTCGAGCCGTGAGATAGAGAAGAAAAAGAAATAAAAAAAGCAAAAGACAAAAAGAAGAGTTGAAGGGACGAACGAGGTATTACAGATCCACATTCCTGCAGCTGGGGTTGTGTAACGCGTTCGACGACAGTCTGGAACAACTGCAGCAACTTCGTGTCCAGTTTTATGTAGAGAAAAACCGCACGCTTTCG
Source organism: Ophiostoma angusticollis (assembly GCA_019925545.1). Taxonomy (NCBI): domain Eukaryota; kingdom Fungi; phylum Ascomycota; class Sordariomycetes; order Ophiostomatales; family Ophiostomataceae; genus Ophiostoma; species Ophiostoma angusticollis. The sequence continues at coordinate 240,751 of JADHKL010000003.1, forward strand.
TCTTCTATTGTGCATTTGAACACTTCAATGCAGTCTGAGGCGATCTCCTGACCTGCCAGCCACGATAAACACAGCAGCTTCGGACACAAGTGCAAAACCAACGCTCCTATCCTTGCCGTAAGCCAGAAAACCTGATCGTTTCTCCTTAACCCTGTTTTGGGCATATTCGAGATGTACGAGCTGCTCACGAGACCGCCTTTGGTGTTTCGATCCGACAGTAAAGAAAGAGACACAATACGTAATACAAGCAAGTGCCTTGTCCCCGGATCGTCTTGGGGCCCCCGCAATCCGGCTGACGTTCCAAAGTGCTTCGTACTCCGTACTCTGTGCATGTGCATATGTGATGTGCGGAGTACATGTGCAGCTGCATTTCCTGTCGGTGTACTCTCGCCGGACAGACGTACTCTAGCATCCTTGTGCCGACGAGGCATTATGCTTGCAATTAGTGAGAGAGCGCATCCGAGACCATGCGCCTTTCACTGTTCCTCCTGCTGTGCCGCACGTAAGCTGAGGGGGAAGAGGGTGCAGAACCAGTAATACTCGTGTAAATAATATCGTAGAAACATATTACGTTGTCCTTGCACGGACCGCGACAAAAACCAGGTCCCGGAGCAGATGACCAAGGGGTTCAGCAGAAGCAGGACGCATGGCTTCGGGGTGCAGGCACAGGATGAAAGCGCTCTCCGTTCTCCGCATTCTCTTTCCGTTCTCGAAGAAAAGGTCCACACCAGACAATAGGTGGACAGGAACGCCACAAGAAGTCAAGAAACGCCACCATGAGGTGACATTAAACATGCATGGGGCTAGGTCAAGGATCAAGTTGATAGGGGACCGAAACTTTCCGAAAGAGCGGTTGGACCGCTACCATGGAGCGAGTGACAAAAACGATTGGGGAAAGAACAGAACAAAAAGAGACAGGAAAAGGTGGATACATCACCACCACGGATGGACCATCGTCCCGACGGTGAGAAAATTGGGACGTCTGGAGGAAAGGTGTGTAAATGTTGAGCTTGGCTTGTTGGGAGCGGCGGCCCTTCCACAAACAGGATGTCTGTGTCCTTCCCAGTTCCCACGCTCTTCTCTTGTTTGCAGACAGGTCACCAGGCTCCCCTAAACTTTTTCCTCCCCCCCCGCCCTCCAGCTTTCACGGAGTAAACTCGCAGTGTGGGAGTAACGGGGCTTGGCGTGGGATGAATAGTTGAAATAGTCGTAAAAAAGAAAATCAAAACAAATGGCGCATCTCTTCCATGTCTTTTCGAGTCCGGTCCTTCGTCGGCTTTTCCTGTCACTGTGGGAAGGACATGGACGGATAGGTACGAGAAGTGACTGCGTTTCTCCCACATGCAGCTGTTTAGCGCCCGCAGCTTCCATCTCACCGCCCATGTGGCTCGTGGTGCATCAAGTAGTTGAGTCAAAAAGGATGAAAGCCAAGACTCGCAAGGTGATGACCCCCATGCCGGAGACGCCCCTGAATGTCACATCAGCCGTGGAGAAGAGACGGTGAAGAAAGGAGAAAGAAGGAGGGAGAAAGAATGTGCTACTCACGTTCCGAATTGATACGACAAAAGCAAATCACATTTACAAGAGAGGGCAGTTTTTCAAGTCTTTTACTTTTTTTCAAAACTTTGCTATTTTAAGAGGGAAAAAATCAAACGCCTGTCCTCGCCATCCGTTGGCTTTTTGAGACTTTGCTTGTCCACTCTCAGGTATTTATTTGATCATAAAAAGGGGGAAAAGGCCAGTTCCAGAACAACGTAGCCTCCTATCCTTTTTTAAGAGTTCACTCCTCCGCCCTGTCCCTCAGACTTAGTGGGCAATGTTGCGCCGGCGGTCACGCTCCTCGGCGATGGACAGCTTGACGCCACGGCCCTTGGGCAAGGAAATCCACGGCTTGTCGGTGCCGATGACAAACACGTTGCTCTCACGTGTGGCAAACGTGTTGTCAATGGCGTCCTTGAGGTGCACAATGTTAAAGCCACCATCGTGACGCTCGCGGTGCGTGATGACACCAACACGGCCCATGTTGCGGCCGCCCGTGATCATGGCCAGAGCACCGGTGTCGAACTTGATAAAGTCGGTGATCTTGCCTGTGGCAAGGTCGATCTTGACCGTGTCGTTGACCTTGATCAGCGGGTCAGGATAGCGGATGCTAGATGCAAACAAACGTCAGTAACAAGGCTTGCGGGGGTGGAAACAAACCTATCAGCCGCGTTGTTCCAAGCGCCTTGACTTCCAGCCAACAGGGAGGGAAAGATCGACGAGAAAAGAGAAGAGGGCAAGAGGATACTAGAGATGCCTTCCCAAGACTAGAAGGAGAGACGGGGGAGGAATGCGGAGAAAATGGACTGGGGACAGAAAGAAGCAGGAGGCAGACTACTCCTCGAGGGACTGTGTGACGTCCTGCGGAGCAGAACTACGGCTGGAACAATTACGCGAGGCCCGCAGGGCGACACGCACGTCCTGGGAAAGACCGTCTTCCCACTTCTTCCCGTGTAGCTCTTTGTCCACTTTGCTTTCACCTGCCAACATCCCATCTCTTTCTTTCCTTCTCTCTCCTCTCTCTTTCTCTCTTTTGTTCTCTCTCTCTGTCTCTCTCTCTCCTGTCCAGTGGCTTTCTACCAAAGCTTGGTCCAACGGCTGATAGATTGCAGAGAGACACGTACGTTCTCGCATCATGCGTAACCAAGAATGGGATGCCGCCGCGGCCGAGCTGCACGCGGCGGACCTTGCCGAGCTTGTACTCGGCCTCCTCGGCCTGGATCCGGTGGACCGTGAAGCGGCCCTTGGTGTCGTAGATCAGGCGGAAGTTCTCGCCCGTCTTCTCGATACCAATCACGTCCATGAAGCCCGTCGGGTACGTCATGTCCGTCCGCACCTTGTGGTCGACCTTGACCAGGCGCTGCTGCAGGATCGCCTTGGTCTCGCGGTTGTTGAGCGCATACTTGAGGCGGTTGCGCAGGAAGATGATGAGCGGCAGGCACTCGCGCGCCTTGTGCGGGCCGGGCGAAGCCTTGGGTGCGTACACACCCGACAGCTTGTCCAGCAGCCAGTGCGACGGCGCGCTAAGGCGCTTCTGATGTTTCTTCCTAAGAAAGGGGAAGAGAGTCAGTTCACCATGTCTTCTCGCGCTCTCGCGATGTCTCCTTCCAGCAACGAGCTCCCCCTCCTTCAAAAGGCTCGCGTCCCCCACCAAGTGCTTTGGCATGCGATACTTACATTCCCTTACCCATGGTGGCGGTTTTTGTGGTTGTCGAGTTGTCGTGATGTTGGAAAGAAGAAACGGATGCCAAAGACGAAATTGACGACGAGCAAAAAAAGGAGGAGCAGCTTTTCGATGGGGCCCGAAAAAAATTCCAATTCGCAAAAACTAGTCCTGTAATAGAATTCGCACCCTGATTGGCGGGGACAAGGGCTTAAACCCTCAAATTATGGTGCCCTGCGTAGGTCATGTGACAGCGAGAAGACGAAGACACAGTATATAAACAGTGTCCAAACTATTCGCACTTTAAGACACATCAAGCTGGAGAAGCAAAAGTATCAGCGTGTTTCTCGGGCAATAGGAGGCCGCGTAATCAAAGCCTCTCAGCTGGCCCGATTTGCGCATTGCATGCAATAGGGCATGAGACCAGAGCTGTTCGTCTCCCCCTCACAAGAAAGCCTTGTGCCAAGACGACTTGCGTAGCAAGCCTCGCTACGGACTGCGTACGGAGCACGGAATACAGCTGCAAAACCACTAGTTCTCTCAGCTCTGGCACTCTCGGGAATATGCTTAAGCTATTTCGGCTGCTCCCCTCTTCTAGAGCGGCTTGCTTGGACTGACAGTTAGCAAACAAGATGCACCAACCAGTGCTCAGTCGGGCAAGCCTTGAGGCCGCAGACCTTTTAAATGGTACACAGCAGGAGACCATCGTCGTACTGCCATCGTCGTACTCCAGATATCGTCCTCTATAATGCTCATGCTGCGGTTTAAGCATCCGTCATCGCCTGCGGCTCCTCGACTCTTCGGCCAGGCCACAGCACAGTGTCGAGAAGGCGACACGACACGCTGACGCTGTGCATCCGCCACTGTCCTGGGTGCCGTATCATCCACCGGCTGGATATCCACCGGCTGGATGGGGAGTGTCCTCTACTGCATAGACTTCCTAGCACGGAGAGTGAACTGTGAAGATAGGACGTAAGTAAAGTGAGGCAGTGAGAGCCGAGAGCGGAGCATTGTCAGCCCTGTATCGTATCCACTAGCAGGAACGGCTTCAGCCCTCGAACACGAAACTACAGTTCGAGAGGATCCCAAGACTACAGAACTCGGTGGTTTCGAACAGGCCTCGCCCTTTGAATTGCACATGGAGCTTTTGCCGCCGTTCTGGTGTTCTAGCTGAAAAATTGCTGCTCAACCTGACATGGCGGCAACTCCATGGGAAATACCCCACATTGCGGCGACAACCACAGGCCAGGCTCGCTAACCGACAACGAACGGCACCTTTCCTGCCTGAGCGACTCAGGATCCCATCCCCCACACTTCACTCTCGACCTCTGCGCAAAAGCCAACGATCACAAAAGGCACGGCCGGCCCACGGGCACTGCAGCAGATACAAATCGAACGACCGCAGAGCCTCGCCGGGGACAACCGCCTCGCCCGGTTCTGTTGACAGAGGCGCGCAGCGTCTTGCCAAAGGCGCGAGGCAGAAGGCGAACAGGGCCAGCCTTTGTCCACGCGCCTTTGTCCCTGCCCTTCCACCACACTTTCCCTCAATCTCGGGCGACTCGCTGTGCCGGCCTCGACACCTACCGCTGCTGGCGATACTTCTTTCTTGGCGTTGACAGGCCCGGACGCTTCGCTCGTTCCGCCACTTGTTTTCGCTCCCAATGTCCCCCGTCGACCGCACGCCATCCCAACCGAAGAACATCTTAGCCGACCATCTCCCACCCGTCAGGTGAACACCCCAAGACACGCTCATTCCCACCATAGCCGCCGTTCCTGGCGCCCCAACCCGGACCCGCCGGGGCAGCAACATCCAAGCACAAACCGCCATGGCCGCCTTCGTGAGGGTCTCCGGCCCGCCCAACAGCAGCTTTCTCGTGGGCTACCCGGGCATCTCGGCCACTTTGGTATGTGTCTCTCTCTCGGCCCACAGTTGCTGGCTTGTCGCACTGCCGCATTGCCGCTTGCCGCTTGGCTAACCACGAGGTCGTAGCCTCGTGTCGAGGGAAAGGTTGAAATCCGCCCGTCCCAGGGGTTCTCAATGCCCGTGGCCATATCACTGGTTCGAATAAGCCTACAGCGCCGCGAGACCATCCACCCGACCGCCGATAACATGGCCAAGAAGCACCTCAGCACACCGCGTCGCGACACCACAGACCTCGTCGGCAAAGAGCAGCTCCTCTTCCGATGTCCACCGGGCAAGGAGTCGGAGAGCGTCATTGCCATGGACCTGCCATTTGTCCTATTTATCCCGTTCGGCCGCGGTGGCGAGGAAACGAACCGGCGCATACCACCGGCCTCCCTCCAGCTGCCAAGGCGCATCGCCGAGACCTACTACGAGCTTGTTGTCACCGTACAGCAGGGACCTACGCAGCACAAGTATGCCTTTCCCGTGCCTCTGCAACGATACGACACGCTGTCCACCTTTGGCATGTACAACCGGCAGGAAAACCGGGTGGTTACGGCCGACAATGTTGTCACGCTGGCCATCTCACTGCCGCGCTGGAGCTACGGGCCGCTCGACCCCATCACTGTCTACCTGAAGCTCGCGCCCAATCCAGACTGGCTCAGCAAAGCAAAGCGCGTCACCATCCAAAAGATCACACTCGTTATTGAGGAGGAAATAACATTCAACCCCGAGGGCGACGAGCCAACAAAAAAGGTCAACAAGATTGCCAAGCACACACAGAACGTGCAGACAAAAATGCCCGAGGCCGGCTACGTCACAAACCTTGGCCTAGTCTTCCCAGCGCGCGATCTCCGCGACAGCGACGGCATCATCCGCCGGGGAAAACCCGCCTTCCCAATGTACGAAGTTACCGCCTTCACCACCACGTCAACGCTCTACAAAGTTGAGTATTTCTTGGCCATCAAGGTACGTTCGCCTGTCCCCCTCTGCGGCACTTGTGGTCCTGCCCATTGGCCACCCGCGTGTCGCGTGCCGCGTTCCTTGTGCCGTGTACAAGCTGTGAGCTGTAACTAACCTCCCAGGCCCAACTGAGCTCCGCCCGCGACATTACCCTCCGATTACCGATCGTCATCTGCCCTCTCGACCACCAAGCCTGTAAGGAAGAAATGGACGCGATAGAGCAGGCGGCCAAAGATGCCTCGCAGGTCGACCCCAACAACCCTATGCTGCCGGCGCGGACCGTCGTCTTGGCAAACGACCACGACTCCCTCCGGCACCTTGGTCTATGCACGGTTGCCGGTCAGAAGAAGCCGTTCATTGAGTGAATTCTCTTGTCGCCTCGTCTCTTTAATCTTGCAGAAAGCAGACGACGGCGAGAGACCGAGCCGAGCCGAGGCAAACAAGCCGCCCGGGAACAGACCAGCCACGAGCGGGGAGACGCAGCCTGGCGTCAGCGGCTCCTGTCGGCGACCTCCTGTACCACCGACGATTCTCATCGTTTACAGTCTCGAGCCGAACGGCGACCACAAGGACGACGCTTCGCATGCCAGGCCAGCAAGTGCCGCCATCCCGATACAGGCCGGCATGCATTGCACTCTGCTCTGACTAGTGGCTTCGTTTTGACCCGAGGCGTGGTGACACCGGCCGCCCTTCGTACGCTTCAAGTTTACGGGAGGGAACACAAGACTAGGTAGCCAAAACCAAGAACCTGGCCACGCCGTTCTAACATGTTCTGGGCATATTTTGGACACCATGCCATTTCTTCTCATTTTCTCATCATTTTCGACTCCTTTTCACTCCTTTCATTGGCAAAACTCTCCAGGCTCTTCGCATATATATCTTCTTTTATTTGGATTTCGGGCAGGCATTTGGTGTTTATGGAGTCAATGGAAGGCGAGGCGAATGAGGAGCTTTGGGTTACAAATGCACGTGGATGACATACGTGTTCATGGTCGAGCTGAGGTCGTCCAGACGGAACGGGGAACGGGGAATGGAGTAAGGCGAGTAGGCCGAGGCAGATGGAGGACGGACGATATGAACGACTCTTTTTGGTGCTGAATACCTTTCAACGTTTCGTTGCGTATTTCAACGTTTGTGTGCTCAACTAAGCCTTATGGTAGGTATCCTTACCAGTTCACTGAATTGATGTGTGCCATGACAGACAATCGAAGAAGGGAAGAAATAAAGGAATGGCCATGTATTGCTGTGCCATGCTGTGTTGTGTTTGCGTCGCAAGGTTGCGCAAGGTTTGCGTGCGACGCAGTGATTTCCGCCTTTTTGGAAGTTTGAAAGAAAGCCAAATTATAACGTTTTTGTTCGCACTGTATCTACAAATGATACTGCAGAAGGCAGGGCATTAACTTCGTTCTGAGTGCAGGATTACAGTGCGATACTGTATTGGAAGCCTAGTGCCGGACGGTTTTGCGTCGAAAATGAATTCTACGAAACCGACCGTTTCGCGACGAAACGGATAATTTTATCCGCACAGTATGTACAGCTACTACTGCAGGATTACTATGAGAATTCCTGTATAGAGTGTAAATCTACAGTGTGAAACTGTACTAGTAGGCTTCACATCAGGTCAGCCCGTTTGTGCTCAGTTAACTTCGTAATAGAGAGTCTCAAAGGAAAAGGAAAGGAGAAAATAAAGTCTGCCTTTAACTCTGACTTACTTCAGGTCAGGTACATATAATGCGGGTGCTGTACGGAGTACGGAGTACGGAGTACTCTGGAGTCTTGAGTCTGAGGGGGTCAGCGGCCAGCACATTATTGTGGGGTAGTTTATTCCGTAAAAGACTGGTTGGAGTCAAACCAACGACGTCAAACCAACGACCTGCTGCAAATCATCTCGCACGACACAAGCAAATCCACTTGCTATCGCAAATATCAATGCGCCGTGTTCATGCGCCGGTCGATGGCTTTACTTCTGGCGACGCGGATCCGGCAGGTGACGAGGATACTGACCACAACGATGAGATCAGCCTAGAGGCCCGACCCCGGAGGCCGGCAGAGGGGATGGGAGATGCTGAGAGAGGCGGCCGTGGTGACGGGCCTGGCGGCGTTGACGCCAACGACAACGACAACGACGACGATGACGTCGCAGAAGTGCAAGACTATAGCCGGTTTGCGGCGCTTGCTGGCGGCAGCGGGAGCAGCGGCAAAAGCACGAGCAAAAGCACGAGCAAAAGCAACAGTTGCAGCACTCCAGAACTGGCGGGGCCGCCCCCCAACCGGAAACAGCAGATATCATCACAGACAATCCGCAAGGGCGAGAAGGACTTTGAAGAGCACGGCACGCGTGCCCAGCGTGATGCCCTGGAGCAGAGCCGCGCCGTCATGGAGTCCGTGCTGGCGTATACTCGTGTACACTACGGGTCGTCCGCATCGGCGGCGACGGCGGCGACGACCTCTGGGACGGGGAACAGCAAAGGAAACGGCACAACCGCTGAAAACAGAACCGACGGGAGTGGCACCGGTGGCGGCAGCGATATCGTCCGCGGCTGGTATTTCCCGGACGCCTGGAAGGACGAGCCCGAGGAACCTGCGGAGTTCGAGGTGCCCAACAAGCCAGCCGGAAGCGTAGCCATAGGAGGCGCAGCTCTGGTCAAGGAGAATGGCAGTGGCGGCGCCTCCCTGCGCCGGCGATTCCCGCACACCCGCCACCGCGTTGTCATGGTTGAGGCCGAGCGGGGGCCCATGTTTGCATCGGTCGGCGTGGTGCCCGGAAAACCAACGTGGATCGAGGGCCTGGCCAAAGATCAGCAGCCTGCACCGCGGCCGGGGTACGACCGCGTATGGCTGCTGCCGGAAGAGGCGCTGTTCTTGGTGGAGCGCGGAAGCATGGAGCTGTGGTGGCCGCTGAAGTCGCTCGAGGCCATTTTGGGGAATGGGAAAGGGCAGGAAGGCGGCAGCAGTGACATCAGGGGCAGCAGACACCCCACCGAAGACGAAGAAGTCGGCGAAGACGAAGAGGGCGGTGTCCCGCTCAGCCTAGAAGCCGCTTACGCACTCTTGATCGGCCCAAGCGACGACGATGACAACAGCAGTAGCGAGCAGCAGCAGCGTCGGCAACTACAGCAACGCGGGCGGATCCCCCTGGCTTCGTACCAAGTGTACACGCACCTACGCCGGTCTGGCTACCAGGTGCTGCGGGCCGTGAAGACGGTTGATGGGGCCGCGCCGCTCGACCTGCCACGACCGCCGAAGGAAGTCGCCAACGAACGACGGCACGACGCGCTGGCGTCACCCGTACCAACCTTGTGGCAGTGGCTGTTTTCGCTCCTGGCGCCACGGTCGTCGTCTGCGTCGCCGCCGCCTCGCCATGGACCGCTGGTGCAACCGGGCCTCTACCGCTCCTACGCACCTATCTATGCGCAACTGCGGCTCATCCCACAGCATATTTCACCAGTGTCCCCCTCACAGTCTCCTATGCCGCCACGCCCGAATCCATTTCCGGTTGTCTTCCACGTCTGGAAAGCAGGATCCGGTGGGGGTGATGCCTTCTCCAAGATACGACCGCCGCCGCCCGACTTTTACTTGGCCGTGGCCGATGCGCACCGCACGAATGTGCCCACGCTGGAGCAGGTGACAGGGCTGCTCGCGTCGGTCCCGCTGCTGCGACCAAATGTGGTAGATGCGAAGAAGAACGCGAGCACGTCCAGCAGTACGACTACGCCCCGGCGCTTCCCTCCACTGCCTGTCATCTACAGGCGTCTTAAGCAAGGGAGGCGCTGCGTGATTGTGGCCATCGTGGACCACGGTCTTGTCAACTACATGCGCTTTAGCGACGGCATGTTTGGCGCCGAGCCTCTATGGCCCCGTTTCGATGATGTTGCAACCGGGCGCTTTTCAGGTGGAGGCGTTGGGGGTGGAGGTAGAGGAGGTGGAGGAGGCGGAAGCAAAGGCAAGGGAAACATCAAGGGAGGAAAAGGAGGCAAAGGAGGCAAAGGAAACAAGGCGCCAGGTACGAAGGGCTCCAAGAATAGCGGCAAGGCAGCGGCAAGCAAAAAGGGCAAAAATGGAAGTAGTGGCGGAGAGGCAAGGTAAAGCAGAAGGAAGATGCCTAAAAAACAGGCGGCGTTAACAATATAAAGAATAGTACGACGGGACCGTTGTGGGCGGCTAATTCTTGCGGTTTGTCTATTGTTTGCCAATGATTGGATGCTGTCGAGTTGCAGATGTTTCGGGAGGAAACAACTGGAATGTTGGTGGGAAAGTCGGAACGGAGTAATAGAGAACAAGGTTGAGAAGTGTTGCTGATGCTCAGCTTCCAACAGCGATGCAACACCATCCCTGTACTCCGTAACTCTGGCAGACTGGGTAGCCAATAAGCAGTTGAGAAAGGGCATAGTTCACAACTCTGCATGAAAACTTCGTTGCCGCCTGCCTCTTTGATTTGGTCGTCTTGGTTCAGCTGCGACCGCAACTTCGCGGAGGATTTGGCCACAAATAGGTTCTCGCTTCGAACGAAACAGCGTTATTTACGAATAGAAAAAAAAAGATGAGAGTTTAGTCTTGAGGGCAGACATCAAATCACGCACAACCACACCCCTGACAGCTAATCTCAGCTAATCTCACGCAAGAAATGAGGTTCAACGACAGCAACGTTTGAGCCTTTCTGCCCTTCTTGACCTAGCGGTGAAGTCCCGCACTTTTGAACGGGATGCAGACTGACGAACGGTTGGCCGATGCTACGATTCCGAACTTTTCAGTTTCCGGTGCAATACGAAGGAGAAGACTATTGCGAATTCTAGTCGAAAGACAAAAGTGCTGTTGTCTCGTCCCATTCTCTGCTCCGTATTTTGCATTGTTAATTCCAACTCAGTCCACACCTGTCTATTCTGGGATTCAATCTATTGCTCTGTCTTGCCCCGTTTCCCAATAAGACGCTTGAGGGGCGGTCGCAATTTTATCTACGCGATAATGGCTGCTTTTGTTCACACAACGAGCCTTCTCGCTCCAGTTTTCCTGCCCAAGACAACCCAGACAACCCGCGGCGGCTGGACCATCCTTCCCTCTCATTCGTTGCGCTCCTTGCGCTGCTCGCTCAGGCTGCCTCGCTCCTTCCTCCCCCCATAGCAGCATTCCTTCCTTTTGTGGTAACTCCTCTTCCCAGAACCCCAGGGCGGCCCCTTACTTGTCCGAACCAAGGCACATGACCTGACCTGACTGGAAAGTATATTGACAACTGACGAGACAAGGAAAAACAGCCGCCCAATCTCGTATTTTCCCTCAACCCCAAGTTCCGTCCTCTTCCGTCTTCGTCGTTGTAACCTGTGCGCAGCTTTTCGGTCCGCGACGCTCAGTTGAGCTTTTGTTGTTTTCTCTTTCTCTCGTCGTTCAAGCTTACTCCGTAAGCTCCTTTGGTTTCTTCGCTCCACCCTTCCTTTATCTGCTTCCGTTCTCTCATCGACAGCCTTGCCTAGTGTTTCCTTGTTCTCTCGACCATTCGCGTCGGCCCCAGATCAGGCCCTTCAATTTTCGTTGTGCCTTCTTTTTCTTAGACCTCACCACGTCGTCTTCTCACCAATGCCTCCCTCAAAGGACAACAGCTCCACCAACGCTACAGCCGACGCGCCGTCGGCCACCATCGCCGCGCCGCCAGGCTCTATGGATCTCGCACTCGCATCCATCGCTGTCCTCGCTGGACACAAATCGTCCTTGCTTCTCTCACCAAAGACAATCTCGCCACCGCATGTTTCTCCCACAAGCGTCCCAAAGGACGGCCCGACGTTCTCACTAAAGGACTCACCAAAAGACTCACCAGGAGACTTGTATTACGCTTCCGGTCCGTCTCCCCCGGCCGCAACAGCTCCCGCGTCTTCACCCTACAGTGGGGGACAGGACGTCCGGTCACTCTCTCCATCTGCAAGGCTTCTGCCAAGTCGACGTCCTCTGCCGTCGTCCGCCCCCGAGCCTGCCTTCCGCACGAACTCACCCCCTTCCCGACGAACATCGCCCCCCAGCTTGTCTCCCAGCAGGTGAGTGTAACCATGCCGTCCATTATTGTTTGCCCACTCTCCTTTGGCTTTGTCTTGTCACGTCTGCTCGTGTCTACACTTCTCTCCCAGCGACCATTTGCCTCGCCGTGGCCCTTGACGCGTCATGTCGCGCATCGTGGACTGTTCTGGCACTTGTCTTTTCGTGTCTTCCTTGTCCGAGACATGCGGACAAATATGGACAGGCTCACTGCAACTCACAATCAACCCCCCCGCTCCCTCGGATTGCCACCCCTCACGCAACCCCAGCACCATGCATAACCATACATGAAAGCAAAACCACGACTGTCCACTTCACCCCACGCCCTTCCACTGCTGCACAACTCACAGCAATAACCACTTCCCTGACGTTTCTTCTCCACTGCCGCAAAAGGTCCCGCTTTTTCTCCTCTTTGCCGCTTGTCTGAGTTGTCACAATCACCTTTTTGCCTTCCTTCTTTGCTTGAGTATTGCCTTCCTGCATTCCTTCCTGCAACCTTTTCAGGCTTTTTTTGTTTCTCCTTTTCAATTTGTCAACTTGATTATTTACCCCCAAACCGAGCTGCTGTTCTTACGTGCGTATCCCTTTTCTCGTCGTTTAACCTGACTCGTACGACCCTACGACCTTACGCTCCTATTCCTGCTTCCCTGTTTTCGACTCTATTCGTTTCCTTTTCCTTTTGTGGTTGAACTTTTTGGGCGCAGAGTTGTCTCTCTGCTGAGTCTATTATTCCTGTGTTACTTCACGTAGCTCTGGGAATTTACCCCCCCTCAATAATGCTCGTCTTATGCAAAACTTTCCTCGGTTTTCAACCCCTTCCTTCCTTTACCAATTCAACAACCCTCTTACACCCTTGTCACCGCTTATTCAAACCCAACCAAAATTGCTTCACCTATACAACGCTGGTCTCGGTTTTGGTTGGAGTGTTTCCCTCTGGTTCTGCCAAGTGGCAACCCAAGTGGACCGTCCAGTTATGTTCAGTCTTCATCGAAGGAGCACAACTAGGCAGAAATGCAATAAGGACTACCTGCCTCAAGCGGTGTCGGATTGCTCATCCCAACTCTCCTTTGACAAAGTCCTACCTCTTTAATGTCATGTTTTCAATCGTTTTCTGTTTACGTTGTCCACTTCAACCTCGAACCTTTGGCTGATTTCCCCTACTTCATCTTAGAGCATCGCCCAGCCAGCAAACAGGAATGGCTGTAGCTGCAAAGGGCGGCAGAGAGACAGATGTTACAACCTCATCGGGCACTGCTGCCACTGTCTCAATGAACTCCGGTGCACGAGCCAGCACACTTCGTGATGAGACTATCGTCAGTCCCAAGGCCAGCAGCATTCATTCCTCCCCCCGGTCCATCACGCCTGGTCCAGAGGACGTCCCTATGGAAAATGCCCAGGATGTCGCTTCGGAACCACTTAATCCCAAGCGAAAACGGTCCTCTATCGACAACGATGTCGATGAAGAGAAGGCTGGTTCAACCTCCATTAGCAGCAACGCGTGGACCCCTGCACCTCGCGGGCGGCCCCCCAAGGGCAATTTGCAGTCGTCAACTTCCCACGTTACTACCAAGTCTGTCTACCTTGGGTTTTGGCGCGATTCGACTGTGCCGGACGAGAAGGACCGTCACGCGGTTGTCGGCTTCATCGACACTCGTGATCGCCTTCGCACCCGCACCCTACAGTTCAGCCGGTCTGGACACAGAGTGCCTTCTGAATACCCTCTGCCTCCGGGTCCGGGCGGCAGCTGGGCCACGTTCGAGCGCATTGTCTTCGACAAGCATTTGGTTGGCTTGGATCACAACCAAATAAAGGAGTACGTCAAGATCCGCGCCGAGGCCGTGGGTGTCGATGAGACCCCCGAGCAGGCTATCGCCATCGAAGCGGCTGCAGTCAAGGAAGCAATGCGCCGCTGCAGCGGACACCAGCTCTCTGATAACACACCGCAGCCGCAAATTGCGTTTGGTGTCGATTTGCCGGACCACGTTCTGAGTGTGCGGCCGGAGAAGAAGCGTCGTGTCCTTAGTGGATTTGCATCGGTGCCCATTGCGGCTGCTGAGCCAGTGAAGAACAGCCAGCCGCATGATTCTATCCGGCAGTACAAGCCCGTTGCACCAAATGGCCCGACACCTATGGCTACCACCATTCAACGGGCTGCTATCGATCTACTCCCTGGTACACGTCCGACAAAAATATTGCTTGGCTATTGGAGAGGCTCGAGCGAAGACCGCGTCGAAGATAAGCATGCTGTGTTTGGCATCCTTGGCCTCAATGACATGTTTCGAGTCAAGGTAACGCGTGAGACTCGCGATGGGCGACCCGTCCTCGGTAATTTCCCACAGGGTGCCGGCGCTTTGTGGATTCACTACGATGAGGTTGAATTCGAGAAACATATTCGCCACTTGTCACGCCCAGAGGTCAAAGAGTACGTGCGCGTGCGTCAGCGCCAGCTGGATGATGGAGAGCTCCCGAGCGAGCGTGCCGCCAACGAAGCAAGAGCCGTGATCGATGCCCAGACCCGCGTTATTAGTGCCGGCGGTGTCTCCCAGAGCACACTTGGCACCGCTGGCAGGATAAACACGATCAGTTTTGCGACTGCCACCAATCTCAGCCGCGAAACGGGTCGCGGCATTGCCGAGTTGTACGAAAGAGCCAAGAATGAGATGGCCGAACCCTACCAACCTAGTACCCAAGACGAACGGCTGGTTGAAAACTCGGCCCAACACTTCCACCAGAACCATCGCTCGCCTGATTCACGAGACGCGACAACTTCTATTGCTGCCGCGGCCATTGCAGCTACTTCGAACCCCCCTCCGTCAGGACATGGGCGTCATGCTTTACCCGAGGGAGGAGGCTCAGACAATGGCATGCATAGCCGCTTACCATTGCTGCTGCACAATGTCAACGACTCGATCGTGGGTCAGAATGCCGACCCTGTTGAGCGAACGAACAGCCTTGCTCGTCGCGAGATATTGCGACTGGAAAACATTCAGCAACGGAACGAGCAGCGCGCCGCAACCGCAGCAGCTGGAACCAACACACCAACCAATGGCATAAACACTCTGCCCAATCATCATTCTGGAATCTCTGCAACCAACGGTGCTGGCGAAGGCGACAGTGCCACCAGCGGAGGGGCAAGCAACCGCCAAACATTTAGCGAGAATATTGGACGGCTCAACAAAGTCTGGGCTGCCCAGGAGGCATCGCGGCTGCGTGCTGGTAGCGAGGACGCAAAAATCTTTATGGGTGTCAAGTATGAGCGGAAGCAGACGGGCCCATTCCAGGGCAAGCTTGTCAGCCCTGGCACGATCCTGTCCATTGACGGCGAAGACTATGTCGAATACCGCGTGCTCACAAAGCCGTCCTTCTTCTAGTTACCTACGTTGCTTCTTATGTATCCCATCTCGTTCGGTGTGTCGCCAGCACTTGACACCCAGCTTGATATCTCCAATTTCTCCTTCCAAGCTGACTTGTTCTCAGCTCCCTCTTTCCAACCTACCCCTCACAACTCGACCATCCTACCCCCAATTGTCTTGTTTACCATGTTGATTTGCTTGTTTCATGTTGATTTGCTTGCTCATATTGATCTTCTCTTCCTTATTTTTCGCGAGCCAGCTTTTTGTCTTCTGACCGCTTTCGATTTTTTTCTATTCTCTATATACCCTCCGGGTCGTGGATGTATGTAAAGCGTGGTACTCGGGGACTGGAAGGAAAGGCTGCTGGAAGAGTTGAGGACTACTTTTCTTGGCTCAGCGGTCGAGTAGCTAGCTGCAAAACTGTGCAATCTCAGCGTCTTACCAGCCTTGCAATTTGCGAGTCTTCTTTCGTGAAGCGGCTTCCCGCCGTCTGCTGTGTTGAAGACGAGCACCTCTTGGCCATCGTTCTTTCACCTTTGGAGTTAAGAAGTCGTACCGCGTAAGTGCACTGAAGATATAAGAGAAAATGTTGTTGAGTGTTTGGCTGTTAAGGTCACGTGAACACCGTTTAGTGGAATGTTCAAGATTTACCGCTCAGGTTTTTTTCTTCGCTCCTGACTGTGTCGCGAGACGGACGACCGACCGTGCCCAACAGTCCCTAGTCAAAGCATACTCGCCGATTCGCCTACGCACCCTTTTCTCTCGGTCCACACCCAACGCAGTAGACACAACGACCGAAACAGAATGCGGCCTCAGTCGGGTTTGCGCGCCGCGCTGCAAGAGGTCGTCTTGTGCAGTGGGCGGACCCAACGCCGGTCTGTCTCGTCATCGTCGGCACTGGCTGTCTTATGCCAGCGCTCAGCAGCGGCGGCGGCAGCAGCGCAGCAGCAGCAGCAGCGGCGACTGCCTTCTCACCATAGCAGCGTCGCACCTCAGCTGCCGATACTCGCACGGTCGTCGCGACATTTCACGGCAACAGCAGCTTCTGCTTCCGGTTCCACCTCAGCATCATCAACAACAAAAGCAACGGCAACGGCAGCAGCAGCATCATTAGCGCCATCTTTGGCCGCCTCTCGGCACAGCTTCTCCACGTTTTCCTCACGATCGGCACCTGCATCCGACGCGTCCGCCGCGGCGTCGTCTTCGTCGGCGTCTTCGGGTGACGCCGTCCCTGTCCTGCCGCAGTCGATCCTCTCCCGGATTCTCTACCCATCTGCGTCTGCATCCGCGTCCGCGTCTACCTCTACTCCCTCTACCGCAACACCCCGCCCCCTCTACAACAGCACCTCGCCGTCCGTCTACGCAACCGTCTACATCCACGGCCGCCCGTACCTGGTGACCCCCGGCGACAGCGTCCGGCTGCCCTTCCGCATGCCGGGTGTGCAGCCGGGCGACGAGCTGCGCCTCGACCGCGTCGGCGTCGTGGGCACGCGTACGGTGACGGCAGTCAGCACGGCGGCCAGCACGGCGGCCACCAGCTCCTCCACCACCACCAGCAGTACCGCCGGCGCGCCAAGCGCCGCCGTCCCGCATGTACCCGGCGCCAGCGTGCGGGCTGTGGTGCTGGGAGTCGAGTCGGAGCCGCTGCGTGTCATGGTGAAGAAGAAGCGGCGCAACCGGCGGAAGCGTACGGTGACCAGCCAGCACCACTACACGGTGCTCCGGATCCAGGAGGTCGTTGTGGAGGCTGAGGGAGACCAATGAGCTGGGCAATCTCTAGTCTTGCGCCAGACTCGCCACTCGGCAAACGGCAGAGGTCAAGAGATGAATGCAGGACAAGTTGGGGTCCCGGGGAGGGTTTGTACGAGTACCTCATGAAAGACCTGTCGATAGAAATCAAACCAATCTAGCACATTGCTTCTGTTGGAACAAGAACGGGCAGCAAGACGTGAATCGTGGTGGAATGGATATAAGCAAAGAAACACAGAACCAAAACCATTATATAAAAAACCAAAAGCAGTAGAGACAGTAAAGGGGAAAGGGGGATATAAAATGCCGTCAATACCAAGACGACCAAAAAGAAGGAAACCAAGAGAGCCGGTTTTGGAGGGATTCAGAGAGCCGCTATGCCAAAGAACAGTATCAATCCAGAATATGAAACACCGCGTCACATTATTGTTGCCTCTCTTCTCGCGCCGCCACGGCTCGGCGAACACTCGCCCAGTACGCAGCGGGCCACGCCGAGATGGCCTCGCCGTCGGTCGGCATTCGCTCGCGGCACCGCGTCACCACGCTCTGGATGATGCGGCTTAGCAGCTCTTCGGTGATCGGCATGCAGTCGGCACCTCCGCCGACGCTCATGTACTGCGCCTCTGGGTACAGGAACGCGTCCATGGGCGAGAGCAGCTCTTCGCATGTCGGGCGCAGCTGCTGCTCGCGGTTGAGGCACTTCTTCATTGTCGCAAGCAGCCCCGTCGGTACCGGGACGCCGCCCATGCCTCGCGCGGGGAAGTCGATCGTGTGCGTCCAGTTGATGATCGCCTGGCAGCGCGCCATCTGATTCTGGATGTGGCCAAACGGCGGCAGACCGTACACCATTTGGTACAGAATGCAGCCAAGGCTCCAAATGTCGCTAGGCTTGCCTAGCTTGACTACCCTGGGCCCTCCCTTGGTGCCCATGAAGCCGCCAGGCCTGCCACCGTGGTTGGCCGTGAACGCGTACTGCTGGGCGTCCATAAGCGACTCGGGCGACATGTAGCTGGGTGTGCCGACTTGCGTCTCGCGGTGCACGTTGACTGTCATTTCTGTCTGGATAGCGTTGGCAATGCCAAAGTCGATCAGCTTGAGGCGGCCCTGCACCAGAACAAAGTTGGCCGGTTTGAGATCCGAGTGCACAATGTCGTGTGCATGCACAGCCTGCAGGCACTCGACCATCTCCTTCCAGTAAAAGCGGACAAAGACGGGGTCCATCTTTGCGTTCTCGGGAGCTTGGCGGACACGCAGCAGCGAGTTGAGATCCATCTCGCCGAGCTCCATAAGCTAAGAGGCCTGTTAGTGTGCGTTCTCAAGAAGCAAGTGAAAAAGAAGAGAATGAAGACGTACCAAACTCAGCATCTGCTTCTCCTTGTTCATTTCATAGTCGTACAGCTGGATCACGCGATCCACGCCTGACAGCTTCTTTAACAAATCGATCTCGCCCAAGAACCCGCCAATCGTCGACTCGTCCGCGTGTTCAAGCGACACCCGCTTCATCGCAAACATCTTGCCGTTCTCGGCCGTCACCTTGTACACCTTGCCGCTGCCACCGCGCCCAACGCAATCCACGCGCTGGTACGATCGGCCGTTGACTTTGAGGAGGATGCGCGGCTTTCTGTTGGCTTGTGCGGCAGCTGCCGCTCCCGCCGTGGCCGTCGTGGCCGTCTCAAGTACCGACATTTTGGGTGGCGGAGGCGGCGCAGGACGGTGTGGTGTGTTGCGGCTAATGGCTGAGAGAACCTTTCGCTCGGGTGATGCCATTCCAGCAGGCGCCCCGTTCGCAGATATCGGGGCTGCCGACAGCGGTGCGATTTTCACATCTGCGGGCGGCAACGCTGTTCGCAGCGGCCGCATCATATTCTTCCTATCCTTTTCGTCGCCAAGTCCTGTCACGACAAGAGGCTTGACCGCACGGCCGAGATAAGCGAGATCGTTCTCCTGGTCGTGCGCCGACGGAAGAACAGGTGGTCGGGTCGAGGTCTTGAGTGGTGCTTCCGGATCCTGTGCTGCCTTGAACGACTGGCGGCGTGGCAGCTCTTGCTCGTGCTGCTGCTGATGCTGCTGCCTGATTTCCTCGGCTGCCTGCGGGTTGTGCTGTGGCAGAAGATCAGCCCGTGAAGAGTGGTTGCGAAGACTGCCGGCGCGTACGTGTGACGACGACATCTTGCCGCTCACGGGGCTTCCTGTTGCCGCATGGTCCCGGCCATAGGGGTCGAAATATGGAGACCGAGAGCCGCTTCCGTGAGACAAAGCCTGGCTGCTGCGGACGCCAGGTGCCTCAGCCTCTCGGCTAGAAAGCGCCTGCTCTCCCTCGTTGTGGTGATGTGGCAGCATATCGTCGGCGCCGTTTGCATCACCGCCATCTTCGTCACTCGTATGTCTCCGGCCGCGGCGTGCCGGGCCACTGAGAAATCCGCCGCCTAGGGCCTTGCCGACGCGTTTGATGCGCATGGAGCCTTGCAGGCCTTGTTGCGCCTCGACATCACGGCTGCCACTGCGTGCTATTGTGCCAACAGACGACCCGCTTCCTCCGTAGGAGCGCAGGGCGCTCCCTACTTGTGGATGTTGTGATGCTCGCCCCACAGTCGAAGGAGGTTCGTCTGCTGCCCGGTCGCGTTCTGCGTCGCTATGGTGGCCGGCAGAAGACTCCGTGCGGTGAGATAATCTAAGAGCTGAGGACGAAGATGCCGATAAACGTGTAGCGCGGCTGGCACTACGGCTGCCCGACGAGCCGATAGCGATCTGGACACGGCGCACACCAGACCCAGGCGTGTTGATATTTGCTTCTACAGGAGCTGCTGCGGCCGACGAAGCAGTGATCACCGCGTCGATCGAGGACAATGCAGCCTCCACAGCCGGCGAAGTTCCTGGAATCTCTTCGGAGTGGCTGGCGCCGGAGCCCCTCTCGTCGGATGCAGTGGTCCGCCGGTTGGTGGTGTACTTCGAAGCAGACATCGATCTGCGCACGGGTGGTTGGACGGGGCCCATGCCGCTGGCCGGTGTCGTAGTACTGAGCCGGACAACACGTTTTCGTGGCGCCGGGCTGCTGTCGCGGCTGAGAACGGCCGGTGGTGAGGTTGGGCGTGATGCCGAGGACGGCGCAGCGGACGCTTGCACACTGCCCGATCGGACGTGCCGCCTTGTCTGTCTGACACTTGGGCGGTCTTGCTGCTGTGACAGGGATTGCGACTGACGCCCACTATCCTGTTCGGATTCTGCAGCAGAAGACGTCGACCGGTTAAGATTGCTCCGTCTCCGCGGGGCCACGGCTGGGCCGGACCCAGATGCCGATGCAGCAGCAGCAGCGACAGCAACGGCGGCAGCGGTAGCGGCAGCAGAACTGCCTTCGGGAGCAGACGCGCCGTCACTCAACAGTGCCTTGGTGAGAGCGCTGAGCTTCATAGGAATTGGCATCTCATCGTCTGAGCTGTCGTGGAGAGTCGAGTATTGCTGCTGCTGTTGGGACGAAGCCTCGTCCACAGCAGCTGCGGCCGAGCTCCGTTTTGAGCCGTTTCCCAGCGATGTCCCGCCTGGAGGTCCAGCCATCTGCGACCGTGATGGAGGCCGCCGCAAGGCCTGTCGTGCCGACGTCCGGCGGCCGAGGGACGTGAAGTGGCTTCCCTGGCTCATCGGGGTTGGCGACACCGTTGCCATTGTGTACCGTGAGAGAGGATATTGCTGTTCGTCGCGCCCGATATCGCCACGCAGTGGCTCGTATTGCATGTACGTCTCGTTCTGCGACCAAATCTAGCTGTGGTGGAGGAAGAACGCGAAAACGAGGCAAAAAAGTGTCTAAAAGATGTCGGGACTGAGGATGGGTGATGCTAGCACGAGAACATAAAGAGGCTGACGAGATGCAAAACTTCGAGAGCAAGACGAGAAAGAAAAGAAAAACAGGCTAGGAAGAAAACCAACGATAATCGTTATTATGTGCTCGCCCTGGACCATCCTTGTCCATCTCGTGGGAATCGTTTTGTTATTTTGGCGGGAATGTTGAGATGAAGACCCGTATTATTTTCCATAGGCCGCTTTGGCCAATCAGCGCGTCTGGCTCGTTGCCGCGAGCAACGGAGCGCGGCTCGGCATCAGGGAGCGGCACGTGTTTGATTACTCATCTTCTGAGCTTCACGCTCCTCATTTTTTAGTCTCAAAAGTATTATGCTTCATCTCACATCTCACGACGCAGCGCATGTTTCCACTTTTTTATTTTTTGATTCCTGAAATACAAATCCCCAGATGTACCCTGGCGCAAGCCGTTGCCATTTCTCATTTTGGGTTTCCTAGCTGGAAGAGAGCCTTCAACGCCAAGACCCCTCAATCAGAAAAGAAAATGCATGGCGCACAGCCGGTTTCCAGCATGGCACGGCCACAACTGACGTTGCTTTCGAATGCGAGAGTGGCGCATGAGGCTGAGGCAAATTGGTCGGGAAGGTCGCGGATGGAAGGCGCTTAGTCGAACAGACCGAAGCCCATGTCGTCGTCGGACTCCTCCTTCTCTGTACGAAGGAACACGAGGTTAGCATTGAGCAGCGTAAGAGAGACAACAGGGCTAAAAGCATGGTTGCGAGCACCGGGAAAGAGTGCGGCGCATAGAACGTACCCTCCTCCTTGGCCTCCTCCTTCGTCTCCTCGGCAGCGGCGGCGCCACCGGCGGCAGCACCGCTAGCAGCAGCACCGCCACCGCCCGACGGGACGGACGCCAGCTTGGCACTGCCCTCGGAGATGAGCTCGTTGATGTCCTTGCCCTTCAGCTCGCTGATGAGCTTGCTCAGGCGCTCGTCGTCGGCCTCAACACCGACGGACTCCAGGACGGCCTTGATGTCCTTGGCCGACGGGGAGGTGTTGCCGCCGAGGCCGAGCAGAAGGTAAGCTGCGAGGTGCTTCATTGTGAAAACTGGAAAGAACAGAGTTTGATTAGCTTGTCGTTCCAATCGGGGCACGAGAAAGTATTGCTGCCGTCCGAAGCAACGATCCGTTCGCCGGTTTCGTGATCTCTTTTTCTCGCAATCGCTCTCGCCCTCTCTCTTACTCTCGAGATGTTCACAGACGTACAAGTTGGGGGTTGGTAGAGTAAAAAGAACTCGAGATGTCAATCGATTTAACCGCAGACTTTGAGCGGAGACTGAATCTTCGGTCCAGGAAGGTGTTTTTGGTGGTGGTGGTAGTGGTTCGTGATAGTTTTTTGGGATGTCCAGGAAAAAGTAAAAATGCTACTAAGAAAATTGAAAATCTACCTGTAACCACACAATCATTTGGTGCAAAGCCCTAAAAGCCAATAAAAACCCACTGGCATCATGTGACCTGGCGGGGACGCGAAGCTGCTTATGTTATTGCCCCAATAGCTGCACAGTGGATAGATGCATGTACCGGGTCTCAACAGTCACATCAATGATCGACGAATCATGACGCCTCACCGCATCCTACATAAATTACAACCTCATCACCAAGTGTCGGCCCGACCCTATCGATTCGCCTCCTCAGTTTCTGGAAGCTCCTACGGCGACACTACCTAGATCACTCGCTGAATACTTCATCGCTCCGGCCGAACCGCCCTGTCCTCCCCGCTCTGTCCGTGCAGAAGGCTTTACTTGGGACACGATCCTTTTCTCAGGCTGCCCTGCCGTTGGCCACCCAGCCGATCGACTTTGTTTGTCCTTGAGGCGGCCTGTTGGCGGATCTTTACAGATGCATTTCTTTGTCTAGATACCGACAGACGCCTGACGCGCGGACACGGAATATAATCAGCCTCACCCTGTCTACCAATATGGTCAGTTGCCGCCTTTTCCATATCTTTGACGCGTGCATTTATCGGCGCATAGCCTAACCGACTTGTTCCAGATCGGTGATCTACTGGCCCAGATCTCAGGCGAAGTCGTCCCAAAGCCGACGGCTCCGACGGCCCCTCCGGTGCCGGCGCCGACGCTGAAGCGAAAAACCAACGACGATTATGCGACAGTTGCTGCGAAGACAGTGCGCACTACAACCACTCATGTGAATGCAAGGAATCAAGTTGGGTCGGCAGCACAGGCATCGGTTGGGCTTGCCTCACGACCACAGGGTGTCAACCGGCTACCCTTCACGCCTCGCACATCGTCCGGCATATCGAAAACGTCTTCCTCGTCCGTTTCGCGACCATCCGTATTATCTGCAGAGGCACCGAACCGGAATAGGCAGGCTAGTAGCACCGACGGTACCAACGGATCGTCGGCCACCTCGTCTGCGACGACCCCTAAACCGAACCCGAGAAAGGGCTCGTACCTCGAAATCATGGAACGAGCCAAGGCTGCCCAGGCCTCCATGGGCCAATTGGGCAAGATCCAGCACAAACGCGTTGAAACGGGACCAACGAAAAGGGAGCGCATGATGGCCAAGCACGACGAGGCGGCGCCACAGGGCAATGGGACAATAAAAAAAGGCATGCGTCCCTTGGGTAGCAGCGCACGGCTGGGACCTTTGGCACCGCCGCGGCCCCTTGGTGGAAAAGGCGTCAGAGACGCACCGAAGGGAGCAAAGGGCGGCGCCGCGGTGACCGGCAAGGCCGATGTATCAAATACTACGGGGCGACAAGTGCCTGGCGGTCGTGCAACTGCGGCAGCAGCTGCTGCTGCTAGAAAGGAGGAAGAAAAGCGGCCAAAAAAGGCGGCTACTGCGACGCTGGGCTACCAGGGCACAGCAAGACCGCGGCCGACGTCTTCGTCGTCTGCAACCGGCCCTTCCATCGGAGGCACCAGCCGATCCAATGGGAGCTCGGCACCCGCTCACCGCAGCGCGCTGCGCATGCCGTTTGCAAACCCCCGACGGTCGCGCTACGACGACTATGATGACGACTTGGACGACTTTATCGAGTACGACGACGATGAGAACGATGCCGGTGCCGGCGGTGCTGGTGGACGCGGTGCTTATAGTGGCGTCCGTGGTGTGCGTGGTAGCCGGTATGCCAGGGAGGAGGAGGAGGAAGACGAGTCGGACATGGAGGCTGGCATGACGGATATTGACGAAGAAGAGCTGCGTGCGGAGCGCCAAGCACGACGCGAGGATGCCGAGCAAGAGGCGCTGGAGCGACGACTCAAGGCCGAGAAGGAGGAGCGCAAACGGCGACTTTTGGCAGGCAATGCTGCAGCACGACGCTGACGGTGATGATCCCCGGCGATCCGTCCCCCTCCGTCGACCAAGCTGCGCATGTTTTTTCATTCTTGGTGTCCTTCGCATCGAGTTTGGGCTCTTTATTCCCTTGTATATATCATAGAGGTAGGTAGCGTTCATAGCGATTTGTGTCTTAATCTAGCCCATGTCTACAGATCAAGATCTTTCGCTGGCGCCGGTTTCATGTGACACCACAGCAACTTCAATGAACCAGTATCAGTGTAGGTAGAGACATTGAATAACGTCCTTGTCCAGTTGCGCCATGTTTTGATTCTCGATCCTCTTTGAAAAATAATAATAATCCCAAAAATAACCCTAGGTATCTACTTATCATTTTTGCTTTCTTCCCCTGCTGCTGCAGACGCGGATGCAGCTGCTTCTGCCGATGCCGCTGCTGCATTGGCCTCGGCCTCCCCCTCGTAGCCTTCTGTCTTCATGTCCTTCAGACCGAGATCTTCTTCTTCCTCGTCTGTGCGCTCGTACTCAGCCACAGTCATCTTTGCATCCGGTTCGCGCGGGTCGTCCGCCAGGCTCTGCACGTAAGAACTGGCCATCGGGTCCGCCAACACAATGGTAAATGGCCGCTTGCCAGCCACGGCATCATCCAAGCTCTCGAAAAAGCTGGTCCACCGCGCACGCTCGTCGCCAATGACCGAGTCGCCGCCTTCCGTAGGAAGAGGCGCAGTCCCAGGTGCCGACACGGACCCGGACACCGGTCCAGTCGTTGTAAAGCCGGCGTCGGCTTGGAAGATTTGGTTGCGTAGGTCGTCACGCACCTGCGATAGAAGGCCCTCGACTGTGGTGAAGCGGCCACCCAGGGTGCCCGGGTTGACCGAGAGGTTCAGTTCCGGGCACTCGAGTGCACAACTCTCGCTCTTGAGAATATCCCGTGCCAGATCTTCGGGCGCGTCGACCCTGACGGTAATCCGCTTGCCTTTTTCGGGAATTTCGCCACCTGTCTTGACATCGTTGGACCGGTAGCCGCAGTGGTCGCAGAGAGTGCTCATCAGGATCACCTGCTTGAAGTGGGGAATGTCCACCATTTTCATATGGGTGATGCAGGGATGCACACAGGCCGGACAGCTGGCGGGGAACGTGTACACCTCGTTCGGAATGATATTGTCGCTCTCATCGAGGCGGCCCTGTCCGCCGAGGGGGATGACGCCGTCCGAGCCAGACAGACCAGCCGTCGCGAGGCCCGTGGACGAGGTTGTAGTGCCAGCACCTTCACCGGCGGTAGCGCCGGTATCCACGAGACCTAGAGCTTCATTTTGCTCCACTGTCCGCAGGTATTCACGCTTCTCCCACTTGCCAACGCCGTCACGAAGGTCTGGCGCGATCCAGCTGTTGCCGGCTGGGTCGTCCAGGCTCACACGGAACGGGAACGACTCGCCAGCCAGCATGGCCTTGGCCTTGGTAAGGACCTCGTTAATCTTCTCCCAGACCTCAGGCTGCCGCTCCTTGCGCGCATCCTGGTCCATCTCCAGGTCCTCGACGATGCCTCGCAGCAGACCCTCGACGTTGGTGAGCTGGCCCCGGCCGGCAGGGATCTCGATGTCGAGTTCAATAAACTTCGCCACGGCGCTGTCAGCCTTGACAACTTGGCGTGAGAAGTCGTCCATATTGGTCAGGCGCAACTCGTAGTGGGTGCCGCGAAGCTGGATGGACCCGGCGGCCTGGATCTCGTTGTTCTGGAAACCACAGTGCTCGCACCGGAAGGACATGACAATGACCTCGCGGAAGTAGGGGATGCGCGAAAGGAGTAGCCGTGTGACGCCATTTTCGTGGCAATTCATACACAGAGACTCGATTTCTTCAACAACGCGTTCGTCGTCGTCATTCTGCTCAGCGGTGTCGGCAGTTGCGGGCGCTGCCACGGATTCGACCTGGTGGCCGATGGAGTCGAAGAGCTGCTCGGCGGTCGTCTTTGTTTCCTCCTTGGGTGACATTTTGGGGTGAGTATGTATCGGCCCGCAAATGTAGCTCTGAAAAGTTTTATGTTCCTTGTCGTGCTATGCTGCTTTGCGATGTTGTTTGTCGAGCGCAAAGGACAACTTTTTGCTTATCAAAAATGTTGAGGGGTGATAAGTAGCAAAAATCCTTCTGCCGCAGCCAGTGGGGTGGCACAGGCATTTAAAAGCTGCGATGACGCACCGAAGGCAAAAACCCTGCTATTGGCTGCCAGTGCTTAGGTCCTTCCCGAAGCTTCTAGGCAATGCCTTTTTAGTGAACGCAACAGGTGGCCGCTAGCGAATCTCCAGGGGACCTGGCAGCGCTGGCGCCCCTCGAAGGCATCTCTTGAAGTCGCTAATAAAACACATAGCGCTCCTGGACGGACACAACAAGTCACCAAAATGACCTCGCGACTCACTTTTTGCGGAAATCGTCCAAGCTTAGGCCGAGACCGCCCAGGCTGCTATTTTCAGCCTCTCGGCTCTTGTCAAGCAGGGCCAGAAGACCTGCCTTTCTATTCTTGGCGCGCCTTTTGCTGCTGGCGTTTGTTGATGCCTTGGCGATAGCCGCCGGAGTTGCAGAGGTCATGGGTGCGGCGCCGGTTGCTGCCGCCGCGTCCGTCGCAGATTCCGTCTTAGCTGCAAGCTTCTTGTCCGCTGCAGCAACAGCCAGCGTTTGCTTCCTGCGCTTGGGCAGCGGCATCGGTGGCGCGATACCGACCCGTGTCTCACAGCGGCAGGCACCACAGGCATAGATTTTCGTGATTCCGGCATGCGATGGTCGCTCGTTTCTCGATGGCGCACTCATGTTTGTCCTTGTCATCGTAGCTAGTGCGCCGTTGTTTTCACCCTGGGCATCTGCTCCATCTTTCCGCGCCACTTTGTGCTTTGCAGATCGTCCAGCTCGTATTGTCAAGGTAGTCCCACCGCGGCCTGGTATCATTATATGGCCGCAGCTAGAGCAGATGTGCTGTCGTTGTGCGTCGATTTGTGACAGCGTCGCGACGGGTTGGCTGTCTGGTGGCGCAGATGGTGAGGATGTCAGGTCCATCCTTCGGCGCATTAAATATGCCGACGTCTCGGGGGCAGTTAGTCGCAGCAGATGCGACGCATCCGTGAGGAAACGCAGCTGGGATGGTGTGCTGGCAGCCATGGTAGATCTATGTCGAAAAGAACAAGAAATACGGAGTTTCGAGGTCCAGCGAATAGGTCTGCTATTGTGATTAGTAAGCTTTACCTCGAAAGCTTCTGCCTCGCGGCAGAATTTGCAGGTATTCACCGCCCGAACATGATAGAGGGCTGTTCCGCGAAGACTTTGCGTGCGGCATAATATATAGGTATTCTACTCTTCAATACGGTGTACTACATGTACCTACCTAGGTAGGTAGGTACCTAGGTACCTAGGTACCTATGGAAATTGGTCGATGGGTAGGGCACCTGTAAGATACCTTTTTTCGCATCGCTGTAATTGAGCCCTAAAAAACTCCCTGAAGCCCCTGTAGCCCCTTGTAGCCCCTAAAGCCTGCAAGTGCCCTGTAACCGCCTGTAGCCCCTGAAATGGGCTGCGACTGCGCTATAAATGGGCAATGCGCAATGCTCAATGGGCAATGGCCAATGGGAGCCTAGAGGAGCCTTGAGGCAATGGGCAATGGGCAGTGGACAATGGGCAATGTGCAGTGCGCAATGGGCAATAGGAGCCTAGAGGCAATGTGAGCCTAGAGGCATTGGGAGCCTAGAGGCATTGGGCAGTGGGCAATGCGCAGTGCGCAATGGGCAATGGGAGCCTAGCGGCATTGGGAGCCTAGAGGCACTGTGCAGTGGGCAATGCGCAGGTGCGCAATGGGCAATGTGAGCCTAGAGGCAATGGGAGCCTAGAGGCATTGGGCAGTGGGCAGTGGGCAATGCGCAGGTGCGCAATGGGCAATGGGAGCCTAGCGGCATTGGGCAGTGGGCAATGGGAGCCTAGAGGCATTGGGCAGTGGGCAATGGCCAATGGCCAATAGCCAATGGGAGCCTAGAGGAGCCTTGAGGCATTGGGCAGTGCGCAATGGGCAATGGGCAATGGGCAATGGCCAATGGCCAATGGGAGCCTAGAGGAGCCTTGAGGCAATGGGCAATGGGCAATGGGCAGTGGACAATGGCCAATGGCCAATGGCCAATGGGAGCCTAGAGGAGCCTTGAGGCATTGGGCAATGCGCAGTGCGCAATGGGCAATGGGAGCCTAGAGGCAATGGGAGCCTAGAGGCATTGTGCAGTGGGCAGTGGGCAATGCGCAGGTGCGCAATGGGCAATGTGAGCCTAGAGGCAATGGGAGCCTAGAGGCATTGTGCAGTGGGCAATGCGCAGGTGCGCAGGTGCGCAATGGGCAATGGGAGCCTAGAGGCATTGGGAGCCTAGAGGCAATGGGAGCCTTGAGGCAATGGCCAATGGGAGCCTAGAGGCAATGCGCAATGGGCAATGGGAACCTCGCCCATTTGTGTCTGCAAATCCCGCTAGTTTATCATCATGATATCGCACAGAACTGAAAATCAGAGCCTCGGGACGCATCTGGCTCTGCGTAGACAGCGCGTCGGTAATCTCTCAGGCATCCACGACGTCACAACGTCGCCCTACACGAGCTAATGGACCGCCGCGATCGAGTGGTGCTCAAGCTACCTGGACTTCACTGGCAACGAGCGAGCGAACCAACTCGCCAAGGAATACGCCGGCGGCGAGGTGTACGACCCGGATGCCGACCACGCAACACTGAGTGGCATACGCACGCAGATGGCCCGACAAAGAACGTGGGAAGCAGATACATGGTGGGAGTCTATATGTACTCCGTAGAGGTAGATGTGAGGGAAATGCTTGTGTATTGTCTCAAGTTGGCCAGGCCTGGTGCCTTGGCCGCAGGGCCAGATCTTAGGTACCTGGGTGGTAGATGATCACATAAGCAGGTACCTACCACACTTAAGGACCCAAGCTCTCCACTCACTACCGCCCCCGACGCAGAGCTTGGAACAAGCTGCCGCGCAGCACGAGTACCACTTGTGCCCAGAGCTACAGAGGCCGGCCTTCCCACGAAAGCTCCTGACGGACCCCCGCCTCTTCGAACAGTTCCACCGGGTGACACAGGCAGCCGTGTCGATGGAACAGATGCCGCCCTAAGGGGCGGTCCTCTTCTCTCATGTATCTCTTTCCTTTTCTCTCATCATGTCTTTTCTTTGGTACCCTAAATCATTCTATTTGCACTTTGGGCGATATATGTCACACCCGCCGGATATCCCACTTCTGCCCTACAATGCTGACTTCTTCGCCAGTCTTTTCGTCGTAGTCGAACCAGTCGCCCTCAGTCAGATCGATACCTGTAAACTTGGTGCTCGACTCAACGCCGTCGGCCAGCCACTCGCCCTTCTCTCAGTTAGCAAGGTTGATCCCGAAATCGTCCCTCAAAGACACCGGCGAAGGCCGGCAGGTCCCATGCCCTAGGTGTCTCACTTCTGGCTTGAACTCGGTAAACTCCAGCCCACGGCAGTCGAACTCGATGATGATCTGTGCCTTGGCCGGCTCCGTCTGCTCGTAAGTCTTGGGAGCGGCCTTTATTGACGCCGATGATTCCCGCTGCATGGGTCAGCAAGAAGCGCTTTTGTTGTGTAGTCTTCTCTGCTCGTCTCTCGGACACCGGTCACCCGCACCTTGCAGTTCTTGCACTTCCAGACAAAGTTCGCCTCGCCGCGACTCCCGCTGATTTCGTTTTGTTCCTAGTAGTGTGTCAGTAGGGACTCAGACGACCTCGAAAAATCCTGTCTTTGCAGGCGGACAGGTAGGCTTTCAGCAACGTCGAACCACATACAAATCGGTTCACGCCCACCCAGCTGGGGTTTGTTTCCCGGCAGGAAGTGCACTGGACCTTGAAGGAGTACCAAAACGGCGAGCCTTCCGTATCCGCGGGCCGCAGATTCGTCACCCTTGTTGTGCCGCCGTCAGCAATCACTTGTTCTGAGGAGTGCGTGATCGTAAGAAACAATCGCAGGACGAGGAAGGCGCAAGTTACCCGTTCAGCTCCGCGGTCAAGGTCAGGCCGTACATCGGTGCGTTCGCCTGTGATGTGAGCGTTCTCTGGCGACGGGAAGACGCTTCCTGGTGCGTTGTGTTTTGGGCAATGCAGCTTGCGGTTTTAGCGGTGTTTGTACTGAAGAGCGGCCTACGGACTACGGAGTGCTCCGTAGATTTGGCAAGGCCAGCAGCCATCCACGCACATTACATAATACGTCTACGGAGTACTGAGCTTCTTAGCTGCATCATGCCACTAAAAAAAGATCTTGCGACGACAACCGAGATTTCAACGGCTCACAGCACCCCGACTCGGCCTTCCCACGGCGCAAGCCACGGATTACAAGGAGCAGTCGCTGAATTGGCCAGCCGCCGCCTTAGGGACATGCCGCAAACATGTCTAGTTTCTGGTCGCAGGCTCCCAAGGGCCGAATCTGCTCCAGCTGCCGGCGAGAACGGTTCCAATTCATAAGGAGCCACGCGCAGACCAACCGGGCACGACGCCTCCATGTCGCCGAGGGACACCTATCCGTCCCAGAGGTGCATACAGAACAACCGAATCAGTCGAGAACTCGAGGCACATTGAGACGTGGGCGGAGAAGGACCGGAACCACCGACGTTTTTGCGATGATGTACTCGATGGATGTGGCGGCAACTGAAAGTGCGGCCGATGGGGCCACGGATGGCGAGCAATGGAAGGGAGAACGGCGCAAGGAACTGGAACAGCAGCTCGACAATTCGAGAAGGGGTCTGGCACGGGCCTTGAGAGAGGCGTCGGCTCTCGATTACAATCTGGCGCTGGATCTGTTCTCCGCGAAGTCGGACGCAACAGTGGCCGAGGGCAAGTCAATCCCAGCGCCGACAATTGCCAACACACCAACTACAACGTCACGGAGCAAAATCATCGAGGGCATAAAGGCCATCTGTGTGCCGCCCAACCAACTGCGCCGCTATGCGAGTGAAGCAGAGAACCGCGAGGCCTACCTGAGCTGGCTGCATGCCCAATTCGGCCTCAGGCGGCGGTGGTGGCTGCCGCGGCCGGCTCCCGACGCAGGTCTTGAAGCTCTGGACGCGGCCGTGCGAGAAGGCGAGATTGCCAGCCAGGCGTTTCTGCTGGGCGATCAGCGCGAGCCTCAAGAGGCCGTCCATTTCGGCAGAATGACGGAGGCGACCAACCAGCTCGTCGACGAGCTTGTGCTTGAGTCGCACCGCGTTGCATACCCGAACGATCCCGAAGAGCGGAGGATTGCAATGGGTCAGTTTGAGTCATCCTACCATGCAATGCGTTTTCTGCGAAACGACGGCTACCCAAACTACCGGCTGCCGGGCCTCGACCCGGCAGCCGCGATCGCCGAGCGCTTGGCGGTCAACGACGCAGCGCGACGCCTTTTCCACGGCTGGAGACAGATCATGGTGTCTGAACCACCTCCATCATTTCTCATGGCCTTTTCGTTGCGAAAGCACAAGGAGTCACCTAATACGGAGTGGTACTACAAGCATATCCCGGCCTGGGTGGGCAAGCTGTGCTACAACCTGCTTATCAGCTCCGTGCCTCCCGGGACTCACAACTACAACACGCTCATTGTGGGCTTTGCCCGCGCCGGCCAGCACACACTGGCGCAGTTGGTGGTTGAGTCGTTGCTGTACAACATGCGTCTCCTGCCAACGCAGCAGACGATTGCTTGCCTGCTGCACCAAGCCCAGGCACAGCAAGATGTGGTGGGCTTCTACCGCATCTTGCGGCGCATCGTCGCGTTTGATGCGCGTGGTCTCAAGATTCGCCGACGCTCTGTGCAGCATATAGCCAGCGGTTCCAGGTCCGATCACGAATGGGTGCGGACACACGATGTCAACCTCATCGACGACCAAGTGGTAGAGCGGGCCGTCGTCGATGCCCCGGTGCTCGATGCCGTTCTGACGGGCCTGCTCTCCTTGGGCCAAGTCCGCCATGCTGTGGTCGTCTTCGCCGCGTCCCTGAGCGACGGTGCCCAAGTCGACATCCCGACGCTGGTTCGCTACATCAACTACGTTCTGGATACCGTCGATATTCCCGCCGCCCAAGCATTGTTAAAGGCCTTCGCGGAGAATCCCAGTCAGATTACGAGCCTTCTCATGAGGGAGGAGCGCAAGGCGCGAAAGTTGGCAAAAAAACTTCGACTGCTACTGCCTATTGCCTCTTCGACAGCATCACCACTACAGCAACGAGGATTTGAGTATGGAACTGCACCGAGGCCGGTCGAGAACCATTGGGAGAACGACCAACCCGCCGATTTTGAAGCACTAATGCAGCACAGGTCTGCACGACGTCGGCGAGCAGGGTTGCTGTCAGAGCGAACAAGGCTCCTCCGGGCAGATCACGCCTTCCCGCGCACCAAAGCAACAGCCGGTGCCATCGACGAAGATGCCAACGCCGGCCACGTCGAAGAAGACTACGGCTACGTTGACGGCGTACACCGGCTCACGGCGGCGCTGTTTGCTACCGATGCACAGCAATATCTGACACGCCTGAGCCAGATTGCCAATGCCTTGCAGAACGCATTGTTGGCCGACTCGGCTCGGTTTGCGGAAAGCGCTGAAGCCTGGTCTATCCAGCTCACGCACCTTGCAGATGTCCCACTTCGGTACCGCCTTGAGCAGGAGCAGTACCAGCGCATGGCACAATTCAAGTCTGTTGACGAGGCGGCTGACGCCGTGTTCTCGGCGTGCTCCCACCTGATGGAGTCATTCCTGAAAACGGTCTTGGAAGAGCGGACACGAGAATCGGAGGACGAGGCTGAGGCCGAAGCTCAGCCTGCTAGCAGCACGCTTATGTCTATCTTCCGGGCCTTTCTGCAACGCACCAGCGTGCCCTTTGATGTGCGGCTTGCTACCTACTCTGCAGCCGCCTCGGAGGCCGCTACTGCGGCTGAGGCTGCGGTTGCGGCTGCGGCTGCCAAGGACGCAGCCCACCAGGCCACAAGCAACTTGTCGCGGCAGACGGCGCTGCTGGAACGGCACTTGGAGGAGGACACACCCGTCGTGAGCAGCCTTCTCGAAGGCCAGCTCAAGGATATTATTGTGCAAAGCCAGTTCCCCTGCAAGGCCCATCGCCTCGACGATGAAGTTATCGCGGCCCGGCAGCAAGCACGGACAATGACTCTAGAAGATCTCCTTCGCATGCGCACGCTCCGCAAAAACGGGCAAGATACCCGCCTGGAGGAAGAGTTCTCTCTAGTAGACGACGTATTGCCTGACGATACGTCTCTTTCGCTGGCGTCTTCCCGGCAACCTTACGCCCTCTTTGGGATTGGCTCGCCACACGCTGCCCTATCGAGCGGGTGACTTCGGAAGCTTTTATTTGTGTTGTATATAGCTGTACCCCGTACATAGAAATTTAAACCAAAACGTTTTCTGTCGCTCGTGACAAGCTTCCCGAACCATCTCAAGTCTTGGCAGCGAGAGGACCCTGCATTTCACTAGTCCCAGGAACAGATCCCGGCGCCGAGACCTAAATAAGCGCTGTCGGCCGCCTTCGGGGACGGGCGTGGGGTCAATGTGGGCTCTATCAGCACGGGGTCAGCTGAGTTTTTCGTATGCTTAGGCAAGTCCAAACTGGCAATGGGATCGTGGGACAAATGATCATGGTGTCAAGTGATCTCTCTCTGACAAACGCGGGGGCAAACGGCACATTAAGCTGCAGCAAAGCGATGCACACCGAGGAACCCGGCAAGAGCGACAGAGCGGTGAGCAGCTTTCTAGATCGGGAAACTGCGGCCCTGCTGCACATGTACGGAGTAATGATACGGTATGTACGGAGTAAGTGGGCTTGCTGGCAGGCTTTCCTTCCCGCATTGTACGGTGAGATGCTGGGGCTAGTGCCCAGAGGTGCAAAGAGACAAAGCAAAGATACTTCGTTTCCTCCGCATCTTTCACCAGCTTCGCTGTCCATATGCTTGAATCAATCTTGTCTGGTATTCTATTATATTCTGCGCCGTGCTACTGTCCTCATACTGTAGATACCTATCTTCAAAGCTACTCCGTACAGGTACTTGGGTAGTCTGGACCAGTGAGAAGTAGTGGCCGATCCACGGACGCCACTAATGCGATGTGACTGGCTGGATATGGAGGGGCTGCTATTATCGCTGACGACAAACGAAAGGGAGGAAACGAGGGAATAGGAAAGTCCGTCATCATGCAAGCATGGCATTATGTGCAAAGAGCTGCAAAGGAAAGAGCGACCGTTGCCCTGCCGTGCAAAAGACTTCGCAGTACTCCGTACGAAGTACTACCGTGGTGCGCTTATTTTGCTTGATTGTCAAGCTCCTCCTTCCTTTCCTGCAATAGAGAGCTCCACCGATGATTTCATGGTCCTTAATAGGAACCAACCGACAGTGCGACTTTTCCCTCCCTTCTTTATTTGCTCCTTCTATGAACAATAGAGCCGGATTCTGAAAGAGGACCTCTTTGAGACGACTTGATTTCATCCTTACATCACATCGCCAGCTGTGTGGCCTCTGCGGGAAAGGCGACAAGGAGCAGAAAAGAACGAAGAAACCCTCTCCGCGGAAGCAGGGGCCTTTCCTTTGACACGGTTACATGGCCAACTGACCAACCAAAGCGCTTATTGACGACAGCTGACCACATCGCCTCTGGAGCTCTTTTCTTCCTACCTCTGCTTCCTTGCCCCTTCACTCCCCTCCTGTCTATTCAACTAAAAATCCACAACAATCGCTTATTTCTGCTCGGTATCAGACTTCTCATTGACCTTGCCACCTACCCGGCTTGCTACATCCAATGGCGCCGAAGCTCTGGCTACGTTCTCTTTGTCAGCCCAAAGGCTTTTCATGATATTACGCTGAGAAGAGCATCAACAAGACATATATATCTTGTCTCTCCTGCCACTCTTTCACACAGGTTGCACACCCATCTTCCAAAGAAAGCGTTCATCTTCCTTCCGGCCATCGCCGGATCTCAACAACTCACAACAGCAGTCAAATATCAGAGCCTAGGATTGCCACGGCCGAAAGAAGCTTTCGATACCTCGCCAGTATGAAGTTTGGACGAAGGTAAGAAGAGATCGCACCCAATGTCTTGATTTGTGTTTCGCTGTGATCTAACACTTGACAGCCTCCCACGCAACCAGGTGCCCGAGTGGGCATCCTCATACATCAACTACAAAGGCCTGAAAAAGCTCATCAAAGCTGCTGCCCAGACGGCCGAACGAGAAGGAACTGCGGATCTTGCAGGTGGGTATTTTCATCTACCTTTTTCTGATTTCATACCCTTTGCTCTTGCACGTCTTTCGCGCCACATCCACGCTCCTCCGCGTCCAGCCGCGGCAGGCATATCCCATGTTGATTTCCGTCTTGCGCCCTCCTCTGGTTATCCTCTCGTTTCCCCTTTTCCCCTTTCTCGGAGTACGCCCAAAAGCATTTCCTAATACCATGGTTTCTCTCTCGTTTCGTTCCGTCGACGCACAGAGTTCTTTTTCGCCCTGGATCGGAACCTCGAGGATGTCGATTCTTTCTACAACAAGAAGTTTTTCGACGTCTCGCGCCGACTCCGGCTTCTTCAAGACCGGTATGGCACCTCGACCGACGTCGTCGCCAACCTCGACCAGGATGAGATCGAGGAGGTCATGGGTGCGCTACTGGAGATACGAAGCCAGCTTCGCAATCTTCAGTGGTTCGGCGAGATCAATCGTCGTGGCTTTGTGAAAATCACCAAGAAGCTGGACAAGAAGGTTCCCGACACCACAACCCAGCATCGCTACATTGCCACCAGGGTCGATCCTTGCCCGTTTGCTCGCGACACAACTCTTGTCCGTGTCATGGCCGAAGTCAACCGCTGGCTTTTAGCCCTTGGTGATGCAAACCAGATCGACGATACCCGCTCTGAGCGGTCTGTACGATCGCTTGGTCGTACATCCGCAAAAACCATGCCACATCTATCCAATGCCATTCTCGACAAGCTTGACCAAGCTATCCGTAACGACGATGTCGAGAGTCTGGCTGCCAATCTACGCGAGGGTCACGTCGAATTGGAAGAGCAGGATTCCGAAGACGCTACGGGAGACTCATCCTCTGGATCGCCCGGGTCTGCAGCCGCTCCCTCCTCGACGGCATCAACAACGGCATCATCGCAAGCGCTTCTTTTGAACCTGCTGCAACGGGCTATTTCTCTCCGGTCTAAGGAGTCGATTCGGTTTATCTTGAACCACACTGCGTCCATCGAGGGACCGGACGACATAAATCAGCGAAATTGCATTCATCGACTGGTCATTCATATAGGCCGGAGCAAATCCACGCCTCCAGATGTAGTGCAGCACGAATCGACGGGCCTCGTGAAGCCGTTTTCGCACATCAACCACTACGCCAACCACTACCTGACACCGGCTACGTCGCCTCTTCCAGTCCAGCGCACCATTACGAACAGCGAAGTCAAACCTCTCGAGCCGAGCGACCCACGCGTGCAGCTTCTCACGTTCCTCTTGGACAATCTGACCGTTCGGCAACGGCCATCGCTAAGCTCCCGCGATTCGTTTGGACGATTGCCGCTTCATTATGCTGCACAGTTCGGCTTCGTCGTCGTGTGCCAAGCGATCATTTCTCGGATGCAAGCTTGGGGTCAGTTCAACGTCGAAAATGGCATTGACGCCCCCGAGTGGCAGGATAACGAGGGCTTTGCACCACTCCATCTCAGTGTCATAGGCGGCCACCCCCTGACGACCGAGGCTTTGCTTCGGAGTGAGGACTGGCAAGGCATAAGCGAGAGCAAGAGTGAGGTTCGAAGCTCTATAGCCAAGTCGAGTGCTGTCCTCGCCATCGCCACGAGACACAATCACTCGAAGATTGTGCGAATGCTTGTCGATGCAGGTGTTGATATCAATTGGCAGGACAACACGGGAGAAACCGCCTTGCATATCGCCGCTCGTTTCGGACACGATGGGTGTGCCAAGATCCTCCTAGATGGCAGCAGTACGCAAAAGGCGGACCTGGAACTAGCAGAAAAGTCTTTCGCGTGGACGGCACTACACATTGCCGCTGTTGACGGACATTTGTCCGTCACCCGTCTGCTTGTGGAGGCTGGTGCAGATGTCGACAAGCCGGACTCGTCCGGCTGGACGCCCCGAGAGCATGCGGCGTTCAGGGGACACCTTGACATCGCTCGGCTCCTTCTGGAACGTACCCAAATCCCACCAGGAACAGAGCCCGCCGCAGACGATGTCAGCAGCGGAAAATCATCGAACGGGACACTCTCGCCAGCCGGCCAAACACCACCTCTTAGCACGTCGCCCCCACTGCCGGAGGGACATCTGTCCCTTGCTGACCGCCGGTCGAACGGTGCACTGCGGCTTGCTTCGAGCAACGATACCAGTCCACTGCCCCAACCTATTCGGTCTTATGGCCATCGTTATCTCAAAGACGAGACGCTTGTACTCGTCAGCCTTGGGTCCATGGACATGCGCAAGAACGTTGAGGCTGTCACACTGGATAAGGTGCCGCTTACCGAAGCACATCAGACGCAACTTGATACCGCGCTCTCCATTGTTATATCTGCGAATGGTGCTACTGGCGAACCGGCCGTCATTGATCTGCCGACGCAGGAGAATGTCTCAACGGATCCGGTTGTGTTCACTACCAAAGATGTGAGCGCCGTCAAGCTACTCTTCGATATTGTCCCAACCTATTCCGGCAACGAGAAAAACAAGATCGGTCGTGGTGTTGCGTTGATCTCAACCGTTCGGCCCTCGATTGGTACAACGCGCATGAGTCTGCAAGGAGACGTGAGCGTTCCCATCATGTCGAAAGATCTAGAAGTCATTGGTACAGTCAACTTCAACTTCCTAGTCGTCACACCATTCAAGCACCCAAAATTGGGGGTGACATCCGAGCAAACATATTGGCGGAAAGTCTCATCAACGCCCATGGTCATTGGTCATCGAGGCCTCGGAAAGAACATGACGACGAATCGCTCGTTGCAGCTTGGCGAAAACACAGTTCCCTCGTTCGTTGCAGCGGCGAACTTAGGCGCCAATTATGTCGAGTTCGACGTCCAACTCACCAAAGATCACATACCCGTCATCTATCACGATTTCTTGGTGAGCGAGACGGGGTTGGATGCCCCAGTGCATACCTTGACGCTGGAGCAGTTCCTGCATATCAACGGTGGCAGTGCCGGAAGTGCCATTAGCGAACTCGTGAATAGCAACCGAGGCCGTGTCGCTTCCAAGCTCAACGGAGACTCAAACTCTCTTCTCCAGACGCCAATCGCCACGGACCAAAGCGGCACTTTTGCGGGTGCTGTCAGCACCACTGGCGGCGAGTCGAATGCAGGGGTCGTGCGTCTAGACGATGAGCACGCTGACACTCTGGGGAAGTTCAAAAAGGGAGTGTATCGATTGCCCCGCCGTGCAATGTCAATGTCGCTCAATGACTCCATGGATGACCGTGAGCTTCTCAACGAACGCATGAAACACACGCGCGACTTCAAGGAGAAGGGGTTCAAGGCCAATTCCCGTGGAAATTTTATCCAGGCACCGTTCGCGACGTTGAAGGATCTCTTTCGCGAAGTGCCGGTTGACGTTGGGTTCAACATTGAAATGAAATACCCTATGCTGCATGAGAGTGAGGAACAAGGCATGGACGCCTACGCCGTGGAGCTCAATTCGTTCTGCGACACTGTGCTGTCGCACGTCTACGATATGGCGGACGGGCGCCCGATCATCTTTTCGTCGTTCAACCCGGACATCTGTCTCTGCTTGTCCTTCAAGCAGCCGAATTACCCCATCATGTTTTTAACGGACGCGGGCGGGGAGAAAGTTGGCGACATCCGGGCCAGCAGTCTTCAAGAGGCGATCCGGTTTGCGCGGCGGTGGAATTTGCTGGGAGTTGTCAGCCTCGCCGACCCGTTCCTCATTTGTCCTCGTCTCGTCCGCGTGGTTAAGGAGAATGGACTCGTTTGCGTCAGCTACGGGGCTGAGAACAACAAGGACGAAATGATTCAGGTGAGTACCACTTCATCTTTCTTGCACCATTCAACGGACTTTTTTCCTAACAATACTGTAATCATAGCGCCAAGTTCGCCAAGGGATTGATGCCGTGATTGTAGACAGCGTCCTTGCCATTCGGAAAGGTTTGACGAAAGATGAAGGTTCACCAGCCGCGATGGCTGAGGAGACATCCACGGAGGCCTAAGCAAGGACTAGGGACAAGGCGAGCCGGATTTATTAGATCTGATGTACAGAAAATCTCGAATCTTCGAAGTCAAAGAATGTTTTTCCTCCACTCTTTCAAGTCGTCAGTTGGCATCACCAGCGAAATACTATGATTGGCTAGCCTGACTGGCTGCCTCTTTGTCTGGGAGGCTGTGCTTTACGGAGTAAGCGACCCCGATTCAGCGACCAAACTTTTGTAACGTTGGCTGCCTGCAGCCAGCAGCCATCAAGCTATCTCTCACTGGATACCTTCGCGAAGCTGCTCGGAGTGGTTGTGTTCTGGCTCGTAGCTCAACTTGGACAGTCTCGATGTAGAAGACACTTCAGCTGTTGCTGGCGAACCATAAAAAAAGACTGAAGTGGGGTGGCGCGCATCGCTTCAATCCAGGCGCCTAGCCCGCTCCAGCGCAGGGCCTGGTCCCCAACAGGACCTCGCGTCTCGCTCATCGCCCCCTCTGCATATATCTTGGGGAACGACAGTCGGCTCTCATTCTTCCCCCATTCCCTTCGACCCACAGGCCCATACGGTTCCTTCCTTTGTTTTGGTATTTCGTTCCCTTCCTGGATCGCACTCTCCTCCTGCATCCGGCATCAAAACGCTCCTTTCTCAATAACCCCTCCTCTTCAGGCAACGGGGCTTTCTTTGTCGCATCAGCCACCACCGTACATCAATTGACCCTGCTCCTCTTCCATCACCAGCGATCGCATCCGCAACGCCCGACAGCCACAGCACAGTTCAACGCGCCATGGCCGGTCCCTCGTCTCCCGGCGGCGGTGAAGGGCCATCATTTGCCCCGCCGCCTCTGCCTGCAGGCTGGATTGCACAGTGGGATGGCGCCAGCCGCAAGTACTACTTTGTGCAGCTGTCTACGGGTGTGTCGCAATGGGAGACGCCGACCGACGCCGCGCCTGTCGGCGGCGGCACGCCAACGCCGAGCCACGCCGATATTGAGCATCCATTCGGGGTCCCGAACGGCAGGAGAGACACGAACGGCACGCCGACCTTCATCACTCATCCAGACGGAACACAGACGATCCGACACGCGGATGGCCGGATGGAGCCGGTGATGCCCACCGAAGACGGCACCGCTGGCGGAACAAGAGGCGTGGATGGACCGAGCGGTGAGCGTGGCATCGGGGTAAGCATGCTGGAACTCGAACGATCTGTTTTCTCTTCATTGACTGTGCTTCTAACCACCCTCGAACTAGTCTTTTGCTGCGAACATGCTCCAGAGCCAGCTATCTCACGGCAACAGTGGCAAAAACAGCGGCAGCGGCGGCAACGCACTACTGGGTCAATTGGTCAGCGGCATCACACACTCGGGTGGCTCCGGCAGTCACAGCGGCGGCAGCAGCAACGGCTTGGGCGGCAAGCTTGTGGGCCAGCTGGCGTCCAACCTCTTTTCGTCCAATAGCAAACCCGCACCCCAGAGCTATCACAGCAATGGACCAGCACACACGAACAACACAGGCGGGCTGGCTGGAACCGTGATGGGCGGCGTTGCCCACATGTTTGGCGGCAGCAGCCACCCGCAGCAGGGTAACTTTGGCTACTCGGGCGCCGGCCAAGGTGGTACATACTCGGGCGCTGCGCCGCCGACGTCGTACCAACCTGGGGGACAGCCGTCATACCAAGCTGGGGGACAGACGTCGTACCAAGTCCCTCCTGCATCGTCGACGTCAAACCAGCCGCCGCCGAACACAGGCGGCGCGCCGACCTACGCACCCCCTCCCTCGTATGCACCGGCCCAGGTCGGCTCCAATTCCCAGTACGCTTCGACCTATGGTGGCAACGGACCCAAGCACAACCAGCACAATAACCAGCACGGCCGTCAGCAAAACCACCCCCCGCCGCCCCAGTTCCAGCAATACCCCCAGCAACAGCAGCCGCCTTATGGGAGCGCGCCTCCGCCACCTCAATCTAGCTATGGCGCACCTCAGGGAGGACCGGCCGGTGGTGGTAGCTACGGCGGCGGCACACCCGGCTACTTCCCGCCCCCGCCGGGACAGCAGCATCAGCAACCACCGCAGCACTACGGGCAGCCAGGGTATGGAGGAAGCAGCGGGCAGGCACCAGTATACGGCGGCCCACAGCATAACCAGCAAAATGTATACGGGCAGCCTGCGGGATACAATGGTGCGCCACGATACTAGTTATATGCCCGCATGGTGCCGTTGCCCCCTGGGCATCTGAACTAAGAGTTTTTGCTACACATGTTGGAGGGATTCTCTTTTTGGCTGCTTTTTCTCTTGATTCGTTGTTTGTTCTTTTTCTTCCCCCTTTTTGGGCTTTGGCTTACTTTCTTCCCACGTGTCTTGTCACAACGCAATCAGTCTGCTTCTTTCGTTGTTCTTCGTGTTGGTCAATTTTTTTTTGGCGAGAGTCGCCTTGTCTCTTGTCCACCCTGTCTCTAAACAAAGTTGCAACTGCAGTGCAATCGAAATGAGATTAATTTCTTCTGTCTCGGTAGCGTTGATCCAGGGGAAGGCATACGTTCTGTAGGTAGGTAGTAGGTGGTCCAAATCATGTCATATACTGAAAATTAAAGAACATGTGCGCTCAGCGCTGGTACCTCATTTTTCTAGACCATACTCCAAGTCAAGGCTTCTTCTCTCCAAGCCACGGTTTTTCTGCAGCCACAGCTTGCAGCTGCGGTACAATCACGCTCTGTAGCAGACAGACAGTCGCTGCTGTGACGGCGAGCATCACCGCCACTGTCGGCAGTAGCGAGCGTGGCAGCACGTTGGCAAGATAGGGATCGAGGATGAGGTCGGCCACAACGGGTGGCACACGGTCGGGGTGCATAGCGGTGCGATCCGCGGCAACATAGGCAGCCGCTGCGACGATGCGGCCTAGGGCAAGAGACGACGGCGTGCTGCTGGAAGCGGGACTGCCGGAAGATGGGCCGTCCGTTGGCGGTATGGCCGCCAGCACCTCTGCCGCC
Source organism: Ophiostoma angusticollis (assembly GCA_019925545.1). Lineage (NCBI taxonomy): Eukaryota > Fungi > Ascomycota > Sordariomycetes > Ophiostomatales > Ophiostomataceae > Ophiostoma > Ophiostoma angusticollis. The sequence continues at coordinate 283,213 of JADHKL010000003.1, forward strand.
AACCACGGTGTCGTAGCAACGGTGGTCAGGTCAAAGACATCCACGGCAAAGTCGGTTGGTTGCTGCTGGGGTGGTTAGCGGAAAGCAGCACCCTTCTCGTACACAGAAGCGAAGCAAGCGAGCAAGCCCGCCGCCAGACAGCCAGCCATCAGGGAATGCTGGGAGTGCTTACTGTCGCTGTCCAGCAGACGCGTAGCTCGTAGCGCTTGCCGGGTTGAAGCGCGTCGAGAAGAACCCATGTGGTGGCATTGGCTGGGAAATTGTCGGCCCAGGGGAACGTGGCAGACAAGGCAGTGCGCCACGCGTTGGCGCCGGAGTCTGGAACGAGCCGAGGGAGAGACGAGAGGTAGGCACGCCCGCCGAGAGAGCTTTCGGCGGGAGTCTCGCCGGTGTCGACGCTGGACGAAGCAACAAATATGGCTTTCTCAACATTCGCGGATACACCGAGGACGGTACAGGCCAAGAGCGTCAGCAGCGCCACCAAGCGATGGCCCCCTGATACCCTGGCCTCCATAGAAGTTGGCTGTCAATGGTATGCCCGCCACGGGAGAAAACTGCTGTCGGTGTCGGTGGCACAAGGGTAAAGCACGTCTCTTGATGCCATGATGAGTAACACGGCGGCACTAGCCACGTAGAGACTGCACCGCCACACTCACATGCAAACGCTGCCCCAGACACTATGACGCCTCTCCGGACCCGCTATTTTGGCCAGGTGCCGTTCAGAGACAACGCCGGGGCGTCCACAAAGCCGACAAAAGACAGGTAGCTTTCCCCATTCCCCTTCATCACTTACCGCGCGACGACACGACGACTCGACGACTCGACGACGCAGACGAAGGTACCCGGCTACCAAAATAACCCAAGCGAGCTTCCGTCGCCCCCAATCCAGCTACCGCCTCTCTGTCTCGGACCGGTGCCCGACAATGCCGCTGCGTTCCTAAAGCGGAAGCCACGGCGATTTCTCTCTTCGACTCGGCGCCTTTCTCTGGGAAGCGCGCGTACACACTGTCCCTCGCGCTCTCGCTTTCCGCCACTCTTACTCTCTACTCTGACGTTCTTGGCGTCCGCCTCCAGTCATGGCGGCCCAGTCCAAGCTGGTGGCAGTGCCGCCCGCATTGCTGGGCGACCAGCACCGCCGGACGCTGCGCAGCCTGCTTTCGGCACTGACCCGCGGCTATCTAGCCAACCGCACGCGCATCTCGCGCGCCGTCTACGTTACGCTGCTGCTGGCCTTGATAAATCGTGTGCGCAGCGCCATTGCCGAGCAGCGCGCCGCCAGCGATGCTGGGAAGGAGAAGACGGGAGTCTTGAGGGGCTCGGGGGCCTCGGCAGACAGCGACAGTCCGCCGAAGCGGAAGAAAGTCGAGCTTGACCGGGCCTTTTTCCGCTCTCTGCTGCGGCTGCTGCGCATCGTCGTGCCGGGCTGGCGCTCCAAGGAGGCACGGCTGCTGGTCAGCCACAGCATCTTCCTGGTGATGCGCACGCTGCTGAGCCTGCGCATCGCCGCCATGGACGGCGCCATTGTCAAGAGCCTCGTGCGCGGCCAGAGCACGCAGTTCCTCAAGCACATTGTGTGGTGGATGCTCATTGCCGTGCCGGCCACCTTTACCAACTCCATGCTGGCGTACCACCAGGCCGAGTTGGCGTTGCGATACCGCACGCGGCTCACGCACTACATCCACGACCGGTACCTGTCCAACATGACATTCTACGGCCTTTCGGCCCTAGATGACCGCATCAAGAACCCGGACCAGCTGATTGCGGTCGACGTGGCCAAGTTTTCCAACAGTCTGGCGGAGCTGTATAGCAATCTGGCCAAGCCCATGCTCGATATGGTATGTCTTGCCCCGTACCTCTTTGTCTCTCCTTTCCAATTGGCAGAGTTCTGGTCCTTTGCTAACCCTTTTTTCCTCAACTTCTGCTCCATCATTCAGACAATATATACGTACTCGCTCTCCAAAAGCGTCGGTGGCGAGGGCGTCGTGTTCATGTCGCTGCTCGTCCAGTTATCCGCCCTGGTCATGCGCGCGCTGACACCGCCCTTTGGCAAGTACGTCGCCGACGAGGCCCGCCTCGAGGGTGAGTTCCGGTTTGAACACTCGCGCCTGATCGACCACAGTGAAGAAGTCGCTCTGTACGCCGGCCACGCTGCCGAGAAGGACACGCTGGACAAGGGCTACTTCACCCTGATCAAGCACGTCAACTACATCCTGCGCCAGCGCTTCTACCATGGCTTCATGGAGGACTACGTCATCAAGTACCTATGGGGTGCGCTGGGCCTGCTGCTGTGCAGCATGCCGGTCTTTGTACCAATCCCGGGCGTTGGCGGCGCTCCCACGTCGACAGCCGGTCTTGCATCCGTTGTGAGGGGTATGGCCGACCGGACCGAGAGCTTTGTGACCAACCGTCGCATGCTTCTGTCGGCATCAGACGCCTTTGGACGCATTATGTTCTCATACCGCGAGATTATGGAACTTGCCGGCTATACGTCGCGAGTTTCAACGCTTCTCGACGTTATGGATGACGTGCGTGCTGGCCATTTTGAAAAGAAGCTTGTCTCGAGCAACGACAGTACCGCCGACCATGCTGCCGTTCTCAAGGGCCGCGGCAAGGTCGTCGAGAGCGATATCATTGAGTTCAAAGATGTGTACGTTCCATCCCAGCCAAACTATTATCACCCCGGGGGGCTTCACATTCTAACAGTCTCTCATCTAGGCCCATCATTTCGCCCAATGGTGATGTCTTGGTTTCCGCCCTCTCCTTCTGCCTCCGGGCCGGAGACCATTTGCTTGTCGTGGGCCCCAACGGGTGCGGCAAGTCATCCTTGTTCCGCATTCTCGGCGGCCTCTGGCCCGCATATGGCGGCACCGTGCGCCGGCCACCACCGACGGACATTTTTTACATCCCGCAGCGGCCCTACTTGCCGCGCGGCACGCTGCGCCAGCAGGTCATCTACCCGGACAGCCTTCGGACGATGCGCGCCAAGGGCGTCACGGACGCGGACCTAGAGCGACTGCTGCAACTGCTGGGCCTCGAGGAACTGCTGGCGGGGCAGGCCGAGAGCGGCGGGTGGGACGCGGTGGCGGAGTGGCGCGAGGTTCTGAGCGTGGGCTGGCAGCAGCGGGTGGCGATGGCACGGCTGCTGTACCACCGGCCGCGGTATGCGATCCTGGACGAGTGCACGTCGAGCGTGACGCTGGAGATGGAGAAGACCATGTACGAGCAGGCCAAGGCCATGGGCGTAACGCTGATGACGGTCAGCCACCGGCGCAGCCTGTGGCAGTACCACAACCACATCCTGCAGTTCGACGGCCAGGGCAAGTACATTTTCACGCGCCTCGATGCCGAGCGCCGGCTGCACCTCGAGGATGAGAAGGACGACCTGGACCTGCTGCTGCGCCAGGTGCCAGACGCAGAGCGGCGCTTCGCCGAGCTGCAGGAGGCCATGTCGTGAGGGGGCCAAGAAAAAAGAGATGAAAAAGAGAAAAAAGCCGTCCCCTCTCCAGGCGATAAATCTATCGTTACGTTTTCGTCTTGTATCATATTGTCGATTTAGGCTAGCCATATTTTTATATTTCTTTGGGTTTGATTTGTCCCTACCTACAGTCATACATGTACATGTGTCCAAAGCCTGCAAGTGGTAACTTGAAGAATAAATAAATTGTACAGAGAAGAGTAAATATCGTGTGGGGGCATGGCCTCTGGATATAGGTCTTGGATGTTGAAGATGCTTTGGCTCATTCAAACAATCACTGTTGTGGTCATGGTGACCACCTCATCGGTCGGGCAGTCCGACTCGGCGACCGCAGCGGCCAACGTGGTGGCAGCGGCCTTGGCCGAGTCTGTGGTGGCCGTCGTGCGATTGGTCTTGGTTGCGCTCTTGCCAGGACCCTTGGTCTTGGTCTTCTTGGTTGTCGCAATGGCCGTGGTGGCCGTGGTGGCTACCTGCACGTTGTTGACCGCACTCTCGGTCATGGTGACGTAGACGGTGACCGCCTCCTGCGTGACGGTGACGGTGGCAGTGGCAGAGCACTGCTCCTGCGGAACTGCATTGGCGCCGGAGCCGGAGCCGGAGCCGGAGCCGGAGCCAGACGAGCCAGAGCCTGAGCCAGAGCCAGGCATAACCACAGTCGTGGTCTCCTTCATAACTGTTGACGTCAGAGTGGACGTGACAGCGGCGACGATAGTGGTCGTGATAACGTGGTTGCCGTTGCCGTTGCCACCCTTGCCGGAACCGCCAAGTGTCATGGTGACCACTTTGGTTGTGGTGACAACAGACTCCATGGTGACGACAGACGTCTTTGTCACTGTTGACACGGCCAACGTGGTGCCCCTGAGCTTTCCGGTCCTGTGGGCCTTCATGACGCTCGAAGAGATGGAGGCGGCAGCAGTGACCGGGCACACGGTCGTCGTGAGCAGCACGGTGTTGGTAACAAGGACAGTCGTCAGGGCATCGGATGGCAGAGTGGCGAGGGCAGACGTGTCTGTGGCAGCCGGACAGTTTGTGATGGTAGCAGCGCAGGAGGTGACAGTGCGCACTTCTGTCGTCAGGACGGTGAGTGTCGTCTGGCCAGTCGAGGCAGCAGCAGTCGTTGAGGTGGTGATGGAGGCCGCTTTGGAGGTGGAGCTTGTGCCAACATTGAGGACAACGGAGATTGAAGAGGAAGAAGACGAAGCGCCAGTGGACAAGAGGACAGAGCCCGAAGAGGACGACGACGAGGCAGTCGACGACACGGGCACAGTTGCTACCTTGACGGACGAGGCGGCAGTGCTGGTGCCGTTCTTGAAGCCGTTGCCGCTGCTCTTGCCATTCTTGCTAACCTTTTTGCCACGGGCAAAGACCGCGTGGTTGTTGTGGCTAGGGATGAGGTGGGCAGTGGCGGCTACGGCATAGAGACCCAGAGCGAGGACGTTGGTGAGCTGCATCGCGATGGTGAAAGGGAACAGAAAACGGGGAGAGTTGTACGGCCGGCGGTCAATGAATCGTAAAGGGGTATCACGGAGAGAAGAGAAGGAAGTCAAGAGTCAACTTCGGAAATGTCTTTGATAAAGAGGGATAAGAAAGGAGGGCAAGAAGCGAGGTAAGTGTTCGAAGAGATGAAAAGACAAAAAGACTGACTGGCAGGAAGGGAATGTAAAAGCTTGACTAGAAGCTTAAGTTGTGAAAAAAAGGAAGGAAAGAAAGAAAGTGGTCAAAGGACTTGAAGCAGAAGGAAAGGCCGCAGATGAGACTGGAGAGAAAGTAAAACGCCAAAAGATAGAGGACGCGATGCCCTTTTGAACTCGATGCGAGGCACGTCTTGTCTGCGTCCACTTACACCGACGTAGCCATGCACACTAGCCGCCGTGTGAGGCTCTGCTGCTCCGCATCGACCAGGGTCGGGTCCAAGCCTCCTGTCGGCCCCTCAATGCCCTTGCAAAGAGCCCCTGGGAAGTTGGTCTCTGTCTCATTCTTGGCCGTCCATCCCCGGTCACGACCCCCGTTCATCCCCCTCCTCAACATGCCCCGACGCAAGGCGCTGAGCCACTGCCGACCCAAAGATCCGTCCGCAAGGGATGCATAATACGGGTGGATCACGACGATCATCAAGAAGGCTCACCGCGCCGTTCAGTTGACACAAGTACGCAAGGAGGACGTAATCAAGGAGCATACAGCATACTCCAACAAGATACTTTCTGGTTGGAACTCTAAGGAGCATGGTTCCGCGAGACATGGAGAAAGGCAGCATGAAAAGCCCCTGAGTGCCGAACGCCGAAAAGGCGAAAGGCAAGACTCTGGTGTATGGCATCACGCACCACATGCATGATTGTGCTTGAAATCCTATCCCATCAAGTCGAGAAACGGTGTGCGGCCCAGCGGGGGTGATGGAGGATGGCCTGAGGAGAGGGGGGATTGTGTGAAACAGAACGGCAAGGAGAAGAGACAGGGCCTAGAGCAGCAGATAGCCAACAAGGAGGTGGTGGACAGAGGGGGGCCCAAGAGAGCAGAAAATAGAAAAGAAACGCATGTCCAAAGAACCCCCCGGACGTCCCAATGATGCGACCCGTGGAAAATCGGAAAATCAGAGACCTGCGCCTCGCTCGGAGAGTCTGGATAGACCCAGGACAGCATCGAATAAACAATGGGATGGTCGAGCGGCAAATGAAAAGGGGGGACGCATCAACCAGAGAGCAAAGAAGAAAGAGGCATTACGATGGCGATCGTCGGCGGCGCATGATTGATCAGAGGCGATCGTCTGGACGGTGGACGAACGACGGAAGAAACAGGAAACGAGAGAACTTGCGAAAACAAAGTGTCAAAGAAAGGGAAGGGGGAAAGGGGAGAGGGGAAAATAGGCCGAGAAGTTGATGAAAGTTCATGAAGCGTTCTTTTACTTTTATTTCCACTGAAACGCACTCTGTAGAGGAAAGAAGGCAGGAGGCCGACTTCCTTGCAGCTTCTCGTGTATTAAAGACCCTGGTCCGTTTAGGGTTTCTCCGTATGCGGGTTCCCACACTTGTGCCGTCGCGCCATGGTATCGTGCGTGAGCCCCTTTTCAGTGTTTTTATGGTTTCTTTTTTTGGCCCGATTTTCAGAGCTTTTCACTGCAAGCTCTTTCACTCTAAACATGTACAGGTACCTACGGAGTACGACGCGGAAATTGAGGGTCTGTTCCTTCGCGTGGCCAGGCCGCTTTCTTCACCTGCTCCGATCCTCACATCGATGCATCGAGACTGGAAAAGTAAGTGGTTCCTACATACTCTAAACGTACGCTTGTGCAGGTGCAGCCACATGCCATCATCCTCTGCTTCTGTCGCCCCGACAAATGTAATCCTTGGGTATCCGGTTGAAAAGGACTGTCCCCTGATAAAAACACCGTTTGAACCCTTCCATATATGTGCTCCTCCCCCCTTGGGGTGAAGAAAAATGTTGAATGCTTTTGGTGATCCACGCAGATGATCCCCGACCGGTTTTGCGGAAGAAAAAAAGAACAAAAATGAGAGCGAGATCACAAGAAACAAGAAGCAAACTGCAAGTGTCCAGACGCCGGATGTTGAAATCGAGCCGTTTCAGTCTCGAAGAAGAAACGGAAAGATGGAGTAAAAAAAAACCTGTCGTCTCACGTGAAAGGAAAAAATGGAAAATTGAAGCTGCAAGTGTTGAAATCTTCTTGAGCAGCTTGGTAAGAGCAGGTACTGAAATGATGTTGATGGCCTTTCAGGTAGACAAAACTACTGCTTGCTCGCGTTCTTCTCGCGGTAGTACTTGGCCGCGTTGACCATGTTGACCAGGGCGGCCTTGGTCTCGGTCCACTGGCGCGTCTTCAGACCGCAGTCGGGATCGATCCACAGCTGCTCCGGCTTCAGGAACGCAAGCATCTCCTGGATGCGGTCGCGGATCTCCTGCTCGCTGGGGATGCGGGGCGAGTGGATGTCGTACACGCCAGGGCCGATGTGGCGCGGGTACGCCGAGTCCACAAAGACCTTGAGCAGCTTGGCATCCGACTTGCTGTTCTCAATGGACAGCACGTCGGCATCCAGAGCAGCAATGGCCTGGAAAAAGTCCTGGAACTCCGAGTAGCAAAAGTGCGAGTGGATCTGCGTCGAGTCCTCGACGCCCGTCGTCGACAGGCGGAAGGCCTTGACGGCCCAGTCCAGGTAGGCCTCGCGCTCCTTACCAGCGCGCAGCGGCAGACCCTCGCGCAGAGCCGGCTCGTCCACCTGGATGACATCAATGCCGGCCTTCTCGAGGTCCACAACCTCGTCACGCAGAGCCAGAGCAAGCTGCTCCGCCTGCACGGACTGGTGCACATCGTCGCGCGGGAACGACCACCGCAGGCACGTCACGGGACCAGTGAGCATGCCCTTCATCGGCTTCTTGGAGACCGAGACAGCGTACTTGCTCTCCTTGACCGTCATCGGCGCTGGGCGCGAGATGTCACCGACAATGATGGGCGGACGCACGCAGCGCGATCCGTAGCTCTGCACCCATGCGTGCGTCGTAAAGGCATAGCCGTTCAGGCGCTCGCCAAAGAACTGCACCATGTCGTTGCGCTCCGGCTCGCCGTGGACGTAGACGTCCAGGCCAAGCTCATCCTGAATGCGCACGTTCTCATCAATCTCCTTCTCGATGAAGCGGTCATACTCGGCCTCGGTGATCTCGCCCTTGGTGAACTTGTTGCGCTGCAGACGGATCTCCTTGGTCTGGGGGAACGAGCCAATGGTGGTGGTGGGGAACAGCGGCAGGTTGAGCTTCTTCTGCTGCTGGGCAATACGCGTCGGGAACTCCGACTTGCGGTTGTAGTCCGCAGGCTTGATCTGGGCCTGGCGCTCCTTGACCTTGGGGTCGTTGGTGTGGCTGGAGGTGGCACGAGCCTTCTGGGACTTGGCGTTGGCCTCGAGCTGCTCGCGGACAGACGCAGGGCCCTCCGTGACGGCCTTGGCGATCACGGCCACCTCAGAGGCCTTCTCCACGGCGAAAGAGAACCAGTCGGCGATCTCAGGGTCGAGCTTCTTCTCGCTGGCCAGAGTGTGGGGGGTGTGCAGCAGCGAGCTGGACGTGGCGACGATGACACGGTCCTTGCCCAGCTTCTGGATGGCGGTCTCGACAATCTCAATCGCGCGCTGGAGGTTGGTCTTCCAGATGTTGCGGCCGTCAACGACACCAGCAGACAGAATGGTCTTGGGGCCCAGAGCACCAATCACAGTCTCGAGCTGCTCAGGGTTGCGGACCAGGTCGACGTGGACAGCATAGACGTCCTGCGGAACAGCGTCCAGGTTGTGGACAATGTCACCAAAGTAGGTGGAGAAGACGAGCTTGGGGAGCTTGGCAGCCTCAGCAGCGAAATGGTCGTAGGCAGTCTTGAAGGCGGCCTTGGTCTTGGCCGGCAGGTCAAAGACCAGGACGGGCTCGTCGATCTGGACGGTCTCGGCACCGGCAGCCTTCAGCTGGACCAGCAGCTCGTCGTAGACGGGGATCAGCTTCTCGAGGAGGTCGATGGGGTCGACGGTCTGGCCACGGTCGGCCTTGGCCAGGTGCAGGAAGGTGACGGGGCCGACGAGGACGGGGCGGGTGACAATACCGGCCTCCTTAGCCTCGAGGAACTCGGCAACAGCCTTGGGCTTCGCGACCAGGGAGAAGGTCTGGTTGTCCTGGAGGGTAGGCTTGACGTAGTGGTAGTTGGAGTCGAACCACTTGACCATCTCGAGCGACGGCAGATCGACGCCATTCTTCTGATGACCGCGGCCAAGGGCGAAGTACTCGTCAACGGGGTTGAGCTTGGCGCTGGTATACCGCTCGGGGACAGCCTGAACGAGGAGTTAGCAGTCAAAAAAAAGAGAGAAAGAAAAAGACAGGCACGGCCAAAAAAAGAGAAAAAGAAAAAGACAGGCACGGCCAAAACTTACGCCAAAGTCCTGGATGTGGCTCAGAACCTGGTCGTACAGAGCAAAGTCGTTGCTGGGGATGATGTCGACACCGGCATCCTTCTGGATGTTCCAGTGAGCCAGACGCAGGCGCTTGGCCTCGGCCAGCAGGTCGTCCTGGGAGATCTTGCCAGCCCAGTCTGTCTGCTGTTAGCTTGTGGTGCCGTGATGGCTGTCCGGCATTGAACGAGAAACATACAAGCTTCAGTGGCCTTCTTCAGGTCACGGTTCACACCCATGCGGGGGAACCCGAGAATTGCGGACTGAACCATGGTGGGATGTGGTTTGAAGAATGTCTGTGGCGAGGAATGACTGGACATGTTAGCTATGGCAACAACAGACGAACGGCGGGACAAACCAGTCAATTCGACCTGACCCCTCATCGTGAAGCACAGGAGGAGGGGTAGCTAGAAAGAGGGGACATACAAAATGGTCCGTCTAAGAAGAGCTGACGGATGAACGAGGAGAAGTAAGGGTCGAATTGCGAAGGGAGAGGTACGGAAGAGGGGAAAGAAGAGGTTAGAGGCAGAGAGAAGGGAAGAGTGAAGGAAAGAAAGGAGAGAGAGACGAGGGCCAAGAGAAGAATTTTTATCGCCCACCAAAGACTAATAGGGCGGTGTGACAAGCGTCGCACTATGTCTACGCAGGTCGCTCAACCGTTGCTGTGGTACGGAGACTATTATGGAGGGGTCATTTTACAGCTTTGGCTTCCAGCGATGGCGCCATTCCAGGCCTAACCGACGGCCGAGGGGCGAGATATTGTCATTGCCACCTATGGTCACATAGTTTTATTGAACGCGAGGGGATATGTGAGCTCTTGAAGAACGGTCTTCTCTATATCAAACAGGAGGAAAGACGGGATCAGAACAAGCGAAAGCCAATTCACTAATGTACGGTCTGCGGAACCACTGCGGGACCGGAGACATCTAGCCAGGAGAGCTACCAAGTGGGATGTAGCCGTCGTCCCCCACTGGCAGTCAAATCTCCGCATCAGGAGCCCAGAACGATGCTCTCGTACTGTTGCGGGTCCAGGTGTTGGTAGAGGACGTGCTGCAGTGCCGCCTTGCCCCGGGCCATGGCGGGCACGACGCCAGCTACCTGCTGAAGATTGCTGCGTAGGCTTTCCGTGTGGTTGCTGAGCTGTGTTGCGACGGCCAATAGGTCCTTGTCGAGGTTCTAGAAAGCCGAGTTAGGAAGGGAAGCAGCAGGGACTGTGATGAAGAGAAGACACGCACCTCAAATAGACTCTCGTCTTGCTCGGTCTCGGCGGTTGGCTCGGACAAGGGCAGTTGCTGCTGGGCAAGTTCCATGTGCCAAGAAGGCCGTCCCGTTGCTGGTCCATCGTCGACGGCTGGTGCCAGCACGTGCGCGCGTCGCGCCCGCTCACGCCATGTGCGCATCTCGGCCTGCGCGTTTGTCTCTAGTTCGCGCAGTGTCGCGTAGTCGGCCTCGAGCGCCTGCTCTTCTCGCCGCTGCTCCCGCTCGAGCAGTGCCACGGCGTGCTGGAGCGGGGTGAGCTGCTGTTCGAGGGCCTGCGTGACACCGACGGCGTGATCAAAATTGAAGTCGGCCTCGACGTCGCCGCCACTCCCAGCAGGGCCGTCCCTGCCCTTGCCGCCTTTGCCCCTGCGCGCCGTGGTTGTGCTGACCGTGGCCGGCGGGAACGGAATGCCCTTGGCCAGTTTCGACCGTAGCCGGCGCGTCACACCCGTGATAACCTGTCGTGCCAACTCCTGCCGCCGCTCGCCCGTGGCACCTGCACCGCTCGCCCGCAGTCGCGCCAATACAGGGCGTGCACAGTCCGCCAGGAGATCCTGCACGGCGGCAATGGCCACGCGGTCGAGAGGCGCCCACTTGTTCGTCATGGTCGACATCGGGATCATGCGCGTGCGCGGGACAAGCTGGCGAAACTGAGGTCGGTCTAGTGCCCTGCCAATGCTGCTCCTGCTGCTCTTTTGACCACCACCGCCACCTCCTCCCTCTTCTCCGCCTACTGATTGACGTTGCCGATGCTGTGCATCTTCAGCAGTCAACCCCTTACCAGCATGGCTGCCCTTACCAGCATGGCTGCGCCGTTCGCCGGCCTCCGGCACAACCTCCTGTCGCTCCCTCTCGTCGCTCTTCCGCGGCCGCCGGGCCTTTTTCGCGGTGCCAGGGGCCACTCTCACAGCCTCTGGGCTCTCTTTTCGAGAAGCAGCTGGTTTTTTGGGTGCTTTTGCTGGTGCTTTTTTCGGTTCCTCTGATGCAGTTGTATCCGAGTTGCGGGGCCTAGCCGCCTTCCGCCTTGCCGGCCCTGCCGCTGTCTCTGCGGCCACTCCTGTGGACTTCTTGGGCTTCTTGGGCTTCTTTGACTTGGCTGGCCTCGCAGCTGCCTCGTACAATATTGGAGAAGAGCCCTCGGCGTGCTCGCCGCCACTTCTACTGGATGCCCGCCACCATTCGTTGCCGTCGCCCGAGTTGCGGTCTCGCGTGCTTCTCCGTGGCTCACTCGACGCACTTCTTCTGGATATGTCCGCTGGGGCCACTGTTTTACGTGCCCGTTTCGTTGACCGAGACGCGTCCGTATCTACTGTCCGCCTCCGTTTCTTTCCCGACGTCGCCGCCGTGCTGGACGACGCGTCGAGTACAGACGGCGTGCTGTTTTGGAACGATGTATTTAACCTCGCCTTTTGTGAGTGACGTAGGACACCTATTAGAAAGAAAGCTTTATAGAATAACTGTAGGGCAAAGCGAAGGGATGACATACCATGGTTGAATGTCGGCTCTGTCGTTTGTTTGTAGGAGGTGTCGCGTTTACGGAGTTTCTCCTGTTATCGCGACCTGACCGTAGCACACTGACTAAGCTGATATGTCACGTGACCGAGTGTCTGGATAACAGTTTCTGGATATTGTGGTGGGCCTCGTTATGACGACAGTCGGGAAGCCTGCTGCTGTCGAGTTGCGGCGAAATTGATTGCTTGCTGCATGTTCTTTCATGCGTTCTTCCTCGCAAATTAAGAGTCTTCCAATAGTGCATCGCAGGCAGCAACGAGCTTAATGTCTTCTGTCCTTGGCGCTTCTCAGACGCCATAGGCACATTGAAGCTATCCCAATAGCGCCTAGGGCCAGTGTTAATGGCAACAGTTTCCCGGTCAGTGGGCAACAACGCAATTCCGCAAAAACACAGACATTTTCTTCGTCTCTAGATTTAATCATCACACTTGCGGCGCATTCCCCCGAGTGTTCTCTCTCTTTCCATCGTATTTTTCTTGTCACGGCCCATCTTCACTTCACTTCCCTCCTTTGCCCATATTCCACTTTTTGTCTTCTCTCCAAAGAAAACACCACAAGCTCAACCAGCAGCTTTGTTACCTTTTCTCCCATCTCACCTTCACCTTCTCCGAACATGCGCTTCTCAACCAAATCTGCCCTTCTGGCTCTGCCTCTCCTGGGCGCAGCTGCCGAGGAAGGCGGCGTCTTTGACCAGTACCGCGCGCAGTTCCAGAACTTCCTGGGCTCGTTTGGCGTTGGCCAACCCGAGGCGGCTGCCAGCTCGGCCTCTGCTGCGGATTCCGCGTGGAAGGCAGCCACCAGCGGCGGCCGGCCCATCAACGACCTCACGCTCAGCAACTGGAAGGACACGCTGTATGCGACCATCAAGCCCGGTGCGACGGTGCCCGAGGAGTGGTGGATCTTGACCACGGGTCGCAACAAAACTTGCTTTGGTACGTTTTGCTTTGCGTCGGCGCTCTTCTTTTTTTTTTTTTTTTTTGCGCTTCCCATCCTAACGTACACTTCCCCCATCAGGTCAATGCGACACAATCGACAAGGCGTTCAAGGTCGCCGGCCCCAAGCTTGCCGCTCTTCCGGACGGCCCACACGTTGCCCGCATCGACTGCGACGACGAGCAGATCCTCTGCAGCAGCTGGTCCGCCAGCCCCGGCTACATTTTCATCTTTGATCTACTTCCCAAGCCTGCCAAGACCGACATCTACTACAAGCGCCTCAATCTGACCACCACAACGCCCGAGACCATCACCGCACTGTACGAGGACAAGAGCAGGGACGAGTTCCGCCTCCTCGGCGGCTACTTCCAGCCCATCGATGGCACCTTGGCGGCCAACGGTATTGCCGTGCCGCTGGCCTATTTCCTGCACTACTTCAACATGGTTCCCAACTGGATGTTCATGCTTGGCGTCTCCTTTATAAGCCGTTCGTTCATGTAAGTCGCAAGCCACTATGGTGACGCTTCGCCATCGCTCGATGGCGGCGTTGATCTCGTTGACCTCGTTGTTCCATGGCTAACCAATTTGCGTTGTTAGGGGCCGTCGTGCTGGAGCAGCTGGCCGGGGCAACCCAGCGCCTGGTGCCGCTGCTGCTGGTCCCGCGCAGTGAGTGGGGCAAATGGCCCAGCCAAGCCATTCAACAACTCACGCGGTGTGCCATACTGTAAAGCCTCTCTCGCCTGTCGTGAATTTGGCGACAACCGGGTAGACGGCCGGTTTTCGGGGTATGGATGCGGCAGGGGCTGTTGGATAGACGCCAGCCGAAGTTCTAGGAAGCCGCTGCATGCGCGAGGGCGAGGCAGACATGCCACTCGCCGCCATTCTTTTTCTGTGTCTCCTTTGTGTTGCTGTCTGGGCAGGGATTAGCCCGGCCCGGATGTAGTTCTTCTCTTTGTGTCTATTGGAATAGGACGGCAAGAGCGAGCTGATTTTGTGTAGAAAAGATTCAGACGTTACGCGATGGTGGCGCTCATGTCGTGTTTTGTTGTTCTGCTGTTCTCGATGCTGTCCTTGCAGAAGGATCCGCCGCCATGGCCTCACACGCAGTCTGGACGCTCTCCAGGCCTTCCAGGACCTGGTCGCGCAGCTGCTGATTGGAAAGGCGGCCGTAGCGAAGGTCGCTCAGGCTGCCGACGGACTGCTGGACGGCCTGGAGCAGGCGCGCCTCGTCGTCTTCGAGCTGCTCAACCTCGGCTTCGAGATGCTGGACGGCCGCGTCGAGGTCTGCGACAGTCGACATCAAGCCATCACGTGCGTGCGCTGGGTCGCCGTGGCCGCGCGGGTGGCCCTCCGGACCGTGCGATGTGCGGATGAAGCGCTCAATCTGCAGCTCGTCGTCGGCCGCGGCATCTTCTTGGGCGTCGGCGCGCAGGCGCGCGCGCAAGGCGTAGCGGCGCAGCAACCGGCCGCGGGAAACCTCGTCATCGATGTCTGCCGCAACGGCGTCCACCACTGCATTGCGCTGGTGCTGCAGGTCTCGGTATAGAGCGCGGACCTGGGGCGTGTTCTGGAGCGTCTTTGGGAAGAGGGACACAAAGTCGGCCAGGGAGAGAAAGGTTGGTAGCTGGGCCGGGGCTAGCAAGAACTGCTCCAGTATCGACGCTTCGGACGGCGGCATGACGATGGAGGGTTTGACGTTCGAGGTGTGGCTTAGGGAGTGACGACGTTGTGGTCATGAGGATGCCCATCAATTTATGAGGCGTGGCGCGTCGCGCGTTGGGGCTGCTTGATCTGGTGGTGGTGGATTAGGGGATTTTGTAGCGGGATCATCCCGTGACCGCAGCCAATCAGCTCTCACAATGCAACCTCCTCCCTTCTCCTGCGCCCTGCGTTTGCTGAGAAGAGCTTCTCGTCAATGCCATCGTCGTTCCGAGCGCTTGAGAAGCCTGCCTGGTCATATTGCCCTCCATCCGCTCGATAGCAAACATCCCTCCCAGACGGCACCAGCAGCGACATCATTGGTCGACGTCGTTCAACTGGATCACGACGTTGCCTCGTCTAGAAAGACTGCAAAAACTGCTTCTTTCTATTTTCATCTCCCGGCATCCTTCTCGTTCGTCGCTCGTCTGTTCCCCGGATGCAGTGAGCTACGCGCAACAACCCCACCAGGTCGACCAAGCCTTTGCCGGAGAGATGCCGCCAAAACAGGCCAACGCCCCCTTCGCGGCGGACGAGCGCGTTTTCTGCTTCCACATGGACATGCTGTATGAGGCGCGAGTCCTCGGCGTGCAGCAGGTTCCCGGCAGCGCCACCAGCAGTGACGGCCCTCGCTGGCGCTACAAAATCCACTACAAGGGCTGGAAGAACACTTGGGACGACTGGGTGCCCCAGGACCGCGTCCGCAAGTTCAATGACGAGAACCGCGAGCTGGCCGTCCAGCTTCGCGACCAAGCCCGCATGCTGCAGCAGCAGAAGACCGCCAAGGCGGCCAAGAAGGCGCTGTTCGGCTCAGGCGGTGGTACGCCTGGCGGCCCTGGTGGCGGCCGGTCCAGTCTGGCGGCTGCTGCAGCCGGCGTCGTCGGCGGCGGCGGGCCAGCCGGCGGCGGTGGTGGCGGAGGCGGCAGCGGCACTGGTACAGCGACGCCAGGCGAGCGCGGCGGCCGTGACCTTCATAATCACCCTGACCGGCAATCCGAAATGACGTCGACGCGTGGCAGTGAAGAGCGCACCGCCACCGGTGGCTCGCACACACATGCCCGTGGCCCCCGGCGACATCGCGAATATGAGGTCGAACAGGTAAGCAAAATCTGTTCTGTTCTGTTTCGGGGGCGATTCCATGCTTCGTTCTCTTCATTCCCGGCATTTCATCTTCGTTCTACACGTTCTTTTTACTTTGGACTGCTCCTGCTCATTTTTCTCTCTCCACGCCACGTCCGTCCAAGTGGGCGTCATGTGCTCTCGCTCCTGCCTGTCCGGGGAGGTCCACACCAACACCTCTACTGCTTGGGGCTTATTTACAACCTGCTTTTCAAAGTTGGGTCTTCTTCTTTTCTCAGACAAGGTTCTCAAGTGAGGCATTGCTCGTCTACGGATGAACCCTGGAACTAAAGTTCAAATTCCGCCAATATGCCCATCCCCTCGGACAACAATACTCAGCGCACCTTTTTTGAACTTTAATCCCCTTATATATTCCCAACATCCTCCGTCTTTTTTCTTCCACCTTGACCCTTCACCCTTCCCTCTCTCCTTATCTATCTACCCTTCAACCCCAATCGCAGCAATTCTCGTATTCTATCACCTTCGCTTCCTTTCCTCGGCCACTCGGCAACCGTCCTCTTCCTTTAGCTCCACATTCAAGCACCTCTTTTCAATATGGCTGTCAAAGCGGTCACCCGACCTCCGCGATCTCGACAGCTCAGCATGAAGGCTCTCAGGGAAGCCCGAATGAACAGCAAGAAGCACTACGCTGAGTATGAGAAGCGGCTTCTCAGCAACCGCCGCGATCCCCATGCGGAGCTGCCTCCCAAGGGCCGGCTGTTCCGCTATGTCAATGTCCACGGCAAGCTCATCAACCAGCAAGAACGGTTTCAGGCCGAAGTTCGCCGCCCGGTCAAGGGCTGCCCTCAAGTCTCCATCACTCGTCCTCTTTCTTTCCTTGAGACCATCAAGAACTGTCTCGAGGAGGCTTTGGACGACGAAAACATCCCCCTGGGCAAAGCATTTGTCCGCGCCAACTCTCAAGACCCAGATTCGCTCATGCCCTCCGCGAGCGACCGATTCATTTCAGATGTTGAAGTCGCATCTCCAGAATCAAAGGCGCCGGGAACCCCAGCATCTCCGAAGGCGACACTACCCACTCCTTCCATCATGACTTTGAGGACGAGCCCTAGGAGGCGGACGGCAAAGGCCTAGTCAAACCAGTGGACCAATGCTAGAGGCTTTGGTGTGGCTTCGAGACCACTTAACAACGGAGGAGGAAGTGAAGTCGGCACCTCTCTTTACCCTACCTCTTCCCTCTTTCTCCGACACGCCGGCTTTCAGTCTTTTGGACGAGGTCGTGGCTTTCTTGACGCGACACTGACGCGACCACTGGCGAGTCCTTCTACCTTGGACGGACGCGAGTACCGACAAGACCCTCTACTTTTCACAATTCATCCCATCTTTTTTACCGTCTCCATTGCCCTGAAACTTATTTTTGTTTTCGTCTTTTTGTGTGCTTTTTGGTACATTGTATTTACCCCCTTTTTGTGCCTTCTGCAAACCGCCGCCACCATGAGACCACTCACCAACACATTGCAGGAGGATAGCTTCCACAATCGACCGTCCATCCGCCTTGTTATTCCTGACCATCTCAAGGCAGCAATGGTTAACGACTGGGAAAATGTGACAAAATCCCATCGACTTATACCGCTACCACACCGGATGCCAGTGGAAACCTTGCTTGACGACTACCTTGCGTTTGAGCGCCCCCGTCGCGAAGAGGCATCTGCCAGCCTCGATATTCTCGAGGAGACAATTGCCGGCCTGCGAGAGTACTTTAACAAGTGCCTTGGTCGTATCCTTCTCTACCGGTACGTCCAGCATGAATCACCCGCTTCCAGTGTCTTCTGCAAAACACACCGCCTAATGACTTCTGCAGTTTCGAGCGCCCACAGTACATAGAAATGCACGAGTTGTGGGAGACAGGCAACAAATACAAATCGCCTGCCGAGACCTACGGCGCCGAGCATCTGTGCCGTCTTCTGGGTACGTTCCAAAGCATGACAACGTGCCAATGAAAGTGGCCCGTCTATTCGACGCGAGACTTACCAACTGACCGTCCCAGTCTCTCTACCCGAACTCATTGCACAGACAAACATGGACCAGCAGTCGGTCAACCGGCTGCGTTTAGAGCTTTCCAAGCTAACAAACTGGCTCGGCAAGAACATGGTGAAGTACTTTGTCAGCGAGTACGAAAAACCGAACGCGGATTACAGCCAGAAGGTACAGAGTGTTTAGGATTATGCCTCCCCTTCCTAGGCCCACTGTCGCGTGATGTGGTGCTAGAGACCAGCAGCCAAGCAAAAAGGCAGAAACTGGGCGACAATACCGGCGATGGCCGCTGGCGGTTGGGTCGGCGGATGACGTGAAGCGGGAAGTATAGGATCTTCCGACGGATCTGCTTGGTGATCTTGTTACCCTTTCGATCTGCGTTTCTCCCGATACTCTGTGTGGCGCATGTTTGGTTCTCTTGTGAGCATCTCGGCATGCTCGATGTAGGTAGAATGATACTCAAAAAAAGCTATTCATCCTTTTTCGTGCCAGCCGCAAAAATTGGAAAGAATCATATTCTTTATCGCATAGAGGAAGATGCCAACGATAATACAAGCCCACCTCGATCGTTCCGTTCCTGCCAACGTCCTCCAAACTATTCGTCATCGTACACACCCACCAAAGCATCATGGGCTGCTGGTGCTGCTGGTGCTGCTGGTAGTGTCCGGCGCCGCCTGCTGGTTTTGCACCGCACTGCGTGCCTCGGCGTACCGCCGCGCCACCACGTAGCCCCGGTCGGGTGTCCGATCTGCCCGCAGCTTCGCCATGGTCGCCTCGCGGCCCTCGCTCACTTCCGCCACCCGCACCAGCTCCTTGACCTTGAACACCAGGCCCGCTGACGACGGCGACACCGCGTGCACCACTGTCTGATTGCGCCGCCGCAGGCCCAGTGCCGCCAGCACGTCGCGCGTACGCTGTGGCAGGCCAATGGCCGAGCGGTGCAGCGTGATCTTGAAGAAGGCCATGTGGGGGGAGGCAGGGCGGACAAGTCGGAGCTGTTTGGTATGTGTGTGTGTGTGTGTGTGTGTGTGTGTTTGCGTTCGTGTGTGTGTTGGCGTGTCTCGACCGACCGGAC
The DNA here is from genome assembly GCA_019925545.1 of Ophiostoma angusticollis. Taxonomy (NCBI): domain Eukaryota; kingdom Fungi; phylum Ascomycota; class Sordariomycetes; order Ophiostomatales; family Ophiostomataceae; genus Ophiostoma; species Ophiostoma angusticollis. The sequence continues at coordinate 302,209 of JADHKL010000003.1, forward strand.
CGTCGTGTTGTCCGTCCCGGTTGTCGGCTAGTTCTGCCTTCTTTCGCTCGTCACCGATGCGATTCCAACTTGACGAGAGTCAGCGAGCCGTGCCATTTGAAGGAACGGAGCGTGTAGAGAGTCGACATACCAGGTGTTATAAGACAGGCCAAAGCTAGGATCGCCTCATCTGGGCCGCTCCAAAACAAGCCGTGCACACAATTCGCAATTTTGCTCCTCGGGATGGTAGTTTATGTAGACTGGGAGTCGCTCTACAGCCCGTGCCACGCCCCGAAACATCACCGACTTTTTTCACGATTAGGCATCATGATGGTCACGTGCCACTATGACAAATCGTCTATTTTTCTCCTTGATTTACGAACTTTATTTTTGTCTACCTAGGCTGGAGACAAGGAACCGTACGTCTATTATTTCGCCCTTCCTCAGAACCTTCCCATTCTTTGCGACTCTCAAGAATACAGTAGACATAGAACAGCATTAGCTAGAAGACAAAGGCAGCGAAAAAAGCAAATGGCATCTTTTCCCTTCCTTTACATCTGCACTTCCACACGGCCCTCAGCACCCGGCGCGCCAGAGTTGAGGTTCGGCAGCAGGTAGGTGATGTCGTCCCAAGGATGGCGGTACAGGCCGGTGCGCAATCTCTTCTGGTCGAGGTAGTGGGCAATCAGGCCGATACTCCGGCCAAGAACGAACAGACCGTTCAGGACACCCATGTTCAGGTAATCCTCGGCCTCCTCGGCGCTGAAAGCGCCGCAGTTGCGCAGCAGGTCCACAAAGCACACAGCAACGCAGCCATCGACGTTCAGAATCAGGTTGTCCTTCTTCGACGTTGTCACCGTCTCCACAGCTAGAGCATAGTCGAGCAGCTTATGGTTGGGGAACTTCTCCTTCACATACTGCTTCACCAGCTCGACACGTAGATCGGGGTTGTTCCGCGACTTGACACGATGGCCAATGCCAGGAATCAGCTTGTTCGCCTTGCGCATGCTGTCCACGAACTCGCGGGGGCTCAGACCCTTGTCCGACGCACGCGTGAATTCCTCAGCTGCGCCGTCCAAAGCGCCGCCAAAGCGGGAACCAATTGTTAGCAGACCAGACACGAGTGCGCTGATCAGATCCTTGCCAGCACGGGTCGTGATGATTGTGTTCATGGCGCCAGACACAGCCGGGCCGTGGTCGGCTGTGAGCATGAGCACCATCTCCAAGAACTTGGAGGCATAGTCTGGCAGACGGCGGCGGAACCATAGCAGCGACATGACACCGCCGATACCGATGTCTTCCTTGAATACGTCTGAGATGGGCATGCCTGCGTACAGAAGCTCCTGGCCACGGTCGTCGGAGATGGTTGAGATAAAGGCCGCAGGTTTGCGGATGAGGCCCAGCTCCTGGGCCCAGGAGTAGTCAATGGGGATCTTTGGCACCTGGGGCTCAGGGCTAGGCTTAATGGTGCCGTTCTTGACAAGCTTGTCGTACAGCGACTTCAACAGCGCCGGCATGTCCTCGAAGGTGTCGGGGACGAAAAAGCCGGCTTCCCGCATCGTCTTGTTCTTGGTTGCGGCGGTTTCCAGGGTGGAGTTGGCGAAAGCGCCAGCATGGCCAAACTGAACCTCAGTCTTGAACATGCTCGCGCACGTGCCGATTGCCCAGGCCACAATGGGCTTGGTGATGATGCCCTGCTTGACAGCATCAATGACTTTGTACTCCTCGACACCGCCGACCTCGCCCAGTAGCACAAGAATCTTGCACTCGGGATCGGCCTGGTAGCGCAGCAGATGGTCGATGAAGGTGGTGCCGGGGTAGCGGTCGCCACCAATGGCAACACCCTCGTAGACGCCATCCGTGTTCTGCGAAATGATGTTGTTTAGCTCATTGGACATGCCGCCCGACTTGGAGACGTAGCCAACCGAGCCTTTGCGGTACAGCTTGGAGGCAACAATGTTGTCCATCATGCCGCCGGTGTTGCCAATCTTGAAGCAGCCGGGCTTGATGCCACCGACAGTGGCAGGACCGATAATGGTGACACCCTTCTTCTTGGCGAGGTGGGCAAGCTCACGAGCTCTCTGTCGCAAGAAAATTAGTAAGTCGAGGAAGGATGAAACAGCCACAAGAAATGGACCATGAACAAACGGGATGACGTACACGCTCAGGAACGCCCTCGGCAATGATAGCAATGGTCTTGATCTGGGGGAACTCCAAGAGCTCCAGAGTCGAGCTGTACACACTGCGCGACGAGGCAAAGTTCACTACCACGTCAACGTCGGGGTGCTTGGCGATGGCCTTGGGCACCTCCTGGTAGACGGGTAGCAGCGTCTCGCTGGTACCCCAGTACATCTTGCTGACGAACTGGCCGCCAAAGGTGTAGATGATGCCAGCGACCGACGGCGTCGGGCGCTTGCAAATGAAGTCAAAGTCGAGCATACCCTGCACAGCACGGGGTTGCAGGCCGTAGACGAAGCATCGCGTCTTGTTGTTGAACAAGGCATGCGCCGGCAGCGGGCTCAGGGGTCGGCTGGGGGCCGCGAAACGGGTAATGTTATCATTCGCAGACAGGCCAACGGGCGTCTTGTGGCCATTGGAGCCGGCAGGCTCGGTGGCAGCAGGCATGATTGCGGGAGCTGAAGTGGTTTTCGACTGAAGGAGGAGCTAGGAACGAAACTTGGTGAGCAATTGATTCAATGTTAAGAGCAGAAGAAGAAAAGGAGATAAGTTTTGTGAACGTTGGCAATCGATCCGTTCGTTCTCGTCTTCCCAGGTAGCTAGCTGCCAGCAAAATGACAACGCTGTTCGGGCTCACCTTCGATTTGGATGCGATGTGGTTGTCTCTGTGGCCTGTAACCGTTTTTTGTACCGCAATTCGGTAAAAATGGAATATGGCAGATTCAGAATGGCTCGGCGTGTGTTGCGTTGATGGAAGATGCAGAACGATGTGAAGAAGAAACGACGAAGATGCTCAAGCTAGAAGAAAAAAAGCGGTTTTCTGTCGCCTTTTTCGGTGGTCGACCTAATTGTCCAGGGGAAGTGAAGGGGAGGAGCAACGCTGGAAACGGTAGACTTTTGGGGAAAGCTGTGCTGTGGTGAGGGGTGCGTCGTAATACAGCGAGTTTGGCGCAAGTACCGGTACTTTCCCCGAAAAGCCACTTTTTTTCGAAGAGGACAAGGGGTTTTCCGTTGGCATCAATTCGTGTCTTACCCTCCCGTCTCCAATTGTCTTCCGCTAATTGCGATGCGACCTTCCTGTCTGCCTGACAGTCTACGGAGTAGGACTGTAAAGGTCGGGGGGAATTGGGGAGTTCCCATCGATTTTTTTGTTGAATCACATCAACTGGATTGAGATAGCTCCGTACGGAGTAGCGAGAGCGGTGGGACAGAAAGCATGCGACCACACAGCACGGACCGAAGATCCATTGCAGCCAACACTGGTCCGTCTTGGGCTTGCCGGGTGCTGGCTACAATGGCGTCTCGCACTTTGCCTTGCAATCTGGGACGTCAATAGAACGTTCCCGGCGACAATAATAGAACACCTTCTGTTCTCAAAGCTGTGTCGCATGAAGCGCTGATGCTGATAACCGGCTGATGGGAACGCGAGACAACCCCGAAAATAGAAGCGGTTGGAAATATTGGAAGCAATGCCGTATCGTATCTCACACGTATTGCTGTCCAGGGCCAAAACGAGAGATTTAGTGCGCCAACTCTTTATTTCCAGGGTGCGGGTCGGCAGAGCGACGAACTCTGCTCATGGAGATAGCCTGGAAAGGGGCAAATTGGCTCTCCAAGGGATGGAATGAACAGCACCAGGAACGAGATTTGTTGGGCGTTGTGCCCGTCGCACTAAGCAGCCCGCCATTGCCCGTCGCAGTCGTTCTCGTGCCTGCCCCTTTTGCGCGCCCGGCCGGTACTCCCCAAACCGCCTCCGGAGGCAGGTGCGAGGTTCGTGGCGCTGTCGCAGCTTCCTGCACATCCTTTTTTCTGCGCGAAAGAGGAAGTCTAAGCCCGGGTCTGACGGCGACGGAAGGAGCACACGACTTGTGCACTCCGAGGCTGATGGCCGAAGAAGGAAACACTACCCACTTTGAATGCGCTAGCAATCCCAACGGCTGTCAGGGCGGATTGGAAGTGTTGGGGTCAATACCGGATGTACAGGTACTTGCCGCACCACACCGCCAGAGCATTCAGCCCCTGTCTTGAAGTTGTCCTTTCGCTCGAAAGAGGGCTGAAAATTGCACTGATGCCAGGGACAGCTTTTTGTCTTTTCACCACCCCCCCTTGCTGCCAAATCCAAAGAGCAAAAGAATTGCTCAATAATTTCTGGTATCGCAACACGATCGACTTCGACCAAAACTTCTCTCTGCTCTTCAACTTTTCTCTTGCATCTGGCCTTCTGAGATTGCATTCGAAAGACAGACACTATCCGACTTCCGAGCAAGGTGAGCTTTTCCCGACCAGAGAAAACGCAATGGAAATTACCTCTCCGTGCCGAAGCTCCAGAATGCAAAGTGGTTCCCGACTGACCACATTTCTCTCGTCGCCTTTTTCGCTTGAAAAGGATTGACAAAACAGCAAACAGCAAAATCGCAGAGATAGGGAAACCGCCCAGGCACTCACCTTCGAAGACAACATCCTCATCGAAATGTCTGCCAAGTCAATCCTCGAGGCCGACGGCAAGGCCATCCTCAACTACCACCTCACGCGCGCTCCGGTGATCAAGCCGTCGCCGCTGCCAGCTTCCACGAAGCACAATCCGCCCCCAAGACTAGCATCGCTGCACTTCCCGGAGGATGCCACCGTTGCGTCTATCCTGGACCAGGCGGAAGTCACCTACCCGTGGCTGCTGCAACCCGGTGCCAAGTTTGTTGCAAAGCCGGACCAGCTCATCAAGAGACGGGGGAAGAGTGGCCTTCTGGCGCTGAACAAGACATGGCCCGAGGCCAAGGCCTGGGTCGCGGAGCGTGCGGGCAAGGCCCAGAAGGTCGAGACCACCGAAGGCGTTCTGCGGCAGTTCCTCGTCGAGCCATTCGTGCCGCACAAGCAGAACGAGGAGTACTACATCAACATCAACTCCGTCCGTGATGTGAGTATCTTTTGTCCGGCGTTTTTTCGTGCTGTTCTTGATGGTGTTTCGATGGCCAGTAGCGGTGAGATGAAAGGCTACCGAGCAAAGTCGCTCGGTGGTCCAGTCGCCTTGGCCCTTGCCGATAAAGTGCAGAAGGGAAGAAAGAGAAAGAAAAGGAAACAAGCATGATGCTTGCTTCCCTGGCCGAAAAGAAATACAGGAAAAAGATTGTGTCCGAGTTGGACACAGGAGAGTTCCTGGTAGTTATACTGGGCTTCGATTGCCGCGGGTTTTCATTTGGCGGTAGTCCGCTGGCAATTTTCGGTATTTTTGGGCACTGCCGGGTGAGCGGAGTTAAGGCCGGTATTCTGTGTCTGGCACTTCAAGTGTCCCGGCCACAGCACGAGAACCCCTACAAAACCCCCCCTCTACCAAATTTATTCCACACCCCAAATGTGTGCTAAAGCAAGTGGATTTCAAAACTCATAACTAACATCCTCAGGGCGACTGGATTCTCTTTACCCACGAGGGTGGTGTTGATGTGGGCGATGTCGATGCAAAGGCTGAGAAGCTGCTGATCCCTGTCGACCTCACCCAGTACCCGTCGAACGAGGAGATTGCGTCGACGCTGCTGAAGAAGATTCCCAAGGGCCTGCACAACGTCCTCGTCGACTTCATCACCCGGTTATATGCCGTCTATGTTGACTGCCAATTCACGTACCTGGAAATCAACCCTCTTGTGGTCGTCCCGAATGCAGGCGCCACGTCGGCCGATGTGTACTTCCTGGATCTGGCTGCCAAGCTCGACCAGACTGCCGACTTTGAGTGCGGTGTGAAGTGGGCCGTTGCCCGCTCGCCTGCTGCTCTAGGCCTCACAAACATTGCCCCCCAGCAAGGTGGCTCAGTCAACATTGATGCCGGTCCACCGATGGAGTTCCCCGCGCCTTTTGGCCGTGAGCTGACGAAGGAGGAGGCGTACATCGCAGAGCTGGACGCAAAGACGGGTGCTTCTCTGAAGCTGACTGTCCTGAACGCGAGCGGCCGCATCTGGACGCTGGTCGCTGGCGGTGGCGCCTCCGTCGTCTACGCTGACGCCATTGCATCCGCCGGTTTCGCGGACGAGCTGGCCAACTACGGCGAGTACTCTGGTGCGCCGACCGAGTCGCAGACGTACCACTACGCACGCACGGTGCTGGACCTGATGCTGCGTGCGCCGCTGCACCCGAAGGGCAAGGTGCTCTTCATTGGTGGCGGCATTGCCAACTTCACCAATGTGGCGTCGACGTTCAAGGGAGTCATCCGGGCTCTGCGGGAGTATGCCAAGGCCTTGAACGAGCACAACGTTCAGATTTGGGTGCGCCGTGCCGGCCCCAACTACCAGGAGGGTTTGAAGAACCTGAAGGCGGCAACGCAGGAGCTGGGTCTGAACGCCAAGGTCTTTGGCCCCGAGATGCATGTGTCTGGCATTGTGCCGCTGGCGCTTGTCCCCGGCAAGTGGGAGGAGGCCAATATTGAGGAGTTCAAGGCATAGGCTCCTACTGTTGCCAAGGTTCTGATGCGGTGCTGTTATTTTATCTTTCTGGGGCAGACCGGGAACAAATGTTGAGAATGTTGAAGCGAATAGAGGAACGCACGATTCGTGAACTACTAGACCTTATCTTGTTTGTGTACTCTCATTGCGCCCTGTTAACCTGTGAGAATAAATTGACCAGGCCAGATGCAGCCGTATAAAAATCTCGTTGGGACGGAGAAGCCTTTCACCCACGAACCCCAGATTCCCTTTGTTGTCTTTTCGTTGAACACAAGTCCGTCAGACCCGGGATACTATTGAAGGTCGAGGTTCTCACATTTGAAGCTGAGGTCTCACATTGAAGTCGAGGTTCTCACACATCGGCTACGTAGGTACCTACCTACCAACCTTAGGTACCTATGTTTGAATACCACGACAAGGTGCGATCTGCAGCTGAGATCGTTAGAGCCCTGCATATTCAGCAGCATGTTGACTCTTTCGAGAGCTTCGTTCCCGCCATTTGGTTGCGTATTCAGAATCAAGAGCTCCTTGCCAGCAAGCCCATATATTCGCGATCTCGTAGAAACGCCGTGGGAAGCAGGAGGAAACACTAGATATAAATAATATAACGATAAGCTGCGGAGAGTCTTTACGCTGAGAAATAACGCGAAAAACGATAATAGTAAGAGATACATATAATTAACAGATGCCAAAAAAGAGGGCAAATCGTTCCGTGTTTCCCCTGCCAGCGTTTTACAGCAGCAGTGTAAACAGGCACGGCAGAATAGCGCCAAAAGCAACAGCAGGCATCCAGACGAGCTCAGCACGGCCTTGGCCAGCATTCTTCTTGTCATCAGAGCTGCTGCCGCCACTGCTGCTGCCGCTGCTGGTGGCCGGCGCTGTCGACGTGCTTGTGGCACTGTTAGAGCCTGGCATGTTGATGCTATCGCCGGAGAGCGGCTTCACAGCCAGGTTCGACAGGTACGTGCCGTTGGGGTTGCGGACGATGAAGTTGACGCTCCAATCATCAATAGTGACGATCTTGCCGGTGGGTGTGGGAGACACGCCCTTGTTCAGGATGTTAGCCGCACCGGGCGGCAGCACGGGGAGAGTGAAGTTGGTCGCGAAGCCGGTGCTGGTGATGAGCTTGGAGCTGCACGTCGGCGGCTTGACAGTGCTGCCAGCAGCGGTTGTGGACTGGATCGTTTTGAAGTTGATCTTGCTGTACTGGTTCAACAGCGTGTAGTAGTCCTCCAGGATGTCGACACTGCCGTCGTCGCTGATGTTGACGAGACCGTAGTTGGAAACCTCGTTGGCATACTCGTAGACAACGCCGCCGCTGAAAACAGGCATCATCTGATCGCTGTAGATGGTGCTGACCTCGGAGAAGACACGGGGCGCGGGCACGTTGCAGCCGAACTCGGAGAAGAAAACGGGGACCGATGTACCGCTGAAGCCAGAGACCAACGTGTTGTAACCGCTAGTTGTGAAGCTGCTGTCTCCACACCAGCTGTAGCTGTTGAGGGCGAAGATGTCGGCGCGGCTAATGTCGTCGGTCTCGCCGGATTCGGCACACTGGAAGTAGTTCCAGGAGTCGAAGAGAACAGAACGGACATCCGCGGCGGAGTAACCGACAGGGATGGGGCGGTCGGAGTGCTTCGCGATGTAACTCTTGAGATCACGCGTCACGGCACGGATGTATTGCGGGTCAATCTTTACGCTGGAAGGGTCGCTTATGACTTCATTGCCCGAGAAGAACACCAACGTGTTGGGGTAGTGACGGAAAGCTTCGACGATGGCAAAAGTGCGATTCAGGTAGGCGGACGTGTAGGTGGTCCAAGGGGCCGTGCCGTCAAGACTCTCGCCGACGAGGGGCGAATTGACATCGATCATCATGTAGATACCAGCCTGCGTTTTTGTGGTCACCGGTCAGTCAACAGGTGCTGTGACAAGCAGCACGAGCTTGAAGCAGTAAACGGAAGGCAACTCACAGCATTGAAAATGCTGGCGCATTTGTCATGGTTCAGATCCGGGTCGAGGTTGTAGACACGGATGGTGTTGACGCCAAGGATCTGCAAGAGCGCAGCATCACGCAGGCACTTGCCAGCATTGCTGAGAGGATCAAAACCCAGCGCGGGGTTGTAGCCGGCGGAGCCGCCGGGTTGGTAGGCCGCGCCGACAACCTGGAAACGGTCACCGGTCTTGGCGTTCACGAACTGGCTGCCCTTGACCACGAGAGGCTGGACAGCAGCGGCGATTTGCGCGCCGAGTGCGACGAGCGCCACAGATGTCTGCAATGGAGGTTGTCAGTAGGCCATCATGACGGGAAATGGAAAGCAGCAAGAACAGGTCTTCTCGAGTGCTAGATGATCTCGGCATGCAGCTCGGGCTGTGCAGTCAAGGGGAGGATTCAGGACCTACACGCATGGTGATGCTGATTATGGGCGAAGGATGGGAGGAGATCCGGAAAAAAGAGTCAAGAGCCAGGCAAAAAGAGGGAACAAGGAATGACGGAGAAGAAAAAGTGAAAGGAGTGACGGACGCGGGTGGGTCGCGTTCTGGAGAAGAGGCAACGCGATGCAGCGACTGTAGGATAACGACAGGGCGCGAATAAAAGGAAAGAAAGAAGCCGAATAACGAGGGACGAGAATGCCGATAAGTAGGCGAAAGAAACGAAAGAGATCGAAACTCAGAATGTCCTATTGTTTCAAGAGGAGGAGGACAAAGGAAGGTGATGAGGAACAATAGGGGTAGGGAAATGCGCCGCGCCGCCGCCGAGAGCCGCGAGTGATAAAACAGAGTAAGGAACGACCCAAGGTGCAATGTAACGAATACGAGGGCAAGAGCAGTGGATGACAATTTTAGAGGCCAAGCCAGGCGGGAATGGTGGGCGGTGAACCTACACGAAAGCGGCTAGGCGGGGCACCAGGAAAAGCAACAGTCCATCGTGACATCCGGAGGGCCACCTGAACACGAGAACGTTTTGAGCGGATGCTCCATATCTGAGTACGATGTCAAAGATGCACACAAGTACAGAAATGATGGCTCCAAAGAGGTATATGTCATGCCGAGGGACAAGCCAGTGAATGACAGCGCAAAGCGCAGCCTCTGGCGAACAAGACAAGGCGACTGACGGCGAGCGACAATCTTCAGCCGCAAGCGTCAAGATATCCATGGGGTTTAAAATTGGTTGCTCCAGCATTCCACACATTCCTGTTCCTGACGACTATGCCCAGTTAGGCTGGCGGCGTAACAAAAGTCAAAACCAACGGTCTAGCGGCAGTTGAGGATCCGCCTTAAAAGGAGCGCATTCCGGAGTTTTTGTTACTAAGCAAGGTGTTGGCGCCATCATAAAGGATGAGAAGTGTTCTGTTCTTCACAAGAATGCCCTCGTTTCTTTGGGATCCTTCATCGAGGACCCTCCACAGGAAAGGCACAGCCTTGCACAGGAACGACACAGGCCCACAGGCTGCAGCATCTGGCGCTGGCGGACTACGAGCGAGCAGCCCATGCTCTTTTGAGGACTCACTGCACAGGCTAAAACACGGTGGTGCAGTCAGGACATGGCATGAAATGATTCGGTGGGAGATTGATATGTTCTCTTGCAGTCTCCTGGGACACGAGGCATCGAACTGTGACGCCACAGGAAACATCAGACGGTAAGTACGGAGTACGGGGTATTCTTGTTCACAGGTTGATCGTCCGAACTCTGTGGAACCCGGGGCCCAGCAAAGCTCCCGCCTAAAGCACGTTTCAGAGCCAATGAGAGTTGCTAGCAGGCAGTGAGTGCCCTGTGTTCCTTGTTTCATCGTCTGCCGCAGGGAGTAAACGATATATTTCGTGGTATTACGATTGTGAGAAACGACTGCCTTCAAGTTCATGACAGCCCCGAACGATGCCATCGTTAAAAATGCATGCTGATGGTGAACACCAAACGTAGATACGCTTGAGGCACAAGTGCGTGTGCATGCTGCCGTCCTCTCTTCGGAGCCCGCCCATTCGAAGCTCCGTTTCCCGCTGCCGCGTCTCTTCAGTCCCTTCGGGGCTTCCCTCCAGCTGCCGCTGCCGCCTTCTTCGCCGCCAGTCGGTCGAACCGGTGGAAACCGCACGCCCCGTCCCAGAACGTAGACACTATCCACAACGTCCAATCCCGCGAGAACCGCTGCACGCCGTGCGGCACCAGCCGTGTCCGGTCCAGCCACCAGATCTCCGTCAGGTGCACCGCCAACGTCGGCAGCGCCAGCACGCGAACCAGCCAGCGGAAGCCGTCGGCGCTGGCCATGAAGCTGTCGCGGCCAAAGACGGTGCCGGTCACTTGCGTCCAGACGCGCGCGAACGCGGCGTCTCGGCCGGCCTGCACAACCGTGAGGCACACAAAGAAGAAGGCGACGCTCAGCGCGACCAAAATGTCGAGGCCTTGTGACGGCACGAAGGGTACACCGGGCGCAGCGACGGCCGCCGCTGCCGGCGGGGCTCCGTGCTCCGGCAGCGGCACGCCAAAGGCCTTGCGGGCCTCCAGGGCCATCGCCACCAGGCGCGGCCGGCGCTCTGCCCAGGTGGCCAGGGGCGGGTCGATTGGTACGACGTGCACCGTGCCCGATGCAGCTGTCCGTATGCGCATCGAGGCCAGGTCCATGTCGATCATCTGCGGCTCACCCTCGGCCGCCAGCTGCGCCGCTGACAGGCCGTTGACGTGGCGCAGGTATAGGCCTAGGTCGAGCGCATGGTCCTTGTTCATGTGGGCCATCGTGGCCAGCTTGGACTTGGGGTCGATGTCGGCCATGACGGTGGTGGTCGTTTGTCTTTTAATCTCTTCTTTCTCTGTTGTCTATCTTATTCTGTCCGTCTTCTTTTCGTTTTCGGTGTTTCCTCTTTTTCTTCTGTTTCTGTTTTCTTGTTGTCGTTTGGCAACTCCGCTCCTTGGCAACGATCTCCGAGTCTCGCACATGCCTCCCCTGCTTACATAATCACCAGGGCATGCTTGACCTCCTCCGACGGTCCATCCACTTCCTCAGCGCCTGCTGGCACAGCAGCCGCACCGTTGGCAGACTCGTCACAATGACGGCGACAGATACCTCTAGCCCTGACCAAATCAGACTATCGGTGTTGTCCCACGTCGGGTTGGCCGACTCTGCGTCAAAGTGCACGAGAAAGTGCAGCCGCACGCAGCTGGTGACGAGGACGAACACGCCCAGGCTGAACATGGCTGCCGCCGTTGCCGCCGCTGCCTTGGATGCCATGAGCGTCCCGCGCAGCCGCCATAGGAGTGGCCACGGCAGCGCTAGGATGGCTGCGTCCTGTGCAATCCCAAACGAAGCCGCCGCGAAGGCCAAGCTCCGGACATCGAGGCATGAGGGATGGCGGCCGCCTCCACTGGTGAGCAGCGGCAGCTCGGATGTCCATCTTGTCCAGGCAGTATTGATGGGGTGGCACTGGAAGATGTCGAGGAACAGAAAGATGAGGTTTGGAACGAGCACGAGCACGCCAGCTAGGGCCAGCACCAGCGTCCGGAACAGGCCGTAGTACTGGCGGTAGCGGAGCTCCTCGGGCCTTATTGGCGGCTGCTCTGGCGCGAAGAGGCGGAGGTAGAGAAACAGCATGGACAGCTTAATCAGTGTCAAGACCACGAGGTAGAGAATCTCGTCGATGTAAAAGGCCTGCGTGTGTGAGAATCAAGAAACAGCCTCTTTGGTTTCTTGGCCTCTCTCGAGACACGCCCAATCTGTACTTACTCGCATTGCAGCAACGGTCCTTTCTGGCGTTAAAGTCCAGATGTCGACACCGAATCCGGTTATGGCGGCTATACAGCAACGTCAGATGGGTAGCCATGATGGCGAGGAGGAAGGGGACCGCCAATCTTCTTACCGTATTGGCCGACGATCAAGAATGCCACGAAGACGGGCTGCACATGGTGAGACGGTGTTCCAAGAGACAGGAAGAAAACAAGAAAAACACCAAAAGACGCACCGTCGAGACAAACACAAGGTAGTCGTCCATGGCCCAGCGCGATGCCTGCTGCCACCGCCCGAACAGGCGCAGGGCCAAGCCGAGGACTGCTGGCGCCTGGACGGCAAAGAGGGCGAGCAGACTGGCATGGCGAGACCGTTTCGGCCACTGGCAGAAGCGAGACAGCGTCTGGAAAAGACCTGCCAAATCAACTATCAGTCGACTGGCACACATTCTCCTTTCCTCTTCAGAGAGAACAGAAGGCGTTACCAAACGTCTCAGCGGGGGGACACTGCGCCAGGAGGCAAGTCTGTAGGCTGCGAGCGAGCGTCTCGTTTTTCTTGGCGATTTCACAGACGTCGGTGCTCGTCGTGCAGGTCTGTGTTGGCGAAAGGACGTCTTTGACGCATGTTTTCTGCGTGGTAAGATCAGAAGAGGCAATGTAAAGTAAAAGCCAAGTAGTGAAAATTGTAAAGACAAGAAAATATACTCACAGCACAAGGCGAAAGCCCATGTATGTCTGCCCGGCAGCCCAGAGATGGCGTCAGGTCCTGGTTCATGCCGACAACGCCGGAAATGGGCATGCCGCATAAAACGACAGCGGCAATGCCTACAAATAGCAGGGCTCGCCGTGGTAGTGGTGAACGGTGGTGACGGCGGCGGCTTTGCCTGCCTACGGCTCTAGGGCTGAACATGCTGGGTTTCAAAGTGCGGCCGACTAAGAAAGACTGTAGACGTTTTTTGCTCTCCTTATTACTTCTCTCTCTCTCCGTCCGTACTTGTGGACTACTTCTGACTTATACCCCGCTGTCCGCAGCGGTCGTACGGCGAGCTTTGACCCCATGTTGTTGTGCACATGTTCATGACAACGTTCTGCCCTGCACGAAACGTGGACCTGGACCCTCAAAGAGGACAGGACACAAAGCGCAAACAGCGTGGGTGTGTTCTGCATGCACCATGGTTGCAACGAGTGTACGCCGTCACGGAAAGGCACTTCTTGGGTTTGGCAGTAGACTGACTGATACGGAGTACGCACGGGACTGGTCGTATTTCGTCTTTTTTTTCATACACTTGTGTATCCTCACGCATCATCCTTTTCCTCCCTGTTCGTTGCTCACTCCATGTAAACCTCGGTAGTTCCCCATCGCGGTGGCAACAAGTGCCCATTGTGCTTGTCGCAATGCAAGAATGAACCGATTAGACGAGCCGGTTCACAGGATTCATCGCCACTTCACTTCCCTCGTCGGCATATCTGATATCTCTTCCCCTCCCCTTTCCACACTGCTCGCTCTCTTAAAAGAGAAAAATAAAAATAACTCCAAGAAAGTTCGTCAATATGCAGTGGTGCCAAGCCCACATCAAATGACTGCTCACGCAAATCGCCATGCTCCAGTATGCTCTTCCTCCCCCTCTCCTTCGTAGATGTGGTTTGGTGAAATGATAATAGCGGGAGGCTTAAGTGTGTAAAGCCTCAAGCTTCCAGCAACGTAAAATTGCCTCTGCTCGCGTCAAAAGACAAAAGAGACTAAATATGTAGGTGATAAGGTAGGAGGGAACTGATGTTCGTGTTGTCTCGTTGTGTATGCGTCTTTGAAAAAACGCGAGGCGGATAGAAGGTGACTGAGGAAAAGCTGAAAAAGATGGCGGCTGGCTAGGCATGAGTTGCGTAGCCAAGACTGCTCACCAGTTGCTCCCTAACGTTCCCGAATGCCACCCGTCCACACCAGAACCATTCTAGGATTCCTCGGTCCGACGAGGGCTGCGGTAGTTGCCACCGTTGCCGGCGTTGCTGCCGTTGCCGACATTGACGCCATTGCCGCCACCGCGGCCACGGCCACGACCACGGCCATCACCGCCACGGCCACGGCCACGGCCTCCACCACCGCGGCCACCGCGCCAACCGTCACGCTCGCTACGGCCACGGTTGTGGCGCTGAACCTGGTGGAAACCGTCGTTGGCATCGGCAGGGCCAGCGTTCCCGGCCGTGCTTGTGCTTCCATTCGGCATGGCGGCTGCAAGGACGGCTGGGACGCTCTGCTCGAGCGGTTCATCAGCCCATGACGGCCTGGTTGCGATCTCGGCCGGCGTCGCACGGCGGCCCGCTTCCGTCTCGGCAAGATCCCGAGATACATCAACCCATTCCTGAGAGCTGCTGAGATCTTTCGGCACCCTGTCCGTGTCCCACTGGCTCTCGCCGGCCGCGTTCGCCGCCTCGTCACCAGTCTCGGCATTGGAAATGGGACCGGGCGCCTCGGCGGGAGAGGACTTTTCTACCGCAGCGACATGGCCGTTCGTGAGCGCCACAGTCTCTGCCAAGAAGGTGTCTGTGCCAGCATCGATCTCGGTCAGGCTGGCGTTGGCAATCGTGGGATCGGTTTCGACCTGGGCGGAGGATTCTGCAGCAGTTTCCTCGGCATCCTCCGGGTAGAGTGGTGCTGCAATTGCAGCAGCGGCCGCAGCGGCCTTCACCTGGGCGACTAGCGGGAAAAGTTAGAAAGGCAAGACGATGGAGAAGACGAGCACTAGACCAGTACACATACAGGATGTTTGCAAAGTCTCGTTGTTCACGCTCCGGGTGGCCTCATCGGCACCCTGGACGAGCTTGAGCATCGTAGAGACGCCAGTCTCGTCACCCGAATAGACCTGGAGAAGCACACCCTCCAAGGCCAGGTTCTCGTCGAGATGCGTGTTCTGGTCGTCGGCACGGCGGGCGGCGGCCAGGCGCAGGAACTGCGACAGAGTAAGGAGGCTGTCATGGAGCGTTTTCTCGGCTTCTGCCTCAGCAGCCTCGGTTGCGGCGCACACAGCATCAGCCTTCTCCTTCTCAAACTTCTCCGTCAGAGCCTTGGTGACCTCAGCCTTGTCCGTTACCAGACGCTGGCGGTAGTCGGAATCAACCTTCTTGAGCTGGTTGTACTGCTCCTCAGCCTGGGCGAGCTGGGCCTGGAGGGCAGGCTTCTTGAGATGCTGGGCTTTTTGGTCGGCGTTGATGATCTTAAGGGAGACGAGTTGGTCGAGGCTTTTGTCCTTGTTCTCCGCAATGAGTCCGTCGGTTTTGGAAGCATTGGTCTGGTGGCTGTTAGTTGTTGCTTGACGAAGGAAGGGGGGGACAACTCACGAGTTTCTTGTTGAGGTTGCGTATGTTCCTACAAGTGGCAAAGGTAAGAAGAACTAGGCGTTAGCAACGTTCAAGTCTCACATTCCAGCAGAACTTGAAACGATCCGGAGGGGAGTGGTACGCACTTGGACAGCTCTCGAAGGAACTGGGGCTCCGACAAATCTCCACCATCGCCCTCGTTGGGTGCTACCGAGATAGCCTTCTCGGACGACGCAACTGGAGCAGGGGACTCAGTGCGGCCGCTGGCCTTGACCTTCTTCTTTTTGGCAGATTTGGCCTCGGCTGGAGCCGCAGGGTTCTGGATCGAATTTGCTGCCATTGCGAGCAAACAACTTGAAGAAAATAGCTTCCGGGGCGGCTGCTGGGGTACAGGGGGTACGGCTGAGAGAAATGAGAGGTGGCTTGCGGGTAAAGATGCAGAAAGCTTGCTCGAAAACACTCGGCGTGAAAGCTGAAGGACGAAGACAAGAAAGTCGATGGAAAAGACGAGGGAAAACCGAGGCTTGTAACGGTTTCCAGATGGCGCGTGGCCCGATATTTGAGCAGAAAAATGAGACAGACAGAACGATAGAGAGGACGCAGGGGGAGGCAACGGAAACGAATTGGACTTAGTCCTGTTTCTTGCGTGGAAAGGGGATGCGTTTGCGTGAAGAGAATGAGTCGAGGCGTTTGGGGTGACAAATTTTAGTTAGGAAGAAAATATTCTGTGTGTTGTTGATGGCGAGGCCAGCGACAAACGGTTCCGTCGCCTTCTACCCCACGAGCCTTTCTATGACACCTAGGCTAGCCAATCAGATAGTTGCAGGCTTGACTATGCCAGCCTTTTACCCCTGTAACAGCCCACAAAAAAAAGCTCCCGCCGTTGCCCACAGCGCCTGAGGCAACGAGGGAATACGTAACAATGAATACGTCGCCGTCTCTCGTGCCACGCGAGCAATCGTGCTCCGCTCCATACTGGTTACACATAACCCAAGTGGTACCTATTCATGGTCGCCTTGCAGTTTGCAGCTAAAAGATTTGCATGTATCGTTTGCTAAGGTACCAGGCGGTGCGAGTTGTTGGCAAGCAATCTCTCCGCCATAATTGGTTTGCTTCCTGCTCCGCGCTCTCCTCCCCATTCTTCTTTTGATTTCCAACGTTCCATATGCTCCCGGGTCTGCAAAGCTCGGCTATCCAGCATGTCTACATCCTCCGCTGGAACGAACTGTCGCTGAGGCGGAGCTTCGGCAGCGATTCGTGAGCATGGCCATGCTCTGAATGCATGGCTGTTGCGGTTTGCAAAGCTAGACGCTCGGCTCCACTGCCACATAAGCCGGCTGGCCCAAAGGGTTTCCCACGTCTCGTGGTGTGGTGCATCGTAAAAGCTGCATCATAGAAAGAGGCAAGGCTGTTACCGCCTCATCCCTTGAACTTGAGCACGGCATCCTAAAGTTAAGAGGGCGCGTTAGCTTGGAGCGTAAAGGGTCCACGGCGTTGAAGAAAAAAGGGCCCAGACAGAACGTACTGAGGTCACCTTCTTGACACTGCGCGCGGTAATGCCACGCTCGCCGCCGCGCTTGGCTTCGATGGACGCTTCCTTGACCAGCCTGCGCCTGTTAGTTTGCGGGTACTTGGGGGAGATGAGCTAGAGGAATGGCGACGTACGTCTGCATAAACAGAAGGTAGTCCAGGAAGATCTGTATTGAAAGAAGCCGCAAAGACGGGTCAGCCGATGCCAGACAGTGGAAGGTAAACACGGGAGAGCGAGGAGACGTACGACAACGTCGACATTGCGAGTCAGGCTGGCGTTGGCATGCGCCTTGACAATCTTTTTGACCGTCGCGCGGGGGTACAGCTTTTGCCCAGGTGCCATGGTGTTCCGACCGAATGTGCCTTGTGCCGTTGTCGCTCTGGATGGATGTTATGTTCGGCGGCGCTATTTCGAGATTGATGATGTTTGGGCAAAATAGTGGACTCGCGTTTGGCGCGTAACAGCCATTATGTAAGCATGTGCTATGATGGCTGCTGTGGCTGTCAATGCCGAGCAGCCTTATGTCTGATGCTCGCACCATTCTTACCCAGTAACATTTCTCAGATCCACGCATGTTCTCTCTGAAACCGCAGACTTTGGACGTACTCCGTATGCGCATCCAGTTGCAAATCATCAAAAATTACCTGGTTTGGGGGACTCGATGTGTTGAACGGGCAGCTACCACTGAATTATTGTGGGTCCCCGGCGCAGGTTGAAGCTGTTTGCCCCGCCAAATCAAAAAGCTTCTCCCTTTTGCCAGAGCCGCATCGAACGACACCTGTTTCCGCGGCCATCACGACACCGTTCCACAGCCTTGACAGGTCTGAATTTCTATTCGTAGAACGCCAAGGGCTTCACAGAGTGCTTCTTTCAACCCTCCACACACACAAGTCGACAGCCATGCAAAGGCGAATGGTCAGCCAACTCCCCGTGTCCGTCCGCTATGTTTTTCCAATTGCTGACACTACATCAACAGCTGAGCAGGGAAGAAGAGGATGCCGCGGGCCCCGAGGTCGAAGTCCGGCGCGAGGACCAGGAGAAGATCAACATGTTCAGTCGGCTTCATCAGCGCGAGCTGAATCTGGAGGAGGAGCTGAAAACCAAGCACAAGGAGAAGGAGGAGTTGGACGACATCAGCACAGAGCTGGAGCTCGTCGACGAGGACGAGAAGGTTCCGTGAGTGACTCGTCTTTCATCCCCTATCCCATATTCCCTATCCCATATTCCCTATCCCCTCTTCCTTCTCCCGCCACGATGGACAAAGGCTGATTGGCGTGTTTCTAGGTACCGGATAGGCGACGCCTTTTTCCAGGTCAAAGCCACGAAGGCGCTCAAGCTGGTGGGCGGCTCGGTAGCCAAGGCGGAGAAGGAGATTTCGGGCCTGGAGGACTCGTTGAGTTCCGTGCGGGACGAGATGACGCGGCTCAAGGTCGATTTGTACGCGCGGTTTGGGCGGAGCATCAACTTGGAGACATGAGAGGGGGAAGGGGGGGGCCAGAGAGGGACGGTCTCCAAAGGTCCTCAAAGTCTGTCCTCGATATCCCCAAGGAGTGGTTCCAGCAGACCTTCCCCGGTGAAGTATCTTACTACGATAGCCGTTGTTTCATTTGTCAGAGCGTTTCCATTGCAGCATGATACCCAATACCTGGCGGCTGATGCTGCGGGATGGGGAAATCTCCCTCTCGAGACTCTTTCCGATCTCGGTCTGCACAAAGCTCGTCGCATTGCTGAAGGTTCGAGGTCGTTGACAGTGTGCATTGCTTTGCCAAATCGGAGAGGATGAACAACTTCCGAAGATCACGTGGAGACCCGACAACCTTTAAAACCGGCCCTGACCGCCCCGAAAAGTCGCCAACCCCCAACTTACACGCGGGTAACCGGCACGCCTTTTGGCCTTTTCCGGGCTTTCTCTCCGAAAAGGAAAAATCTCGCGGCTTCGCGTCTTCCCGGCAATTTTATAGCGCTCTCTCAAGCTAAGGCGCGATCAAGCTCCATCTTCACAGCCCTATGCTATCCATCCTCGAGGCCCACAACTACCTAATTCGGTGAGGGCCATTGGTTCTGACAGAGGGGATAAGCTATCCGGTCGCGGAACACCACTTTGACACACTTCCCGACGGTCAGCAGTGTTCTCACGGGTTTGTTACTGTCGGGTCCTGGTTTGAAGATGTAGTGTCGTATCTATTTTTCTGTGTTTCCCGTTTGTCTTCTTTGGCGTTACTTTTGGGTCTGAAAACCTTCCCACACGATTCCTCTCCCCGAGGGCTCTTCCGGGTCTCTGCACGTCAGCAGTTTGTCTCCGCACCAACTGCTTGCACCATCGAGGCACATAGTCGTGGCTCTCGTTCTTACCTCACACTCTGCACCCATTCCGTCACCGGTCCTCCTTCAACGTGGGCCCGTGATCCGCGGAGCGGCATCCTCGTCACCATTGGATATTATCTTCCTCCATTGACTTACAGGCGCCTTCCGCCCCGTCTGGTTTCCTTGTCTCTCTCGTTTGCATGTTGCTTTATTTACCTTTCTCTGAGTAATCTGATTTTCTATCTCGCCTTCCTCTACGTGGACACTCAAGGGATGCGCCACCCGCTCGTGCCGCTCCATTGCCGCCGGTAGTTCTCCGAGTGCTGCCAGTCTTACCCGTGACGATGACCCAATATCGCGAGATGTCAGACATACTACCAACGGCACACACAGGGAACGACGGCGAAACGCGGTCCGTCCAGTACGACGAACCACATCGCGAACAGCATGCACACCGGCATCGTGAGTTTTGCGGCCCCGGACACCTGCGTTGGCATTGCCTCTCCTTACTGACGTTGGAAGATGGCCTGGCTCAGATCGTCAGCCGGCTCGACAGCGAGGATGCCCGCGATCGATACCGTGAAGAGGCAGCCGACAACACCGTGGGAGCCCACATCCATGTGTCCCGTTCGGACTCCGTCCCCCCCGGCCAGAACCACGGGCCAGCGAGCTTGTCGAATAGCGAAAACGAAACCCTCATCGTGGCTTGGGCGGAGAACGACCCGGAAGACCCGTACAACTGGTCCAAGCCCAAGAAGATCTTTGTTCTGATCGTAACAATGACGACGATCATCAACAGCACCATGGGGAGTGCTTTGCCCAGCAATGCCATCCCATTCATGACTGCTGAGTGGAATGTGACGGTGGAAACGCAATTTGTCCTGCCCCAGTCGACTTACCTCGTCGGTAAGCTGTGACTATAGCCTCCTTTTCTCTCTTTCTTTAGGTGCCTCCTGACTGACTCTTTCTTTGCAGGTTATATTCTCGGTGCGTTCCCACTTCGAGATCCGTGCTATTCTCAACGTTTGTCCAACAACCTAACCTGAACCCCCCAAAGGCCCTCTGTTTTGGGCACCTCTCAGTGAGCAGTATGGTCGGCGGAACCTCAGCATCGTCTCGTTCGTCTTCTTCCTAATCTGGACAATGGCTTGTGCCCTGGCTCCCAACTGGCCTTCGTTCTTGATCTTTCGCCTGCTCTGCGGTGTCTTTGCCAGCTCGCCAATAGCTCTGGTGGCTGGCATCCTTGCCGACGTTTTCGGCTCGCAGCGGACGCGCGGCCGCGCAATTGCTCTGTTCATGACGACGACCCTCTTCGGACCGCTCTTCTCTCCCATCATCTCCGGCTTCTGCTCCACTACCATCGGCTGGCGATGGACCTTCTGGGTTGCCCTCATCTACGGCGGCGTCTCAGCGATTCCTCTCCTGCTCTTACCCGAAACCTTTGGCCCCATCCTCCTCAGACGGCGGGCCATTGAAATACGCAAGAAGGACCCCAAGGCCAACGTCATCGCGCCGCACGAGATGGAAAAGAAGAGCTTCCGCGAGCTGGTCACCATCGTCCTGACCCGACCTCTGCGCATGATTGCCTTTGAGATGATTGTGTCGTCTGTCTGCGCATACCTTGCCCTGCTCTACTCCATCTTTTACATCAACTTCCAGGCTTTCCCCCTGATCTTTCAGGATATCTACAACTTCAGCCCTGGTGTCGAGGGCTTCATGTTCCTGCCCATTGGCTTGGGTGCGCTGTTGTCGCTTCCAATCTTCTACGCTTACGACAACTATCTGCTCAGGGCTATCGAAAAGGACGAGGCCTGGACGAGACAGGAGGAGTACCGCCGTCTCCCCCTGGCTATGCTAGGCGGCCCGCTGTTCGGCATCAGCATGTTCTGGTTGGGGTGGTCTGCCAAGGCTGAGGTGTCTTACGTGGTACCTATGGTGGCCGGCATTCCTTTCGGCCTGGGATTTATGCGTACGCATTCTGGCTTCCTTCTCTTCTTCTCCTCCTTCTTCTTCGTCCCCCTATTTTGGGAGGACCCAGCCGTTTGGGCTAACCGTTCTCCTGCAGTGATTTTTACGGCTCTCCTCAACTACATCACCGGTACGTGCAATAGAGATGGTCCATCAAAACCTTCTGGCTTCCCACTAATGTCTTCCTGCTTTCCTCTCACGTTTAGATGCCTACGAGATTTTTGCCGCTTCCGCCAATGCTGCCACTTCGTGCTGCCGTTCTCTCGGTGCCACCGTGCTTCCCTTGGCGACTTCGCCTATGTTTACCCGCCTGACAATTCCAGGCGCCTGCAGTTTGCTCGGTGGCCTGAGTCTCATCCTGTGCGTGATTCCTTTCATCTTTGTCTGGAAGGGCGAGCAGATTCGTGCCAGGAGTCGCTTCTGTATTGCTCTCCGCGAGCGCAAGCTTGAGATGCAGCGCAAGGTCGAGGAACAGCGCCAGCGCCATCTCCTACATCAGCCACAGCACCAGGATCAGCAAGAGCAAAGCCATGGGCAGCTTATGCAGGAACCACCCGCTTCGAAGAAACTTGGCTCGGAGAAGTCCCTGCCACGGGCCACTGAACTGCCCGGAGATGTGGTCTGAAAATGAGATTGATGAAGGATGAATACAACGTACTGACCGTATCGTATAGCTTTGAAATGATAGATATAGAGTCAAAGAACATATAGAATTGTCTTAATTAGCTACCTACCTATTAGAACTAACATTCACGGATACTTTTTTGGGGGAACGTGCGGCGGAAACATCGTGAACGGATGATAGTGGAGTTTGACCCGTGCAACGACCCGTGCAACGGCAATGAAAATGGCTATCGGGACGGCGCTTCACATGTTACTCTGCTTCTTGGGCAAGGCCACAGAGACGAGAGGCTCGTAGATTACTATTAAGCTCATCTGCCCGGCATCTACCTATCTCTATTGGGGCCTCGAAAGCGGTACATAAAATCTAGAACAATCCCCCGTTTTTCATCGCAATGAGTAACAGAAAAAGACAGCTAAAGGCAGATAATCATAGCTTCCGTCATTGCGTTTCTCCATAGTCAATGAACAAAGACCTACTGTCCCGAGCGCACGATAAGGAGGTCTCTGGCTGTGTCTTGGCTGAATACACACAGCTGCTTGAGCAAATAAGTTGGCACGATCTTTGTTCTTGTTCGTTGTAAAGCGCAAAAACACCTGAGCCTGTCACCTCTAAGAAGAAAATGCATTTTGTGGTCGTAAAAGCCTCATCGTCGTCCTCTTGACATGAAGCATTCTCTCTAATTCGAGCCTGAAGTGAACGACGCTCCCTGCAGACACCTTAATCATAAATCGAGGAGATGTTGCTATGGCAAGCAGGGACGCACTGTAGGCGGAAGAGATGTTTTGTAAATTAGAGCTTCGGAATCAGATGACCAAGAATGTTTCGGCCATTCCTTTCCCAGGCTCTGTATCCCCGTGGCTTGAGCTCCGGTCCTTGAAGGCTCCTTGATCTCTTGGGCCTGCTTCCAGAGGATTAAGCAGAGTTTGTGCGATATAAGCCTTCACTGTTGTGTAGTCTTCAATAATTTGTGTCTCAGGAGCAATGGGCCAAGTCTTAGGCAGGTCTGAGGAAAGGCCCTGGTTGTCATGGGACAACAGGCTTTTCTCTTCCTGATTGCTTCCGGCGTCGATAAAAGCACCGAAAACGCTGCCGATATCTTGAAGAAGCGTGGGGCTCTCGGGATAAGTAGCATTCGTTGTCTCTGGCGCTGCTACTGTTGTTGACTGTTGGGTGCCTGGAAATGCACCATCTCCACCAAAGTCCTGTCGTGTATGTGTCTGATGTTCGTGGTCGTCGAGTGGCCTCTCACTTGACATTCCACCGCCCACCGAGCTTCTCAGAGTTGTGGTCACCTCTAAAGCACCGCCACTCTCTGTATGTGGTATAGCCAGCTCGTCTCTCAAAACTTGCTTTGGTTCTTGATCGGGCAAATGCTCGGCTGGAGAGGGTATTGAGGTAAGACTTGACCTTTGTGTTCCATATATGGCCCTCTTGATGCCAGTACGCAACGCTTTTTCGATTCCATCTGCGAAGGAAAACGAGATAGGGCGAACATGTTCAGCGGCATTGGTGCCAGTGTCTTCTACCACCCTGGCACTCTTCAATGACTCGTGATCAGCAGACTGTCCCATTGGTGTCGAAGATGCGCTGACCTCTTTGCTAGTCGTGTTGCTCAAGCCAGCTGTCGGTTTTTCGCCATCCTCCGGGGTACTTTCCCAAGCTATGACAGGCTCTGTCCACCAGATATCTGAAAGAAAATTGGGATTGTCCAAAGATATGGCGCGGCGAGGGCTAGGTCGGCTTCTCCTATCATCTGGACCTTGTCGTAGCGATTGGCGTTTATGTGGTGTGTCTGAAGCGTTGTATTCGAGGGACAAGTGAGCATTGCGGCGAGACAAGTCGCTGCCTGTAGGAAATTGGGGAATCGGTGACCATGTGCGTGACAGTAGCCTTCTCTGTGCCGGAGTAAAGTGTTTAACTGGGAGGAGGGCTTTGCCTGAGATTGCTGTTTCTTTGTTTCCATGACCGAGCTGTTCGAGTTGTTTGTGCCAGTCCGCTGACATTCTCTTAAATTTGGCAATGGCAGGGTCTTCGAGCTCTTCTTGGGCCTCACTATTTGAAAAATTGAGTGGCTCGCTCTGGTCTGGAGAGAAGAACGTTTCTGCTGTTAGGCTAGGGCGGAACGTGCTCCTCGCTGCTGGTGGAAGGCCGGCTTCTAAAGGCAAAGGCTTTTCCAACCCGCCGTTGTTCTTTACCAGAGAAATAGTAAGGACGGAGGAGTTCGCAGTATGAAAGGACGCAATGGAGTTTGGCGCGAGAAAAGCATCTTGAGACGATGATTTTCCGGCTGCGGGCAATTGATCTCCTTTCCTAAACCCAGAGACAGAAAAAAAGCCTATATTGAGTGCACTTGTTAGACGTCATAGCTCATTGACTCACAAAATATGTGAGGTCTTAGGACTCGACTCACGATTCAAAGACAGAGACTGGAATGATGGAAAGGCTTTGCGGCTTCGCTTCGGGAGAGTCCGCCACTGGTTGCCTTCCGATGGCTCACTGTCCTTAGATGGGACTCCTTGTATTTTTTGAGGATCTCCATCTGGATTTGGCAAACTTTTGGTTCCTCCTTCATTTTCTATGGGCCTCTTGACCAACGGGGGAGGCAAATTCAGTGAGCTTATATGCGATGACTCGGAAGAATGTCGAGTGTGGCTGTTTTGCTGGGCCATATCACCCTGTGATGGTGCCGTAGTTGCCGGAGTGGGATTGCTCGTTCCAATTCGTCCCCAGATAGCCTTTCTGATATCGCTGAAGTGGCTTAATGATGTATGAACCTGTCCCGACAAGACAACATGGGCCTCACGAGCTTCATGGATGCTCCCATCCTCGTCCAGGGAGCCAAGAGACTCCGAGAATTCCCGTCGTAGGCCTGATGATGATGTTTGTGGCCCAGCCAGGCCAGCCTGGCCCTCTGAGACTCCATCATCGGAAGTCCCAGTCCCGGGTAGAGAGCCTCCGTCCGATCGAGGATGCGCAAACGATTGTTCTTCCACGAGCGGGCCGCCAGCCAAGGAGTCTCGACTCCCTTTCCGATCAGTGCCTCGAGCTCGAGCTCGAATGCCGAGGCCTTGCGGCAATCCGACTTTCCTGATGTGCAGGGCGAATGATCTGGTCGCTGTTGGCTTTTCCGGACCCGGAGCTAGGAGAGTAAACGCACTCTTCTCTTTCGCCCCAGGGTTTAGGACAGAGGGAACGCTGTTCTCGATGCGTTCCATGACGGTATTCTCGACGCGCTTTCGGAGTTCGGCATCGTCTAAAGTTGCCGCCGAACCGCGTGTCTGATTAGGATGAGATGGACTCGAGGTATCGGAGGGGTCCTCTTTGATCGTTGACATTGACGATCTTCTGTATGACCGGCTAGACTGCGTTTTCCGCTCCTTTTCAATCTCCTGTTGGATTATTTTGTGAGCGAGACGTCTGACTTCAGCACGGCGAGCGGCTGCGGCAAGATCTTCGGTGCTGTTTTCAGGCTCAGAGGCTTGGCCCTGGCTAGATCGAGCAGACCGAGTTGATCGAGACGGTGAGCCCCGGCCAATGCTTCCAATGCGGTTGATCAAGCTGCTAAGGGGACTCATGCCAGTACTGTCAAGGTCTGCACTGCCCGCGTTGTTTGGCGTGCTTGGCCGCATGTTGGTGGCTGTACCTGTGCCATACACGCTGGTACGAGTGAGACGTAACAACTCGTCATCACTGTCGCTCTCGCTATCGACAAGCCCCTCGAAGTCTGGAACTTTTGGGATGGGGCAGCGAGAGGGGGAGGTGGGCTGAAGAGAGCCGTCCAGGCGAAGAGCATGTGGCGAAGTGCTCAGAGGGCCTGGTAGATTCTCGGCATTCCGACGAGCCAGGTTGGCGGGCCGTGGCGCAAGGGGCAGGATGTCGGGAGACAATGACAGCGGATGATGCTCGTCGGAAACGGGCGAGCTGGCCATTGATGGCCGGTAGCAGAAGCAAAGGACCATTGTTGAGAGTGACTGTCCTCGTCACACCCTCGCTTTTATGTGTGGTTGTTGTTAGATATTGAGCTGACCAAAAACTGGGTGGCGATGCTTGTTTGGAAAGGAAGTAGACGACTCAAGGATGCTTCGCATTGGCGACAGAGAAGAGGCCTTGTCATACAACAAGCGTATGTCTCGATGGACGAGTTTTTATGATGAAGCCTAGAAGACGACGACGAGCATTTGGTAAACAGCAACGAGCCAGCAGCAGCAACGAAGACGACGGAAAGAACGAAAAGCAACGACGGAACGACAGCGACGTGTCGTGACCAAAGAGGCAAGTGCGCTGCGCTGCGTCGCTACGTGAAGCCATCTTTGGCCGTTTAGGAAAGTCGAGATTGGCTGACGACGTCAAAATTTGCCTCGCTCTTGCCATTTCTGCTCGCTCGTGCCTGCCCTGCAGCTCGCTCTGGGTCCTTCTCCTAGTCGCTCTTTCCTCGTGACTTCCCAGGACAGGCAAGGCAGCTGCCAACAGGAAACGTAAAGTCACATGCAACGCGAGACAAGCATAAAGTGCATAGGGGTAGGCACCTAATACATTATGGGTAATGAGAAGCGTGGCACGAGTCCATTTCGTCCATTATGTTCAAAAAGAAGAGCAACATTTCCCCATACCAACCAGATGGGTATACATGACAATAAATCAACAGCATATATATGTACAAGGCATCAAGGGCATAAAGGTATGCGACATAAAACATTAACACGCCAAATCACATGTCCTCCCACGAGTAGTCTGCCCAAAGACCACCGAGATTCAGACCGAACAGCTCATAGTTGAAATCGGGGTTGGCAACCTGCTGAGCGGCTTGGACTTGCTGGAAATTCTTAGCTGCTGAGGCAAAGCGGGAGACAAGTAGTCACGAGAAAGAGGGATAGCAACCTACCGTGGGGTCTGCGTTCGGATTTGCGATGCTGGACATGTTGGCTATATTCATCATCCACCAGTTGGCTGGAGGCCCTGGCACGTCGGGGGTAGATGCAGCAATGCCGTCGGCCAGCACGCCGGCACCGGCCGCACTCGCATTGAGACGGTGCGTCATGGGCACAAAAGGAGAGATGTCCTGCACGTTTTTGTGGTTAGTGAAGAGCTCATTCGACCCGATAGGCGGAACCGAAAAGTAACGTACTTTTGGCGGATTGGGAACCCTGTCGGTCAAAATGCCAGGCTTTGCTGGAGAAGGTTCCGGTTGTTGGTGCTGCTGAAACTGTTTTGACAGCTGGGGCGGAAGCATGTGGCGCTGCTGTGATTGCGACAGCTGCTGTGGCTGTTGCGATTGTGGTTGCGGTTGCGGTTGCGTATGTGGCTGTTGTGGTTGTTGTGGTTGCGTCTGCTGCAGCTGTGTCGGCTCTGGTTGCGATGTTTGTTCCTCCTGATCGTCTTGCAATTGTTCCGCTCCATCGGTGTTGGGCTGCTGCTCTTGGCGAGCCAACAGCTTGTAGTGCAGGTTCACAAATCGCTCTGCAGATGACGCCTTGGCAGCTTCGGGTGTCTTGTCGCCCAGATGGGTCTCGAGTAAGCCCGTGGCGGCACACATGATCGAGTAGCCCCATGGCTCGTTGTTTCCGCAGCGCAAAACGCGGTTTTCCTTCATGGCCAAACACTTCTCCAGCAGTTTCTTGGTGTGCTGTGAGTTGATCATGATCATGTTTGTAGATCCTGCGTACACAACATGTTAGCTTACGCTTGAGATACGAGACATGTGCAACAATAGAAAAGAAAACGCAGATGTGCTTCGTCTCACCTCTGGACTGCAACATGGTGACACTGCACAGATTGATGGACAATGTCAGCGCGTCCTCGCGCAAGAAATTGAGTGTCCGTATACCCTGCTCGGCTAGCTTGTCGTGCAGCAGGACCATATCGCGGGCTGCATTGTAGTAGATGATCTCCGAGTATTGGTACTTGGAGCTCGTCTTGCGCAGTTTCAGGTACGGCTGGTGCAGTGGGATGATGTACTGGCGCAGTTGGATATGCAGCAGAGTGTATGCTAGCAGCGGCGTCAGTTTAGTTCCGGCCGCCGATGTACCGTCGTCCGTCCCATTCTGGGCGTTTGCGGCTGACCGCACGTCCCACGATGGCAGCGCGTCAATCTCGTGTGTAATGTCGTTAGTGTAGCGGATCACCTGGTCATAGTCAAGGTCCTCGGGCGGGCCTGTCAGCACGCGGCTAAGCTGTAGCCGCAGCGGCAAGCTCCGGCGGCTCAGGTGCTGGTACGATGAAAAGGTGTACTCGTCAGAGGGGCGTGACGGCGGCAAGTCCGTGCTGTCCTCGTCAAAGTCCTCGTCGGCTAGGTTGCGGGGAGGATGCACGTCGAAACGCAGGGCACTCAGCAGCGTGGGCAGGCCGTGGTCGAAGGATGCCTGCATGTCAAACTCCTGAATCGTGGCCCAGATGCGGCGCCGCATCTCCTGGTTGTACACCGACACCGAGTCGTGGATATGGCTTGGCTCGCGGTGCAGGCCCACAGACACGGCGTCCTGTGTCAAAGCTCCCGATGCCTTCCAAAAGCGCTTCTTCTTCATTGTGTTGACGCGCCTAGCCAGGTAGCTGAGGCATGCGATCTGGTAATGCACCAGCTTACGGTGCTTCTGGCTCTGACGCTGGCTCCAGGCATCGCAGGCATTGATCCACCGCTCGGCCATGTGGTGTGACTGCGAGATCATGCCGACAAACTTGCCCGTCGGATTGCCGCGTAGGCAGCTGGAGATGGACATCATC
Organism: Ophiostoma angusticollis; assembly: GCA_019925545.1. NCBI lineage: Eukaryota > Fungi > Ascomycota > Sordariomycetes > Ophiostomatales > Ophiostomataceae > Ophiostoma > Ophiostoma angusticollis. Next base: position 330,957 of record JADHKL010000003.1, read on the forward strand.
GACAGCAGTAGCGCCGTAAACGAGGCCGAGTGTTGGCTGCCGGGCTCCCAGAACTTGTCATAGTCGCGTCGGAAGCTTGGAATGTGCAAGATGCGATTCACTTGCTCGAACTGGTCGAGGTAGATGTTGACGAGGACGTCCATCTCCTCGCGGCCCGGTAGCAATGCCTCCAGGTCTGGGTCTGGCTGCGAAAGCTGCTCCTCCCGTTCCATCTTGCGCTTCTGGCGGTCCTTGCTGTGGTGGTGGTGCACGTGCAACGGCCGCAGCCACTCCTCGGCTGTCTCTTTCATAAACGGGCACAAGCCGGTCAGCTCGCTGAAAGCCATGCACGCATTGTGCGGACCAAAGTAGCGGGTTTTAAACTCCTTTCCGCGGAAGAAGCGCAGTTCGTCGCCCACGCGCATGGCGGCTGCGCCGGTCGACCCGTAGATGTGCTCGACGAATGTAGACGGAGGTGATGGAGCGCGGCCGCCATCCAGCTTGTCTACTTTATCGTGTGTTGTCGACTCATCGTCGTGGACCGTGGCGCTACCGTCAGAGGGTGTGTGTAGGAGCAGCTTTGAGCCAGCGTTGGCTCCGGCGGCCGAGGCCAGAAGGTTCTTGAGCTGGGCCACTTCTAGCTCAAGACGGCGCATGCGTTCGCCGTCGACGAGCGATCCAGGGCCGGGCTGCGCGAGATGAGATTCTCGTCGGTATGGGGGGACGATGCCAGCATCGGACATATAGCTGCTGCCAGCGGCGCCCACGGCGCCACCGCTCGCAAGGCCACCCGTGTACGCAGAGATGCGGGAGTCGAAGTTAGCGAGGGCGCCTAGGGAGAGGCCGATCTTGGCTGGCGGCGCGAGGCCCGGGCGGGTCTCGTATGTGCAGCACTCGGGCTTGCCCGACCTGATGCAGCGCTCGCAGGGGAAGCCGCGGTCGCACGAAAGCTTGCGGCGGCGGCATTCAAGGCATGACAAGCGTACGCGCTGCCGCTTCCGCGGTGGCTGGTCACCGGTCCTCTCGCTGTCGCCAGGAGCGCTGCTCTCGCTGCGGTCGCGGTTGCTCCGGGTTTGGTCTCCGGTGGCCGGGGACGACTGGCTGCTGGTGGGCGATTCAGGCGTCATTGTTTTAGAAGCGTGCGTCATGTCTGGGGGTGCTCAACAAGGCACCGGGGATGGAGGACAACGAAACGGTGCTCAGACAGTGAGCAGCCTAGATCGTCATCCGGTCTTGTAGCACAGTCTCTGTGTTTCCTTGACGATCTCGCTGTGCGACTCTTTGGTCTTTGCTCGGAAAAGTTGCAGCTAATAGACGAGGTCGCCGAGCCAATGGGCAAGGACAGCAGGTGTGAGATCCCCACACCGAGGTCTGCCTGTATCGCCAGTTATCGAGGTTAAGGTCGAAGTCAATGTCGAGGTCGAGGTCGAGGTTGGTGATTTAACGGTGGGGAGAGAGAAAACAAGCTCAAGGCAGCAGTCCTAGGAAATCATGACCAATTTGCCGACCGAAAACGAGAAAAAAGAGCCAGATACAGTCGTGGCGGCTAAGTTGCTCTATTGGACAGCATGCTGGCCCCGACTTTCTTCAATTTTGTGTTGCATCGCAGAACGAATTTTTGAGGACCGATGCCGCCCACCGTTTAAAGTGTGGCGGGGCAAGCTCGGAATTACGCGTAGCGCCGAGCCCATTTGGGCATGGGGTAGAAGGCTGAAAGAGCCACTCCTAGCACGATTGGTTTACCAGGTATGAAAACGCATACTCTCCGTGCACTTTCTCTCGGTAGAGAGACTGCCTGCCTTTTGTACTTTCTGGGAAGAGCGCAACGAAGCGCCGAGCAGGCTCGGTTCTCCGAGCGTTTTTGGGTGGAATTCCACGCAAGATTATCAGATCCTTTTTATCAGATCAAAATGCGGAGGATCCACGCAGTGGGGCTCGAGGTGGTTGCAAGAGGGAGCGAAGTCGGGACCAGTTGCAATTTTTGTAACGTATGCATTACGAGATGGATTGAGATTGAGACAGCCAAGAAGGAAGAAGCGTTTTCTGTCAGTGTTGAGGCTGCCGAACGGTTGAGCATTGCCTGTGTTGCAGAAAGAGCTGGTCATTTGTTCACCGCCTTTCCGCATTCTGCCATCCACGGAATGCTCCACTTTCGATAGATCACGAAGGCGCGCCACAGCGCAAATACAAAGGAGCGCAGCGCCATAGTCGAATGAACCTCCCAGCCGTACCATTCCGCCACCGGATTTGAAGTGCCGATAACGGCAGGGACAGCCTCATAAGCAACAAAAGAAAAATAGGAGGGCACCGATGCAACGGCCGCCACCAAAGGCAGACGCGTCATGGCCCCGATATCCGTCCCGGTCGCGTCCCGGCTGCCGTCAACATTGCTGATCGCGCCGACAAATGCAGCTGTCACGCGCATTTTAAGCCGCCTCTCACGGCCATCCCTGCTCTCCCTGGCTCTGGACTGGCTTGATGAAGGTAATCTAGCCCTGACAGCGCCTTATTTGCAGAGGAATGGTGCCGGCGACGGCGACGACGAACAGGACGACTTCTACCCCCCAGCGCCGTCGCTCGAGGCCCTGCAGGAACACTACGCAGACTTGCAGGCACGGAAGGGGTCTAAGCGGGAGGTGCTCGACCGCATACTTGAGGGAGACTGGCGCCATGGCCTCACCATGTACCAGTTGGCCATGGCCGACCTCCAGTACCTGTACGACCACCCGACAAGCCAGCGGTGGACGGCGTTCCAGATTGTGCCGTTGAAGGCGCAGCGGTGGTCTGGGGACGAGGAGGGAGACGAAGACACGCCTGTCTCGGCCGTGGTCGACAAGTCCTCCCTCGCCGTCCCCCGCTTCCATCCGTCGTCTTTCTTACGCGTCCTGCAGACGCAGATCCTACCGGATGTCAAGGCCCATTACAACTTTGACCGCCATAAATATCTCCCTCTTCTGATCCTCCGCATCTTTATTCTCGACTCTCCCTATAACACGTCGCTTGCGACAGCGGCAGCACCGGCCCCGTTCTCGGAGACTGTGAACGGACGCAGAGCGAGCAGCACGACTGCCACTACCCCTATTGAGTCCTCCCGCACCGTCTACATTGCCTTTCCGGACGCATCGCCGTTTGTCTATCTGTCGACCGCGCAGACGTCGCCTGCGGGCGACAAGGTGCCAGGAGCGGCGGCCACGGCGGGTCTCTCTTCGACAGCGGCGGGCACGGTGCAGCGGAGCAACATTAGCTGGGGCGAGGCGCGCAGCCTGCGCAGCCTTGTGGTCGAGGCCATCCCCAAGGCGCTGTCGCGGCCGAGCGAGCGGTACGCGTTGAAGCCAACCAACTTGGCCACGCGCAACCTCGCCGAGTTGCTGCAGCGGCGTGGCGCCGGGCGCACCAATACGGCGGGCGGCGGCTGGAGTATCTATGCCGATGAGAAGACGATCGAGTCGCCACTGAGCACGCTGCTTCCGCCGCCGAGAGCCATGCCGGAAGGCAGTGACGGCAGCAAAGAGAACAGGGTGGGAGTGCTCAAGCGCGCAGCATCGCCCGGCGCCGAGCGCGACCGGCAACTGGCCCAGCGGCGCAAACAGGTAGCCGCGGCACGATTCGGGCTGTCCGCGCAGCTGGACGACGGCCTCGGGGTTGAGCGCGTGGACATCGTTATGCACGATCCTTTCCCGGGCGGGCGGCCGTCTGCCAACGACCCAGGAGACGGTGGTGGCGAGGAAGCGGACCCAGCGGCACCAACAGGCCAGGCCGGAGATGGCACTGCTTCCCTGGCCGACCGTCGCCGGTCCAAGGCTTCTGGGCGGCGTGGCCAGATTGACGCGATTTTGGCGCGCGAACTAGAAGAGGAGGAAGACGAAGACGATGCCATGGACATGGACGAGGGTGAGGGTGAGGGCGAGGGGTCAACGTGGTGCCCACGCGTCGCGTTAACTTTTCACGGACCGCACGTGTTTGCTGGCGTGCGGCAGCTGGTGGAGGCAGGCGTCATTGACGGAGAGAAGATGCCAGCCTGGCTGACTGGGGAAGAAGGCGTCACCGTGGGCGCCGTGCGGCATGGCCGAATAAGGGGACACAAGGGGTCTGGGATGGTGTGAACACGGGGCTGGAAGCTGATGATGTTTTATGATCTATCTGTATACTCTATCCTATGCAAGCAAGACATGTCACAAAGATGATCGCCTCTTCCGTCTACTCTATGCCGAAAACGCGGACAGTGTTGGCCCATGCGGCCTCACACACCACCTGGACATCGACGCCCTTGATGCCAGCAACAATAATTGCTATCCGCTCAATGGTGCATGGCTCATTGCGGCCCTTGACCATGGCGCCCTCTGCCCATTTCTCCTTTTTCACAGCCCTGAACCGCTCAGGCACAACAGGTGCCTTTTTCTTGGTGTTGTTGTTGGCGTTGTTGTTCTGCTTCTTTTGCCGTGGTGGCCGCGGCGGCCGACTGCCGTCTGCAGCGGCACTGGCAGAAGTATGCGAATCGCTCGCTACCGCCGACTTGTCTACCTCGACGGCTGCCTCCGTGGCTGCCTTCGCCTTGGCCTCTCTGGCCAGCGCCTCCTTCTCGGCAGCTTGCACCAAGTACTTCCACCCCTCGTGGGTGGGTCGCACCTCGCACCAAGGCCCATCTGTCTCGATCATGAGGCGGTCCAGCCGAATCGCGCGCACCACGTCGCAGTTCTCAGCCGTTTTGAGACTGCACCCGTTGACGCCCAGGTAGAGGCCAAGGTCCATCAGCTCCTCAGCCTCGGCAACTGTGCCTGTGAAGCTGTGCACCACGGCTCCGCGCGGGAGCGTCTCGAGTTGGGGACCAAATTGAGCTTGGAGGAGGCGCACAAAGTCGGCGTGGCAGGCGCGTGAGTGCAGAAACAGAGGCATAGGCTTGCCGGCCTCCGCCAGGTCTGCCACAAGGCCCAGTTGCGCGGCGAATGAGTGCCGCTGCGTAGCAGCCGAGCAGTAGTGCAGCCGGTCGTAGTCGAGGCCCATCTCGCCGAGCGCGACGAGGACGTTGGCCGGGTGGGCCGTCTCGATAAGCGCCCGCAGGTCGGCGATGATCTGGGCCGACTTGGCGAGGTCGATCTGGCCGTCCTCGGCGGGCTGTTTCGTTGGGTCGGGTCCGCATGCCGGCTGGTGCAGCTCGGCATCCAGGCCGCCGTCGGGAACCTCATTCACATCGTCGCCGTCATCGTCTGCTGTATGGTGACGGGTGTGCCTGCGCTCGAAAATAGCACTGCTGCACGGGTGGATGCCGGCGGTAGTGAAAACGGTTGTTGCTGCCGGATATTAGCAAGAGGGGGTTCGTTCAGAGATGACGTCGTCTTGGGCACAACGACCTACGAAACTGCTCGGCCAGCTTCAGGGCATCGCGGGAGCTCTTGAAGCTCGAGCCAGTCACGATCATCCGGGAGCAGCCAACATCCCGAGCTCGCTGCACCACGCCCGCGAGATCATCTGGGTGCCGCTGCTTGCCATGGTAGCGGCCGCGGAAGATGGGATCCGCGAGGTTGATGCCGATCTGACGAAAAGCAGGTCAGCACCGTCTACACGAGGGGACAGGCAGCTCTCAGCCAGTCTCCTACTTACATCGATGAATCGGGGCCGATAGCCCTCGGCTTTGGCGGTCGCCGAGGACGCTATGGCGGCCAAGCCCGGAGCCGACGACATAGCAAGAGCGGCAGCAGCAGGTGAGGGGCGTGTCCAAGTGGGAACCAATCTCGCAGGGCGGGCGGCCAGAGATGTCATTTGTGGGCGGTTAGCCTTGTTGACAAATCGGCTGTCAGACTGATGATGGCCGTTGTCGGCGTGAGAAAGGATGTACAGAGTACTTGAGACTCCAGAAAGTCTTAGCTCGAGCAAGTCTTCAGGAGAGACGCTGTCCGTTGCCTATCCAAATGCCAGTAAACATCCGAATCAAGTCAAGCGGGCGCCGCTGCTGCCTTGGCGTCTTCGTTCCAGATGAAGCGGCTCTGTCGTAGGCTTCTTCGCACGGCGCGTTTTCCTGACGTCTGCGCCGTATTTGCAGCATAAAGTGGTTTTTGGTACATCCCTTTCACCGTGCGCGTCCCAGTCGCGTGTGGTGGCGGCTTACTTAATTGTTTTTCTGCCCCGCTTTTCCTCCTCGACGCGTAAATCCGCCTCCAACCGCGTAGTGCATTTATAAGTGCCGTCGCGGTGCAGGCCTTTTTCCACCGTCTGCCTGCATCCTCTTTCCTCCATCCTTCCCATCCTTTCTCTCTTACACCCCCAGGCCACCACCACTACCAGGCTTCCCTTCCCACGCATACTTTCTGCATCGTGCTCACATCGATTGACACCTGCACACCTATATCGGCCTCAAGAACGGGGCAGATCTAGAACAGCCTCCTCGTCGTGATCCTCTCTTCTCAGTAACGCCTTCTTTCCCCCTCCAAAGTTTCTCACAATGTTTGTTCGCAAGCGTGGTACGTATTAGCCTGTCTCGCGTTCTATCGTCTGCGACTTCATTGATGCTAACTTCTGCAGATGGGCGCCAGGAGCGCGTCCAGTTCGACAAGATCACAGCCCGCGTCTCGCGGCTGTGTTACGGTCTGGACATGGACCATGTTGATCCAGTGGCCATCACCCAGAAGGTCATCTCGGGCGTCTACGGTGGTGTGACAACCGTGCAGCTGGACGATCTGGTATGCATGCTTTGTGTCTGCTCGCTCTTGTTGTTACTGTGCCTTTCTGACGTTAACCCACCCTCGTTAGGCTGCTGAGACCGCGGCGTACATGACTGTCACGCATCCTGACTACGCCATCCTGGCCGCGCGCATTGCCGTGTCAAACCTTCACAAGCAGACCAAGAAGCAGTTTTCCGCTGTTGTCAGCGATCTGTACCATTATGTCAACCCCCGCAACCGCCGCGCGTCGCCAATGATCTCCAACGAGACCTACGAGTGCGTCATGCGCCACAAGGAAGACCTGGATTCGGCGATTGTCTACGACCGCGACTTCAACTACCAGTACTTTGGCTTCAAGACGCTGGAGCGGTCGTATCTGCTCAAGCTGGATGGTAAGATTGTCGAGCGCCCGCAGCACATGATCATGCGCGTGGCTGTCGGCATCTGGGGCGACGATATTGAACGTGTGATTGAGACGTACAATTACATGTCCAACAAGTTCTTCACGCACGCGTCACCCACCCTCTTCAATGCTGGCACGCCTCAGGCCCAGCTCTCGTCGTGCTTCCTGGTCGACATAAAGGATGACAGCATTGAGGGCATCTACGACACCCTCAAGACCTGTGCTATGATCTCCAAGACGGCCGGCGGCATTGGCCTGAATGTGCATCGCATCCGTGCCACGGGCTCCTACATTGCCGGCACCAACGGCACGTCCAACGGTATCATCCCTATGCTGCGCGTTTACAACAACACCGCCCGCTACGTTGACCAGGGTGGCAACAAGCGTCCCGGTGCTTTTTGCATCTACCTCGAGCCGTGGCACGGCGATGTCTTTGAGTTTCTGGACCTGCGCAAGAACCACGGCAAGGAGGAAGTGCGCGCGCGTGACCTGTTCTTGGCTCTTTGGATCCCCGACCTTTTCATGAAGCGCGTCGAGAAAAACGGCGAGTGGACGCTCATGTGCCCCAACGAGTGCCCCGGCCTTGCCGACTGCTATGGCGATGAGTTTGAGGCCCTGTACGAGTCGTACGAGAAGGAAGGTCGCGGCCGCCGCACGGTTAAGGCCCAGAAGCTGTGGTACGCCATCCTTGAGGCCCAGACCGAGACGGGCAACCCCTTCATGCTCTACAAGGACCACTGCAACCGCAAGAGCAACCAGAAGAACCTTGGCACCATCCGCAGCTCCAACCTGTGCACGGAGATTGTCGAGTATTCTGCTCCTGACGAGGTGGCAGTGTGCAACCTGGCATCGCTGGCGCTACCGTCATATGTCGACTACAACAACGAGGTCTATGACTTCAAGAAGCTGCACGAGGTCACGCAGGTTGTCGTCCGCAACCTGAACCGCATCATTGATGTGAACTACTACCCGGTTCCCGAGGCCAAGAACAGCAATATGCGCCACCGTCCGATTGGTGTTGGTGTCCAGGGCCTGGCGGATGCCTTTTTGGCTCTGCGCATGCCATTTGAGTCGCCCGAGGCACGTGAGCTCAACAAGCAAATCTTTGAGACCATCTACCACGCTGCTTTGACGGCTTCGTGCGATCTGGCCGCCATCGAAGGCACTTATTCCTCGTATGAGGGCTCGCCTGTGTCGCAGGGCATCTTGCAGTTTGACATGTGGAATGTCACCCCCTCGGACCTGTGGGACTGGGACTCTCTGCGGCTGAAGATCAAGGAGCACGGCGTTCGCAACAGTCTGCTGGTGGCGCCGATGCCAACTGCCTCGACGTCGCAGATCTTGGGCAACAACGAGTGCTTTGAGCCCTACACGTCCAACATCTACCAGCGCCGTGTGCTGGCTGGCGAGTTCCAGGTTGTGAACCCGTGGCTGCTCAAGGACCTGGTCGACATGGGCCTGTGGTCGGACAACATGAAGAACCGCATCATCTCGGAGGGTGGTTCCATCCAGAACATCCCCAACATCCCGGCTGAGACCAAGGCTCTCTATAAGACGGTGTGGGAGATTTCGCAGCGCACAATCGTGCAGATGGCTGCTGACCGTGGTGCTTTCATTGACCAGTCGCAGTCGCTCAACATCCACATGCGCGAGCCTACGATGGGCAAGATCACCAGCATGCATTTCACTGGCTGGAAGCTTGGCCTCAAGACAGGCATGTACTACCTGCGTACGCAGGCAGCGGCCCAGCCAATCCAGTTCACGGTGGACCAAGAGGCCTTGCGTGTGCAGGACACCAACACGAGCGGCCAGCGACTGGCCCCCAAGAGGCGTTCGCCCCCCAGTGGCTCCTACGTGAGCTCACCGTCCGCGATTTCCCAGGCGTCGTCGTACGCCAACGGCACCGGCGGCAAGGCTGCCATTGTTGCATCCAACGGCATCCCGACGCCGACAACGACGCCGCCGCCAACGTTGCCGAGCGTGGCCGTGTCGGCTTCTCGGCCAGTGGCCTCGCCGTCCAAGCCGAAGCCGTTCAAGGCAGACCTGGACGAAGGCGAGTCGCCCAAAGCGCTGCCGACGGAGCCGAGCGGCGAGCCCAAGATCGAGGAGCTGGCCGATGCGTCTCTCGCTGGCAAGAAGTCTCAGAGCGAAGATGGCGATGAGGACAGCCAGGAGCGGGAGCACGACATCTATGCCGATGCTGTCCTTGCTTGTAAGTGAAACCTGGTGACGCTGATTCCTTGCCGCATTTTGCTGACTATCTTCTTTCTCTGCAGGCAGCATTGAGAACCCCGAGGCATGCGTCATGTGCAGCGGTTAGACACGGGCGCAAGCCTTGTATTGTATGATCGGCATCCTGTTTCTTCAGTTTTTCTCTACACAACCCGCGAATTCATTGTTTATTCTTACGTCATTTCTGCGACCATGATATATAGTCTTGTTATACTTTGTCCTTACCGTCCTGTTTTATGATTTTCACAATGTTATCTTGCTCTTTCACGGGGAAGAAGAAGAGAGTAATTGGCTCTGTCTGTCGTCTGTCTGTCCTGCCGGCCAAGACGGGGAAGGCAGACGAAGGAGAGTCTGGAGAAGAGAAAAGGCACCGGTTATGATTTTCTTGGTTTTCGTCTTGGCTGTACTTGTTCCTTTGCAAATGCATACTTTTTCCACATTTCTGCGAGACCTGTTTCTCTCTGCAGACACGAGTCTCTGTGTCACCTCGGGACGTCTACGGGCAGGTTTCATCTACCCGCTCAAGCAACACACGTTATCCTTTGTCTGTCCTGCGGCTTGAGAGCTTTGCGCGACGAGTCTCATTACGCGAAGAGCAAAAAAACATTCCCCTGTGAAATGAGACACAAGTCCAGGCGCCGGTACCCCAGAGGCGGCGGCTTAAAGTACAACCTGTGGAATGGTGCTGTACTTTAGAAAACTCCGGGCCCAGATACCAGATCGGAGGCGCATTTAGCCTCCTTGGAGCGGTCTCTTTGTCCTCCTGTCAATGGCAATTACACCAAAATAGGGTTTGAAGATCTGGAGTGGTACTTCTCCCAAGCCGCATGTAAGATTGCTCGAGGCAAGTCAGGGGAAAAAGCGAGGCGTGGCAAGTGGCCTGGTCTCAGCTGTCGCGTAACACAACGGAGGAACAGAAGAAGATGGGGAAAGGAGACGGAGGAAGACGATGGAAGACGGAAGCAAAGAGGAAAATCCAGCCGCCAATCGATCTCCTCAGCAACCAGCAGCAGAAGACAAAAAGCGGGCGAAAGACAGGGGGAAATGAGGCCAGTCACTTGGTCACTGTCACTTGGACACTCGCCAACAAGGGGGGCAGAGCAAGATTAAGCGTCGTTTTCCGTGATGAGCGGTCGCAGTGGGCCGCAAGAAAGGTCGAGTGCTCGCCGTGCCGATCCCCTCATCCAAATGCGACCGCGTTACCAGAGCCCTGGCCCATGTCTTTGTTCGATGCGACGTCAGCGCGGAACGCACTTCGGAGACCGCGATACAATCGTGATGCGACCACGGGCTCCCTCTTTTTTCTTTCCAAAAAGCCCCGTCGCTATCGTCATCGCCATTACCTGCCACGTCTCTCCTAGCCACTTTCTTTGTCTGGCGCCGTTGATTCGTGCATCCGCGTAAATTGGCTTCTGTGAACACCGAGACTTGATCTGAACTCAGACTATCAAAAGTTCAGGGGTCCCGTCCGCCACGACTCGCCGTGCCGGGGGGCGGGCTAGCCACTGCAAGACCCAGCTTGACAGGGGTGCTAAGCATCTCTTTTCAGCTGGCAAGTGCACACGCTCCTGCGGTTCCCTCCCGCTAAAGCACCCATCGAAGCGAAGTGTGCGCCACCCTGACCTCCCATGTGGGGCCAGGCCAAGTATTTGCCTGCCCAAGCTTTCCTTCTATCAAGCTTGCTTTTCAAAGGCATGCCGGACTCATTTACACGATCGCGAAGCGTTGTAGCAATTACAAGATACATACGAATAACATGTTCACACGGCACTGTGTTCAATCTGGAATAAGCAACAGATGAAAATGCCGATCAAAGCTCGCTGGTGTCATGATGATCTAATTCATATGAGGCAAGATACTCCGTAGTCCGCACGGTGGATCACTTGTTTCGTCATGGGCAGCAGGGGTTTGTTTGTTTTCCTCTTTCCTCTGATTGCTCTGCGTAGGTACTCTCGGTGGACAGGCCAGGCCACAAGACGTCGATAGCTGCATGCCCCAGCAACTATCCATTCACCGCTCAGCTCAAAAAAAGAGGCGTCGACCCCCGGTAAAAAAAGGACGCCAAAGCTGCAGACATCGCAACTTCGCATATACGGAGTGCTGAAAGTGGCAATGACGTATATCTTTTAAGTGTCCTAGCTTTGGACGATGCGTGATTATGAAGGAGACACTGTTTGGAAGCACAATTGGCAGAGAGCAGCTTAATACGTAGTGATGAAAAGGAGACTTGATACTGTCTTTCGTCATCGTTGCACGCGTTGTCTGGGGTTTTCCTCTTGTATCCTTTGCTATGCGGCTCTACCGAAAGTGACCTTTCTCTGCAAATTCGCACCAGGTCTTACACGGTCAAGCTTGGTGCGACTCGCAGAAACGACGATCCGCCACGCAAAAGAGGCAGCCGCAACCCACATTTTGACCGAAGCTTCTTGCTTTGGGGGACTCCGCGTCGCTCTTTCCTCCGCGTCAGTTCACGCACAGCCAGCGAGGTTGCCTCTTTCGGCATTATGCTCTCTCGTTCCTTCCGTCTTTGAACTTACTCACGTCGCCCGTTTGACGCGTCGTTCTTGCCCCCACAGCTGTCCAATGCCAACTTTTTTTCTCCTTCTCTTCTTCTGACTGCTTTTCTTCTCTTTTATACCCCCCGTCTCTCCCAGTCCCTTCCCCATAATCGCTTTTTTCCCTCCTTCAACTTCACACCAAATCCAGCTTTCCTCTTTCTCACAGGTACGTTCTTCCTCGCCGACAAGGTGTCCGCCTTCCAAGTATCAGAAGCATACGGAGTTTTTACCTCTCCTCCTATACCTCCCTGCTCTCTCTTTCCTTACTTCTCTTCTCTTGACTCTTCGTTCTCGCACACATCCTTTCCTCCTACAGCTACCAAGCCTTTGATATGCTGATACTTGCACCGTGACAGCTTTTTTGTTCAACTTTCCGCTCCGTTTGCTCCAGCAAAAAATACACCTCAAGGTACGTCTCAGCAGCGTTGTGGTTCTCGGCGTCCTTCGCTCGTCCCTCTTCTCTATTCTCTGTTCTCAGCTCCTCTTCAAATTTTCCTCAAGTTTCCCTCCCTCATTTCCTACCCTACCACATCCTCTTTTTATCCCAGGACATCCTGACCTACCCTCCATACACACGGAAGCTTCGCCAAAGTTCATTTTCCATGAAAAAGCACCAGTCCCGTCGTTTTAATTACACCAGCCTGTTTAGTTTGATTTGTTCAACCTCTCCCCACCATCCAAGCTTCTTTCAGCTCGGCGCCTGCCTCTCTAGCGCCCGATCTTGTGTGTGATACGGCCCAAGATCACTTCGGTGTTTGTGTGTCTACTCCTTTCACGCTGCCATTGGGTTGCAGTGCTCCCAGAAAACCGGTCTTATTGCCCTCGCAGCCCCCTCCCTCCTTTCATTTCACGTTGTGCACTTGGAAACAAACTTCTCGTTGTCCATATAAGTTCTCATTTTTTAGAGTCTCATCTCCTTCAACTCGCCACACTCAACTTCGCATCACGACTTCAACTCAAAAGCTATCTAAAGTTCCCAGAAACTAACAGTCCTTTACAGCTTACAAGATGATGCTGAACAACTGGACTCTTTTGGCCGTTCTGGCTGCTATTACTTCCGTCAAGGCTGACTTCCCATCCGGCTTCCCTTCTTGCGGTGTAAGACTCCTCAAGGATCCGTTTCAGAGTAATAATGTCACTAATCGCTCCGTCTATACAGACAACATGCATCAACAACATGCTTGGCCAGTACAAGGATCTCGGCTGCTCTTCGACGTCTGATCTCAAGTGTCTCTGCAACAACCATGATTTCACGCTCGGCATCCGGGATTGCTCCTACGAATCATGCGGTAGTGACTCGAGCGCTGCCCAGGTTGTTGACTACGGTGTGACTCTGTGCAAGGACTCTGGTGTTGTTGTTCCTACAACTACGGTATGTTGTGGTTACAGCCGTATTCCGCAGTATTCTACAGATGACATGTGTACTGACTTCCAAATGCAGGCTGGTTCTGGTAGCGGTTCGGGCAGTGGTTCTGGCAGTGGTACCGCGAGCGGATCCGGCAGTGGTTTGGGCACTGCTACCACTGGCTCCGGTTCTGACGCTTCGGCCACTGGTGGTTCTGGCTCGGCTACCGCCACCGGCTCCGGCGCCGATGCTACTGGTACCGGTACTGCTGGCGGCGCTGGTGGTAGTGGAACTACCAGTGGTGCTGGTGGCAACGGAACTACTGGTGGTGTCGGTGGTGCCGGTGGCGCGGCGGGCACCAGCACTGGCGCTGGCGGCGCTTCTGACACTGGTGCTGCTTCCGGCACCGGCGCTACCGGTACCGGTACTGCCACTGGTACTGGCGCTGGCACCGGCACTGGCACCGGTACCAGCTCGAAGGCGTCTTCGACTGGCGCTGGTGCTTCCAGCTCCACGAGCACTGCATTCGTAAGTTTATCTCAAGCAGAAAGGTTGTGTTTGTGTAAGAGACTCGACTCTGACAAGATCTTTCTCACAGGCTGTCCATATGACCGCGGCTCCTGTCGGCATTCTTGCTGCCGCTGGGTTCGTCGCCCTCCTGCTGTAAAGTGGGTCAGCTGTATTTTGATGGCCTGGCGACGATCCGCCGCAAAGAACACACGCTGCGGCCGGAGAAATCCCATACCTGCCCATCAACTCTACAAGGCATTTGCGATATTCATGGTTGATGCATATACCAGAAAGTGCAGTATTGGGCAGTTTGTCACGGGATCTCTCACTGAAATGTTCGATGCTTTATGCTCGTGTTTTATCTGCTTTTCATTTCTTTCATTCCTTACAAGGCCAAGAGACCTGTGGCGAATATGTCCAGGTCCCATGGGAGTAATATACCAGTAATGCGTGAGGGGGTTTATGTTTTGCGACGGGTCTGGGTCTCTTCCGATACCAACTCAATAATTTATCTCCTCTATTAGATCCGATATCCAACATCTGCTGTGAAGACTCTTGTCTATTGACAATTACAACACTAGGATCTACAGGAACGGGGAATTCTTTGAGCTTCCATGAACATAAAGATATGTCCCAGACAATGTCCCAGACAATGCAACCTTTTGACCTATGAAGCCGAGGTGGCTGGAACGACGTTGACGGCCTTCAGCGGTACGGTGTTTGTGCCGTCGTGGGTCTCGTCAACGTCCTCGATCTGGGTGGATTTGGCTTTCTCCTGGTCCAAGGCGTCGGCGGCGCGCATGTCGGACCGGTTCTGCAGTTTCTTGGCGACGTTGAGGTGCAGGTAAGGCTCCATGTTGGGGACGAGGAAGGCGCCAGCAATGAGGATGACAGAGAAGGGGATGGTGCAGTAAAAGACAACTTTGAAGCTCTCGGCGTAGGCGGTCTTGAGGCCGGCGGCGGCGGCGGTCTCGATGGCGGTGGTGATGTTGGGCACGGCGGTGGACAGGTTGGTGCCGGCGGACAGGGCAGTGATGAGGGCGGGGACGTCGGCGGAGGGCAGGCCGGCGTCGGTGGCGGCCTTGCCGACGTAGGTGGGGATGTTGACGGTGAGCTTGTTGCCGAGGACAGAGACGTACATGGCCTGGGCGACTGCGCCGCCGAGGGCGCGGATGGAGCCCATGACGCCGGTGGCGAGGCCAATGTCCTGGGCTTCCAGGACGAGGGTGACGCCGGGGAAGGAGATGTTGTCAATGTAGCCAATGGCGATGAGGCCGAGGATGCCGAGGGAGAGGCACAGCTTGTGGGTGGCGGCGGTGATGGTGGCGAGCGGGGTGATAAAGGCCATGGCGCAGACGGCGGCAATGACACACTGGTACTTGACGCGCGGGACGTAGCCGATGGCGCAGCCGCCGAGGATCTGGCCGAGCAGGATGCCGCCGCCGACGACGGACGACTCCCAGCCGACCTGCAGGCTGTCGGTGGTGTAGAGCGAGGAGATGATGGTGGGCCACAGCACGGTCAGCGAGTAGTAGACCATGGCGCCGATGGCGGCAACAATGACGATGCCGACGAAGCCCTTGTTGCGGAACAGGCGCGGTGGCATGAGCGGCTGGACGCGGCAGAAGTAGATCTCCCAGACGGTAAAGGCACCAATAGTGGCCAGGCCGATCAGCAGGGTGCAGAGGGTCTCGGCGCTGGTCCAAGGGTAGGACTGGCCGCCCCAGGAGAGGCCGATGAGGGTCAGCACGCAGCCGGCGATGAAGAGGAAGATGCCGACGTAGTCGATCTCCTTGACGGCCTGCCACTTGGTCTTGCCGGCAACGTGCAGCTGGTTGTAGGTTGGCGGGTGGTAGAGGAACCAGAAGAGGAAGATTGTGATGGCATTGAAGACGATGCCGAGGTAGTAGCTCCAGCGCCAGCGCGACGACGTGTTGTTGATAAAGCTGCGCGCGATAATGGGACCGAAGACGGCAAAGGGCAGGCTGCTGACGAAGCAGAGGGTGGCCACGATGCCGCGGTGCTTGTTGGGCACGAGCTCGCCCAGCGTGATGCCAAAGGACAGCTGGCCGGCTGCCGACAGGCCGTTGAGCAGGTTGGCACCGATCAGCATGTTGACCGTCTGCGCACAGGAGCCGACAATGCAACCGACGAGCGAGAGCACGTTGGTGCCCATGACCATCCACTTGCGGCCAAAGATGTCGGAGAGACGGCCGACCAGCAGGAAGCCGATGCAGGTGCCCAGTGTCCAGACGGTCGCAACCCAGTTGATGTTGGGGGAGTTTCCGAGATCGGCGTTGATGAGCGCTCTTTAGGGGGAGGTGGTCAGAGTCAGAGTCGCCTCAAGGCCGGAAGGAGAGAAAAGGCAACATACAAGGTGTTTGCCGGTAGGACCCAGCCGACATAGGCGCAGATACTGGACAGGCTGATGGCCTGACAGCGTGACGGGCGTGGTCAGCTCGAGTCTGTCTAGATGATGCACAGGCAAACTCACCGTAAAGGTGCCCAAGAAGGCAGGGCTGTAGTAGTAGCCCTTTGGCATGTCCTCCAGGTCGCCGCCGACAGCTTTGGCGTCGATGTAGTCGACAGTGCCGTCGATATGGGCAACTTTGGCGACATCATGGCCGTCAACAAACTCGTGCTGGACCTTGCCATCGTGTATCGTGTCTTCGGCCGACATGGCTGGCGAGACGATGGGGAGGTAAGAGAAATCGTCGATGAAGAAGAGAAGATGGGTAAGAAGAAAGAGAAGAGAAGAAGAAGAAGAGCGAGCCGCCAAAGGATCCAGAAAAAAGAAACCAGAGATCGTCTGCGGCCACTTGGCTCTTACATGGACGAGGTGGTGTCCGGGGCCCTATATCCCCAGGATCAGAGCCGCAGTTCCAACTCTACGGATACAGAGAAGAACCCAGTGTCCGTCGGTCGACGACATGGCAATATGCTCTGGGTGGAGCAATGATTCACCAGAGTCTGCAAGCGGCCCTACCCCAACTTCACCGGATCATCTGTCCGTAGAAGCTTGCAAGGAGGCGGCTATGGAGTCACCTCGACGCCGAGGCCGCCGTGATGTCGAGCCATCTGCCGAGCCGTGGGGAGCTTCGAGGACGTGTCCACATGACGCCTCCCTTTCGACACACTCTACACCAGCTGCTGGACACTTCGAGTGCGTTGCTTTCCCTTTCACACCAAAATCACGCCCGCGAGTCATTAGACCTTTGATCCCCTTTCCCCGACCTCCACCCTGTGCGGGGGAGGGGGGGCCAGTCAACCCCAGATTGTGGAGAGAGTCAAACTAGAAGAGAAGAAAGCGCCTGGAAAATATCAGCCGCAAGGACGGATGCAAGTGCCCGTGGGGGAAATGCTCCTGCGTTATCCCCGAGAAGAGGAGAAAAGGGGCATGTGCGGAAATAGGATGGGAAAGAGCGTGGCGGAAAGGATAACCCGAGTCCACGGTGAACCGCTCTGCCGCGCAAGAACCTTTCTCTTGTCGGTCGGTCCATCGGCCAAGCACTTGCCTGCCAGAAACCCACGGACATGGGACCATTCATGCACACGTCGTCAAGCTTCACCGTCGATTTCTTGCATTGTCTTTTATTTTCTTTCGGAGAAACCGCCTTGGCCCAGGCCTTTTGTCAAAGCACATATGCGTATATATTCGTAGCCTTGTCGCTCCGTCCCCAACACACGCACCATGGGACACGTCTGGCCCGCTCATCATCAAATTTCATCCAACAGAATCCATCCCATCCCATCCCATTCCTTCTCATGACCCAGCCATCCCAGACCCCATTTCGACCATCAGAACGCAAAAATGAAACAAAAGTAAAATAGCCAGTGATGTACAGTAGTAGTGGGGAATAAAAATGGCAACCTCGGTGCAAAGATGCAAGAAAAAAAAAGAAAAAAAAGAGAAAAAAATATTAGCAGAACAAAACATCCCCAAATGCTCCGGACGCATCGAAATGCATTGTGCAGATAACTCAAGACGAGCCTTCGCCGCTCACCCCAACCTTCTTCGCCGTGTCGGTGCTGTCTATGCTCGCGTTGGTGCCGCGGCGCCGCGCTGTTGTCTGCGACGACCGTCCGCTGTGGCCAATCGGCGTCGCCTCCCGCGATAGGCCGGCGTTCTTCCTCCTGCTCTTGGCCATCATGATAAAGCCGCCGTCGCTGTCGCTGTCGTCGTCGTCCGAAAGCAGGCGGCTGTTGCCGCGGATTGGCGTCCGGATCGGCGTTCTCGAGGAGCTATCCAAATCCTCCACCGCAATCGTGCCGTCGTTGGAGGGCCACTGCTGCGGGTTGCCGAGATTTCGCACCGCAGGCTGCTCAACGTTCTCATCCACCGGAAAGTCCGTCCGCTCCTTGTCCATCGCAGGCGGCGTGAGAGATTCCGAGGTCTCCACAAGTGACGACCCGTCAACAAATCCCGGACTTCCCAGAAAGTCGCCTTCCATGTCGGCTGACACCGAGCTTGCGCCGCTCAAGAGTGCAGGGAGCGACGGATCCGACTGAAAGGCCATCATGGCGTTGACACTGCCCTTGCGAAGTCCTGGATGGCCCGCCGCAAACGAGTGATGCGTCACGTCGCTTGGGCTCGTGAGATGGCTGTGGCTGCTGAAATTGTCGAGAGACACAGAACTCGATGACGTCCCGGTTGGCGTGGCTGCAGTCACGCCCGCCGCCGCGGCATTCGTCAATTGTGTGCCCCCCTTGGCCGACTGTAGCACTTCGTGACAGTCGAGGGTGAGCGACGCCAGCTTGGGGGATGCCGGCAACGGAATACCTGCGGCCTGCGGCTGTGGACCGTCTCGTGTTGGCGCCGGCAAGCTGTTCGATCCGTCCCCGGGCGCGTCCGCTTTCACATCCGCTTCGGGAACACACTGCGCTGTGCTTGGCCTCTCGTCCACCCGTCCCGCAGTCTCCGCAGCGGGCGTAGCCACGACTGTCTTAGTAGGCGGCGTGGGCACAGTAGCGTTGCTAGGAACGGTTGTGGACGCCCCCGCATTGCTTGTCTTGGCAGGCTTGCTTCCGCCAATGACGCCAAAGTCGTTTCGCACAAAGCCACCAAGAGACGCGCTGTGTGGCGAATGCCTAGGCTGCTGGAAACTTCCCGGTGCCGTTTCCGTGTTCACGGCCACAATAGGTCCGGCTCGCTTGTCGACACTGGTGAAGACAATCCCAGCACGATCGACTGAGTGCGCCCGGGACGAGTTGTCGCTCGACACCTTCATCTCTCGTGTTTGGCGTGCCGTGAATACTAGGCCGCCTTCGGTTTCGACGGCGCCGTGATGTATGGAAACGCCGTGAATATCGCGCAACACCGACGCGCGGCTGAGAAGAGCATTCGAAATCGACCGCGAGTGGACGTGTCGCGTTATCGGCCTCGACATGGTGGTAGGGCGGCTTGCGTCAGCGGCGCCGTCCATGTTGCAGACGCCGCTGTTCTTTTCTGGCGTCTCTTGCAGGGGTTTCGCTGATGGCTCGCCTGCAGACATCAGCTGTTGTGCGGACTCTGAGTTCGGGGAGCTCTCGCATGGCGAATCATACGGGCTAGCAGTGAGACTTTGAGCCAGAGGATGCTCTGGCGTGACAGTGCCAAAGTAGTCGTCGCCGCGAACGGTCTTTTGGTGGTCTTCTCGCGATGGATGCATGCACGTTTGCGTGTGTTTGTGGTGGCGGAGACTAAGGTGGTGGCTGATCGGGTTTTTGTAGTTGTGCGAGTGGCCGACGCCGTGAAGGTGTCCAAGACTATGCGCATGGCTGGACTGGATGCTACTGGCGTTGTTGTTCAAGGTGCCACCCGCCTGGTTCGGTGACGGCACGATCTCCTGGGATGGTGTCGGAACGTCTGCAATAGAACTCGCTGCAGAGCTTATAGCTCGACGTCTTGGCGAGGGTGCATTGCTCTCGTCCCGATCTGTGCGTGTGTGGATCACCTTCCCGACAGCCCGCTTGACGGCGGACCGCGCGCGCTGGATAAAATTGAGCGGAACGACGGCGTCACCGATTTCGGCGTCGTCGACTTGGATGCGACGTTCTTGGCTCCGGGCAGGGTCGGTCTTTTCCAGCCAGGCAGGAACATCGTTGAGATCTTCCGTGACCCATTGGTGGCGCTTGACATCACGCAGTCGTATTCTTTCGTCCGGGTTCTTGATGAGCATCTTTTTCAAGAGGTCCAGAACAGACTCGCCCAACTCCTCGTACTCGGGCTCGGCATCGTTCCTATAGGGATGCACATTCGTCCGCTGGAAAAGAGAGGAGCCAGTTGGATCTGTGTAGATGCCCACGGGTTTGAGACGCTGCGACGGGATGTAAGGCTCCTCCGTGGCAATCTTCCGGAACATTGAGAACTCGTCCTCAGCCAGGAAAGGAATGCGAGCGTAGAGGAGACAGTAGAGAGTCACGCCCAGGGACCATACATCGATCTGCTCAGAGACACGTGGAGGATCTTTGTCGACATCCGTATAGCACAGCTCGGGGGCGAAAAAGGCCGGTGTACCAACCGTCTTGGACAGCTCGCGGTCATCGTCAAAGTCCCGTGCCTCAGCCTCGGAAACGGAACTGTCTGGCTCGCCGTCGCGGATGGGGCGACCAAAGTACGAAACGCCAAAGTCGGAGATCTTGACACAGAAATCCTTGGTCCACAGTAAGTTAGCAGGCTTGATGTCGCGATGGACGACGCCGTGATAGTGGAGGTACTCGAGGCCAAGGACTGTGTCTCGAAAAGCGCGACGTGCTTGTTCAATGCTGAAGCATGGCACGTAGGAGTAGTCGTCGGCGTAAGGATCATGAACCATGAAATTGAGATCTAAGCCGGACGCGTGGGACGTAAAAGACTCGGCAACGCTGGGTGACCGCTGACGAAGGCGGACTGATTCGTCCACGTAGGCTCCAAACATGGTGCCATCCAGAGCGGACGGAGGAATCTGGTGCGGATACATCATGTTCAACGTTTCTGAACCTGTGTCCCCGTCTTGAGCCACAACGGATAGGGGAGAGACTTCTTCGGGGCTGGCGGACAGCGCGCTTGTCATGGACACCGTAGATGCCACACGAGAGGGGCCACGGGACGTGCCGCGGGATATGGGGAGCAGCTCGAGAAAAGAGTGACCCCGTTCAGATCCCGGGCCTTTGCTGGTCACATACCACCAAGGCGGCAGCCCATCGTCTTGATCATCTGCGGTGACGCCATAGTTTGTGGTCCAGTCGTTGACGGGCGGGGGGGAACCGTTTGTCCGTGCCTCCCTCAGGGCGCGAATGGTGGCCTTCCGGTCGAGGACAGCGTGCCAGTTGGACTCGCCAGGCGCCAAGGTTTTCCCATGCGAGCCCTTCTCGAAGCGGTAGCGCTCGAAATAGCAGATGCTAGGGATGCCCTTTTTTCTCCAGGTGACTTCGCCGCGCTCGACGTGCTCTAGGACCATGTAGATCTTCTGCAGCTCGGGATCATCAATGACTTCCAGGAGGGCAACGACGTTCTCGTGGCGAATCTTCTTGAGAATGGCAATCTCACGCTTCGTGTTCTGCCTGGGGTCGGCGGCGGAAACTTTACCCAGACGGCGCGTTCTGGACAGGCGCGGGATGATCTTGATGGCAACCAGATACCCGTCGTTGATATTCCGGGCAAGCTTGACCTTACCGTGCTGGCCACGGCCTATCTCCTCGATCACCTGGTACTCGTTGATCGTTTTGCGGCCAGCATAGTCCCGGTCCACGTTGGCAATACGCGTTCTACAAGTGTCAGCTACCGTATGTCCGGAGGGTCAAGGAGGGGGTCAATGAGGGGGTCAATGAGACGGAGGGTACTTACTCTCGAACAGGCTGGCGCGGCAAACTATAGGAGTTGTCGTGGGACAGGCTTGCCGGGGTCGGGTTACCGCTCTCGGGCAACGCTACGGAAGACGACATGTTGCTGCCGGAATAGGGAGAGGGCGTTGCTGGGCTAAAGATGCCAGGCGAGGAGGCGGGGGTGACACCGGCAAGACGGGGCTTGGAGGGTTGCGGGGAAGACGGAGAAGAGACCGACGAGGCGGGAAGGAGATTGAGAAGGTGAGGATGGTGGGGACGGGACGGTCGAGGTTGTTGCGGCTCCATGATGGGCCGGTGTGATAAGACGGACCGTGATGACGGCCGGAGGGCGTCAAGAGGCGTCACTGCAAACGAGACATTTGGTGGGGGAGAGGTAGAGAGCGAAGCAACTCCGGCGTGGTCGTGCTGCAAGATGTCGGTAAGGTGTCGACGAGGCGGTCTAAGAAACCGAAAGTTTGCTGACTGAAGAGGAGAAAAGACGGACGAGAAAGAGAAGAGGCGGACGCTGCGAGACGGAGGAAAAGGACGCTGCCCAGGACCTCACAATCCCATGGCGGAGGGGTACAAGAGAAAAGGAGAGACGAGTACAGAGGGATCGACGCCTGCCGGAAAGAAATGGCAGAAGACGTGCCCGAGACGTTCTCGTAAAGCAGACAACGCCCTATATGTGGACAGCAAGACGATGCTGAGAGAATGGCGAGACGAGTCGTCGATTTGGCTGCAAATCCCGTCAGTCTTTGTCGGATTGTTTCACGGGGGTGGAAAAACAGCAAGGTTGAAAGCGGGCAGGGAAGTGGTTTTTGTGTCGCACAACCAAGCAAGCGGCGGCGCCCGCTATTTGGGATGGAACAAAAGACGGCGGGGGTGTTTCTTTCTGAGGCGAGAGGCGAGAGGCGAGGAGATAGCGCTCACATACTGTATTTTGGCCCGTTGGACTTTAGTTGGCAATAGTGCGCTGTCCACTGCGATCTCAGTGCGTTCACAGTGCAAGTGCTGTGCAAGAGCTGTGCAAGTGCTGTGGCGTAAACAGCTCCAGCGAAGGAAAGGTGCTTTGAATAGACCCTTGTCGCAGCACAAATCAGATGGAAGACAAGGAGGAGAACTGCGCTCTGATCAGAAAGACGACTTGTTCGCGAGACGCCTGGCCAAGCGAAACGAAGAAAAGGCCAAGCAGCCAAGGTAATGAATGAGAGAGAACGGCTAGAGGTGGGAAACGAATGTCTTCAGCAGACCCACCCCTGTAATCGCGGGTTTGTCGTATGCTTTACGGAGTACATACGTCAAGTACCTGGCGCTAGCAGGAGGGGCTAAGCCATGATTGGAAAGGTCGCTGCCAACAGCAGCAGCAGTGAGACCCAAGCTAATGTAGGGGCTTTGTTGAAGAGTCTAGAGTACATGAGCTATAGCGTAGGATTGTAGTAGTGCTACGTACTCTGTACACACTGATTATCTTACGAGCATGCAGCAAGTGCGGGCCACGGTGGACCGTGCTTATCGCGCCTGGGTTCCGCCTGGCAAGCCATTATTGGCTGTCGGCGAATGGCCGCTGCAAGCTCCCCTATTTTTCGTGGTGCCGTCCGCCGTCTTGGCTGATGATGCGGGGCCGTTCGATTCAGTGATCGCTCTCATTGCCCTGCATCAGTTAACGACTTGAGGTGGGTAATGCTTGGAGTATCGTACTTCTCGAGGACATCACGATGCAGTCGGACTGTGACGAAAGGCTGTGTTTTCGTGGTGGATCTTGCCTCATCTGTCCAAAAATGAGGGGCAAACAGCGTCATTTTGTCAATTTGTCGGCTCAGGCGGCAATGTTTTTTGCTGACTGCCATCCAACAGCCCGGCTCGTCTGGCGTCACACAGCACTCAAACGGAGTACATTACATGTAATACAGCAGCAAACGCCTTGTCCAGCGCACGCTTTCCGCCCAGACGGCGCTCCTATTTTGCCCCTTGATTGCCGTCCAGAGTGAAACCTCGGAGCAAAGCCTTCGGTGGTGGCCATCTCCCGTCATCGCGCTTTCCTGGTTTGGGTATTCATATGCTTTGCCAAGCATGCTCGACGCTTACTCGTTGTCATCGACTCTCCCTTGCGTTCCCTTTGTTGCTGGACAGATAGCAGCACTGCTGACGCTAGCGAGTCTATCGTCCTTCTCGTCGCCGGTTTTCGTCATCTCTCGTTTCTTCATCCTTGTCTCTCATCCCTGTCTCTCATCCTCGTCTCGTCTCCTCTTCTCCTCACTCCTCTCCCCCTCACGATAGTGGGAAATGGGGTTGCAGCCTCGCCAATCACCGGCCAATGCTACCCTCCTCTGCAGCCACCCAGGAAGCAAGGGGAGGGTGAAAGCGGGTCAGCTGGACGTTGCCTCCTCCAAGGTGTCTTGTTTTCTGCAGCCCAAGTTGGTTGTTCTCTTTTCCCCACAAAATGCAGACTCCCATCTCGCCACCCACCGACTGAATGATATCCGAGAGGGAAGACACAGGTCTGCCCGTCTGGTGCACTTCAAAACGCTTGATACTCCATACGGAGTACATGTACGGAGTACTGAGTAGGCAAACCTAGGCAAAGACCCACGTCCCGGAACGGCCCTTTGGGCGGCCTTCGTTGATTATTGGTATTTGTCCGTTTACTACCAGTCACTGCAGTGTGGTGGTCACTTAAGAATGTCTGCCTTCTTCCCCTCTTCTCTTCATTTTCGGTTCCCCTTTCCTGCTTTGGAAAGCGCGCTGCTCTATGGAGATCCTTCGCTGGCCGCTCGGAATGCCCAGAAATGGGCAAGCCGGCACAGAAGCCAATGCATCGTGAAATCCGCCCAACAGACTGGTCCAGACCTTTGTGAGGGCGGCTGCTCTTTTTTCCAGTTTGCATTCCCTCATTGCTCCTTCACGACCCTTCATTCTTGCCATGTTTCACTTTAAGCAACGGCAAAACAAACACCGCAATGACATCAGCACCGTTCCGCTTTGTTTGATTTGATTGTACTCTGTAAACGTCTTGTTTACGCTTCTCGCGACTTGTCGCTTTGCCTGCATCAGGTCCCCTAGGCACATGCAAGGGTGATTGACCAATCGTTGACAGCACAATCTTGTGCCGGGGTCCTTTCTATACGGAGGTACATGCATCTTTATGCACAGTGGTGAAAACTCTGCTTCGTGGCACCAACCAGGCCCCAGCCGAGGAGGAGTCAAAGTAAAAAGCTCATCCGTCAATCAGGCTCGCACGACGTGCCCAACGGAGCTGTCTCCGGTGAAAGATGCCCAACACAAGCACCTCTCGACTGAGACAAGGACTTCTGGGTCGTCTTGGCTCTTTGTCTCGCACCAGTGCATCCCTTGCATGCGGGACTAGGGCGGCCACGAGGACAAAGAACGCGAACGCTGCAGAATACGCAACGTCTCCTCCCTCCGTTCCCTGTCGACAAGACCAGGAATGCTCCTCGTTTGGGAAGAAAACCCGCAAGTACGGCGTAGCCGCGGCAAGTACCGTGCATGAACCAAGGTCCTGCAGTCATTCTTTACAAGGTACTAGACGTACCTAAGCACAACGACTTTTTGCCCTCGATAGCAGTAGAGACTCGGTGGCGTGGTCTCGGCTTGGCCATGAACCGAGTGGCGTTTTCAGCTGCTTCATCACAGACAATATGCTTTGAGTCTTGCGTCACGGATAGGAAAGGCCTGCGTTGGCTGCTTGGCGATTATTGGGCAATTCGAACCAGAAAGCAAGGGGAGAACCGGAGAACCGCCTTTGCCGCCGCAAGCGATCTGCTTACCTGCCACCCTGGCCCCACGCTTTACCATTCTAGGCAGGAGTCAAGGGAGCAACTTCCCAGAGCGCTCCATATGCGAGTCATCTGGTGCCGTTCCGGCCGTTGCGGCCGGAGTTGCGATGCTGCTCAATGCCGTCGGTCCGATCGATTCAGCTTGCGCCGGCGGCCGTAAGAAGGAGACACAGCGTCCTTTTGTTTCTTTTCCTTTATCGAATTGCAGAGCCTTTTTCCCTCCTTCCAGCTCGGATGGCTTAAGGGCCTGTATCATCCCCGTAGTATGCCATGGCGGATCGCGACACCTTCCACGCCGACAGCAAATTGTGTACTGCTTTGGCCCGTCTGGCTAGGGAGATTGGGCGCATGGGCGCCGACGACTGGTAGAACGAAAGACGAGTCTTGACCTGGGGTTTGGTAGCTGCCCTGTCTCGGAAGTCGGAACTGTGATTGTTCTGGACGTTGGCGACTCGGCAGAGAAAAGAACAAGCATGCGATAACATTGCTTGGCTTTTGTTTATCTGCCAGCTTGGTCTAACTTGAGAGGGCTTTGTTTTATACATGCCGTCATTTGGCGTCGTGATGCTCAAAAGCTGGACCCAGGAGAGCAAAACAAGAGTTTATGTAGACAGGGTGTAATCAGGTGCGAAAACTACACGCTGCACGTCGACGGAAGGCGATCTGTTTGAAATGAGAAAGAAAAAAGTCACAGTGAGTAAATGTTGAAAAGGAGAGGAGAAACTCCATATACGACCACGATCTTCAGATGGTAAAGATAAAAAAAACGACAAGAGAGGGATTCGAACCCTCGCTCCCGAAGGAACGGGCTTAGCAGGCCCGCGCGTTAACCACTCCGCCATCTTGCCTGTAGGCGGTTGATGCTTATTTTAGCGGCTGTTTTAGCTCATAAAGGGCTGACACGAGTTTGTGCTCCAAGAATACCTTTGATCCTTACTCCGTACACTTTTCTTGCTGTGTTTCAACTCTGGAAATCGTGTTCAGATTGGTCGTCTTTTCCTAGTGAAATTACAAGAGATAAACTACAAGAAGCGACAAGTAAAGGCTCGCCCCGGCCACTGCTGGATCGTACTGTCCACATCCTCGACACCCTTCCCTCCAGTCCTTTTTTCCCCCTGTTTTCTCCCTTCCTCGTATAACACTGCCCGCTAGTTTGCGGCTGAGACCAAGGCGATGTTGAACTCCAGCTCGAGTTTGGCCTCGGCGTCGTTTTGCCGTGGCACAAAGTGCATCTGCAGTCCTTCCTTGACGGCAAAGACGGCATCAATGTCGAGGTACCGGGACTCGGCGTCGTAGATCTGCGTTGTGAGAGGGTTGTAACCCCCGGCCTCAACCTAGAGAGTCTGTCAGTTCCTGTAGACTTTTTCCGGTGATAGGGAACGGACGGCATTGCCTACAAGCAGATGGATATGGGCTGGTCGATACGGATGCCGGTCCAACAGCTTCAGTAGCTGTCCAGCTGGGCCGTCGTCGGGGATCTTACGGCAGGAGAGTTAGCATGACAGAGAAACGACAAAACAGGGAGGGGTTGGGGGGGGTCACTTACCGGGTACGGCGTTGGTCTCAAACAGTACAGACTGTACTGCCCAGCCGCATCAGTCAGGAACTTGCCACGCAGGTTGTACGCCGGCTGCGTCGCGTCCTGCTGCTCGTACATGCCATTGGTCGACGCCTGCCAGACGTCGATGACGGCCCCCGCCACCGGTGCGCCCGTGGCCGCGCTGGTCACCTGGCCGTGCAGAAACACCACGCTGGCATCGGCCGGTTTGGCCAGCGCAATGCTGCTACCGCTAGGCCGAACCGGCGTGCCGCTGCGCCAAAAGGGGCCCAGGACGGCCGACTGGGTGGGCCGGTGGCCGTCGCGATGCTGATGCTGCTGCTGCTGGGCCTGTTGCGAAGCCGATGCCGCAGTCGGGACGGTGCAAGCCGCCTGGCTGGCCTGTTCGGTGAGCGCCTCAACAAGTCTTTTTGATTTCCCCTCGCACTCGTCAGCATGCAGTCGGATTCCACTTTCTCGTGGGCTGAGGAGAAGACACTCACGCCTCAATGCCGATAATGTCGCACAGGAGCTGGCCCTCGTTGCGCACGTCTGTGGACATGCGTCCGGCCGCGTTGACCAGCTCGACGCCGAGCTGCCACTCGTCCATGGTCAGGTGTACCTCGCGGGCAAAGTCGTGCAGGTGCTGGACCAGCGCAGCCACGATGGCGCGGAGTCGCGGGTTGGTCCGCGGCCCCATGGACCGGATGACGCTGTCCGTGAAGGACTGGCCAAAGGCACCAAAGTCGGCCGTTTTGGTGGCAGAGCTGCTGGCGCCATTGGCAGTGTCGGTGATGTCGGCCATGTCGGCCATGTCGGCGACAGCAGGACCAGTCTTGGCATGTCCATTTGCACTTTGCTCATCACCGCCAGCCATCTCGTCGCTGGTGAGTGAGATATCTGGAAGAAAAAAGAGTGTCAGGAGGCTAAAAGGGCGAGACGTGCTTGCATTCAAATACAGCACTGTTCACGCAAGCTCTCGCGTGGAAGCCCGACGAGGAAGAGAAGGCCATACAGAAGATAGGACTATTGGCGGAGATGAATCATGAGCAAGAACACTGACGACGAAAAATGGAAAGGGAGGACAGCAAGGAAATACAACAAAGAACTAAAGGAGCCGTTGTGTCATCCCTGAACTGTCGTGATGCGGACGGGTTGGTGCAGCATTGTGCAGATTGGACACGAGCGGTTAACACGTCCAAAAAGAGAGATGTATATCATTTCTGTCTGCCAGTAACGCCCCCTGCCCAAAACGGTCCTCTATTCTGTGGTGTTGGAGGAGGGGGCCCTCGGTGCAATAAAGAGAGACTTTTGTTTTCGTGGTCCCAACATCAAACATTCGTCTTTTGTTGTCCCCCTCGCCACCGCGGCCAACAGACACAGTCGTCTAGCCCCTGCACTATGCACGGCAGCTTGTTACTCCGACTCGCCTTCCCACCCATCCCATGTGGCACTGGCAGCTCTGATTTTGCACCGACTGTCTACCGCTCCTCCTCGAAGACTTTCATTACTAGATTCGGTGATAGACTCAATCCCAGGGGCGTTGCACGTTATAAGTAGTCTGTCAGCAGTAGTCTTTCAGGGGAGGTTGAGAAAGGTGCCGTGCCGAGAAGACGCACGAAGACAAATAAGCACCGACGCAGCGTCGCTGTTGGAGAGACTGTTATTGGACTACGTATTCCGATAGACCCTTGTTGTGCTTCCACCTCATCATAGCAAATACCCGTAAATGAGATGTCAGTGTAGCCAGGAAACCTGCGTCCGCCTTGGCTTGTCGCCTGTCTTGATCACCAACTGTCGCCATAACACAACTCGCTTTGCTATCTGTTGCAACACTTTAAGAGGCAACTAATCCATACGGGTTCCGCCTCATAACCTCACACAACGGCATATGCTTTGCACCAATAGCCCCTGTTAGCTTCTTGCCGCATCCGCTGCCTTTTTGTGATCGCCGTCACTGCTATCGAACGCTGACCAGCTAGGAGCGTCTGTCCCATTCGGACGAGATGCTCGCTGGAAGCCGACGCTGAGTCCTTCGATCTGGGCCACAGGCCTGACCACCGTGACCTCAGCAGCGTAGGCCCTAGACCACCATACCTCGACAATCTTTGGGTTGCCAAAGAGGTGAGGATGACGCCGTTTGAGGCCCAGAAGCGCATTTCCGGAAATCTGGTCCACGCTGTGGCTGTGTCTCATCTTTATAAACTCGTCGCCGGCAGTCTCCCTGAGCGTTTGCTGTACTTCCTCGGGGTACTGACCCGCTTTCCAGAGGAGCATGTCGTACTGAACAAGAGATGCCTTCCCGTGCCAAGACCCGCCCTTCGTCGCACGGTTGTACAGTCCGGCCAGCGCAGCAATGGCCCCGATGCAGCCGGTACCGTAGTCGGAGATCGGAAACGGCGGCACCATTGGCTCTTCAAGTCCCATGAACCGCCCCTGTGCCCAGGCTACTCCGGTGACCTACATAGCGACAACGGCCATTTGTTAGTGAAAACGGGATCCTAGTGGCCGTAGAAGGAGAAAGAAAGAATAGAGAGAAAACGGAGGGAAAAAAGGGGTTAGAATAGCGCGCTGTCCTCACACAGTCGGCAATTTGCTGCCACCCTGGTCGCAAAGACCATTCGCCCTCGTATCCGAAGCAGTTCTCATTGACATAAACAATGCCACGGCCACGCTTTTGTGCCATCTTCGCCATATAGGAGGGGCCGAACCCCAGCCTTTCGATGGCTCCGGGCCGGCAACCGTCCAAGATCACATCTGCTTCCTCGACAAGTTGGCGGAAGATTTCGCGGCCCTTGGGCGTCTTCAAATCCAGTTCGGCTGCGTGTTTGCCCATGTTACCATCTACCTGGAAAAAGGGAACGTCGCTGAGCTGCGGCGAGGTGATTTTGAGTACGTCCGCACCATACTCAGCCAAGATGCGGCCAATGACCGGCCCGGCAATGATGCGGCAAAGCTCAACAACCTTTATCCCAGAAAGCAAGCGCCCTTCGCCAGGCGCTGATGGGAGGGGCCGCGGCGGAGTGGCCGTTTCCAGGCTCGTGACCGTCCACGGAGGTTGCTGCGCGACTGCTCTGCCCTGAGGGAGAAAGAGTCAGTCTCCGATTCACACAGCCTCTACGCCCTGGTCAGAACAGAAACAGCCAACCTACATGGGGCGTTTTCAAAAACTCCTCGTGTGTCAAGGCGGGGCCGCCGGCCTGCCTGTTTGCCTTGTTCAATGCCTCGAGCTCCTCGACGGTGAATCGCTTGACGTTGCGCTGGATCGTGTCGGTAATCGACTCGTGTGTCTTCAGCTCTGGCCGGAACGGCTCCAGGCCGATCATCCGCAGTGTTGTCGATGCATTTAGGGATCCATGGATGTGGTAAAACCGCTTCGGGTCCCGCGTCCGGTACAGATTTGCTGACATGCGCCGGTAGGGGTCAGACTGCGCCTGCAAGAAGTCCGTGTCCTTGAGGTACGTCTTCACTTCAGGATCCAGCTTGCTGTACGGACCGACCTTGGCCAGATACGCCTCGAACAAAAACGCCGTCGTTCTCTCGAGGCTGATGGTGATCCGGCCGTTCTGCTGCAGGCGCGGCTGTGATGCATGCCCTTTGAGATCGTTCAGAGCCACTGCAAAGGATGCCTCGATGGCCTTCAGGGCCGCCGCTGTCTCTGTCTCCTTGAAGGGTATTGGGAAGTATGGGAAGTCGTAGTCCGCTGTGAACATGACTCGGTCCTGCACTACCCTGTCGACAGCCTCTGGCAGACTGACAAGCGTCCGTACGAGGGCGAGGACCTGCTTGGTCTCCTCTAGCGAGGAGTATGCTGACTCGTGTTGCTGGGGCATCTTATCGCACGGATTGCCAGTGTTGGTGGGTGAAAGGCACCATCATGACGAATGGAGAGGGGGCAGCTGCATATTAAAGGTCTCAGCGAGCATCAGGGTCCAGTGCGAGCGAGTCTGTCCGTTCAACCGGAAGGTGCAGCTGGTAGCTAAAGATGCAGGTCCAACGGAAGGCGCGAATCAGGGATATGCAGGAGATGTCCTCGCTGCATGTCCATCGCTCCCTAACCTAGCATCTTTATTGCATCGCGGCAAGACTGGGCCGGGCTTGCCTTGTGACTTATTCTTCACACCACACACAGCTGATTTGAAAACGACTTCCTGTCTCCTTCCTGGACAGCTGCCTTTCGGCCACCGGTCTCGCGGACGTATGGTGTTGCAGAGTTACAGCGTCAGCCTGAGCTTGCCTGCCGACGTCTATATGTAGATGTTGCGACGGGAGAGACGAGAAGTGAGACGCCCGACATCCAGGCAAGGTAGCATCGCAGACGATGCCCGCTTTATGGCCTTCTAGGTGAGAACCAACGACGGGTTGCATCACCAAGTACTCGTATGCAATCCGCCTGGCTCAGTCGGTCGGGCTGGGCCTGGACAAGAACAATGACAAGAATGATTCTCGATCCATTGCTGCAATCGACCGTTAGTCCACTTCATAGCGTCGGATCGGACACCGCACGGCTAGGAGAAAGTCTTGCTATTCCTGTGAGGGCAGCATCCGAAGAACCGCTCCCGTTTCGGCATCCCGCGAAAACCAAGAATCACAAATGCAAGGTTTCCTGGCTGCAGCTATAAGGCCGCTATAATAGCTGCATGATTGGCCAATGCGTCGTCTTGGGGCGACAGTCGGGGGTGTCAGGAAGCTGCGAAGCTGCGCAAAACCTCGGGATTACGCAGCTGCTTACGGAAGGTGGCCCCAAGGGTGCAGTTCCCCCTGCATCACATTGCAGCTGGAGGTTCTGACGTGTTGCCCTTTCATATGCTGGCCGTCCTGACGTCGGATGCGGAATGGAGGACTCAACCACCGCATGCAGGCCCTGCCGAACATTGTTCCACTAAGAGAGAACCTAACTTTTTTTATTGAAGTCGTCCAAGAAAGACCCTCGACTATACTCAGGGGAGCTATATGTCCAGCCAGCTTCACGACAAAACACAACGCTCACTATGCGTCTTGTTAGCAACTGCAATGGTTTACTGTTCACGCAAACGTCCCAGCGACGTACCATGAAGACCCGGTAGAGCTTAAACTTCAGCTCTCCATCCGCGCCCTCCTCCAGCTGGGCATGCGCTACCCAGTCTTTGCCACTCGTTTCGCCAGCCTTGCTCGTGTACTCGACGTGTCCCAAGAGTGTATATTCGTTCGAGCCCTTGCCAAACGAAAAGATCTTGAAGACGGCATGGCGACGGCTTGCAACCGTTGCCCACATGCCCTGCCGGACCAAAAGAACCTCTAGTACTCGGTGGTTAGGACTACAACAACTGGAAGGGAGGGGAGCAGTCGCGGAGTCTCACGGTCATAGCCAACAACCTTCTTCTGTGGCAGAGCGAAGGTTGCATCCGATGAGAAATTCTTTGCATAGGCCTCAATCGCGGACGGGTCGTCAGACAACTGGTAGAAGGTATCGAAAAACGCTACGGCGCGCTGGTCGACTGAGCCGTCCGCCGGGACTTCTGGGCTAATGTAGCTGGGCATATTTTCTGTTTGTGAATCGTTGACGGAGGCAGGTTGAGGGTGATGAAAAGGTAAAAGAGCGAGCGAAAAGGGGAAAAGAGGGGGATATGTAGAGAGCTCTTCGCTAAAACGTGATGTCCCAAGAGACCTCGGGGGCTTGTTGTCGGTCTAAAGCCGATGTTTTCGGCACACGGACTTAAGCGCAATGATTTTTAGCACTGCATGCTGTCATGGTCCTCGATCGCGAAGACGCAGCAAAATACGTTCCCCATGCAGCATCCTTTCTGCTTTGCTATGTATGGCTGTCCTCCCACGTTCGTCGTCGCCGGCTTCGGCCTGTTACTTGGTCATTGGGCATGAAGAGACTGCTACCATAGGTACCAATTGGCTGGCAGGATGCTTTCAGACCCTGATATTCAACCTTCTCAACGTCGTACTGCATGCATGTAGAGTCAGGGTTGGGTTTTTATTGGAGTACTTGGCCGGCGAAGCAAAAGTATGCTAAAAAAACAAAGAATCCTCGCAAGCAACATGGAGAAGCGGAATCGCGGCTAAGCCAACTCCTATTGACCCGCACAGGGCATTCCCTCTCATAGCAGACGAAGCAAAGCAAAAGGACGCACATGGGCCCATACAATGAGCCTGTTGCCCTTCCGCCTCCTCTCCGGCCTCCTAAGCAGAGTCTCTTTCCCTCATTAGTGCAGTTCAAGTGAACTTTCCGTGCCGCGAGCGATAAAAGAAAGCTCTTCTAAGGCTCTTCTAGAACGCGAAACAAAAACTTTTGCCGGCCGTGACGTGTGTGGATAGGACGAAGCGGGTGAGAGTGGAAACAAAGGAACGAGTAACGACGCATGGCGTGAAGATGACCAAAGGGAAATAAGGTGACTTGTTGTGTTGTCCGCTTTCTCCGTTATTCTTTTTTGCCCTTTCCCATTTGATTTTGGGTTTGTAGTTTTTTTTGTCTTGTCCGTTCTTCTCTCACACTGACAGAGCAAGAGACAGAATCGTCGGTTCCGAATGGGGCGGCACGTGCCGTCTACCACTCGGTGCTCTCCTTGGCAGCAGCCTCGTCACCCCACTGGGCACCGCCAGTCTCGGCACTCCACTGCTGGTTGGGAGCAGCATCGTCCCAGCCACCAGTAGGAGCTGCCGTGGCAGCGAAGCCAGCCGGGGCAGCCTCCCAGTCGCCACCGGCGAAACCAGTCTCGGCGACGACGGGCTCATCCTCAACGGTAGCAACCTTCTCCTCCTCGGTCTTCTCCTCAGCCTCGGCCTCGGGGTCGCGGTCTGTTGTAGGCGTTAGAATGTGACAAGATCTTTTGCGGATGGCAAACTAGCATGAACACTGGGCCAAGGCAACACATACAGAAGTACAGATCCACCATAACGTCCCATGGGGTCTCGCGGTTGAAGATGGAGCCGCGCAGGCGCAGGACCTCACGGGCCAGCAGCCACCAAACAAGGCCGATGGCGTGGCGACCCTTGTTGTTGGTCGGGATGGCAACGTCGACAAAGTCGGTCGGCGAGTCGGTGTCGCACAGCGCAATGACGGGGATGTTGACGTAGCTGGCCTCCTTGATGGCCTGGGCGTCGGTGCGCGGGTCCGTCACCACGATCAGCCGCGGCTCCTTGAACGAGCGGGTGATGTAGTTGGTGAAGGAACCGGGCGTGAAGCGGCCGGCAATCGCCTGGGCGCCAGTGTGCGAGGCGAACTTGAGCACGGCGCGCTGGCCGTAGGGACGGGCGGAAATGACACAGACGTCGGCCGGGTTGTCGACGGCGGCAATAATGCGCGCGGCCAGCACAATCTTCTCCCAGGTCTTGCCAATGTTGATGATGTTGACACCGTCCGCACGCGTCTTCCAGACGTACGGGTTCATGTGCACCTGCAGATTCTTGGAGCCGACGTGGCTCTGCGCCGCCAGGAGGTTCTCAATGTCCTCCTTGGTGGCATTGAAAATCGCCGGAAGGTTTGCGGAAGCCATCTTGATAGAGAAAGGCGAGGAAAGGTCTAGGTGAGGGAAAGTCGGGTTGGTTGTGGTTGCGAAGGAGAAGAAAAAAGACGAAAGTCGAGCCTCACGATATCATTTTTCTTAGCTTTTTTGGAGGGGCCCAAAAATTTCGCTTTACAGAGCAAAAATAGGGCTGCTCCATTCGCTGGGAGTGTTTGTGGGCGGGCCCGCCAGGGCTAGATACTGGTTGCTTATCTACACGTGACCGCTTCATGATCTGGAAGCAGCATCCCAAAACTTTGCGCAGCGGGAAAGATAGACTTATACTTGATCTGCAAGTTCCAAAGTATACCATCTCAAGCGGAAAGAAGGTACCTGCCTAGGTATGTTGAAATGCTCTCAGTTTTTGGGATTTTGTTTGCGAATTTTGCAGCGTTTACTCCAATTGTACAAGACGACTGAGAACGTTGGTCGGCCGCGGAAATAGTATTTGCCGACACATTCTACGCTAACCAGATATGGAACTTCGCATCTTAGAAAATTTGGGAGCCGCTCCCTCGCGACGTCTCCGGCCCGTTTCGCTGGAGAAGCAACGTCACAAGGCGACGCCGACCAGCAGCCATGCCTCCGCGTCTGCCTGCCCCGCAAGGGCTATCAATTCTTAACTGTATGGACCTTTCTATATCTCTTTGGTGACAGGTCGACGGGGAGAGACATTGCTCCTTCTGGATGCTAACTGCCGCAACAGTATGCCTCCGACCAGCATCGATACGGCCACAGGCTTCTCTGCAACCATTGGTGCAGACGGCCAGCTTGTCAATAGACGACAAGAAGAAGATGAAGAAGCAGCAACCTTACAAGTGGTCGCAGTTTGAGGCACGCCGTTCAGCTCGCGTTGCGCGCCAGAATGAGCTGGAGAAGAAGCGCGAAGCCGCCGCCGGCCATGTCATCCACGGCATCACGACCCCCTTTGTCGAGTCCTTTGACTCGGCCGGCCAGGAGCCAACGTCCAAGACGATTTTCAGAGAGAATGAGGGAACAAAGGATTCCGAGCCGGTGCCACTACCAACGTCTCCCGACAAGCTCAACCATCTCCTTTCGCGGCAAGAGCTCGACGAGGCCGTCGAGCTGGCCTACCAGATCAACATGCCAGTATCAAACGTAAACCGGGTCGTTGTCGATCCTGTTACCGAGGCGCAGGAGCTACAGGAGCACGAGGCGCGCCACAAACGCGCAGTGGCCGCCCTGGAGCGCATCACCTCGCTGGATCACGCCAGCGACAAGATCCGGAAACATATCAACATCCAGCGCTGCATCGACACACTTGGCCGGCACAATACCGACAAGGTCCTACGGCCCAAACCCCGTGCCCCTGACCTTCCACCCCGAGAGGAGCTCCCGCGTGCCGGGCCCGATACTGGCTCACCCGAGGTGCAAATCGCCATCCTGACGGCCAAGATCCGCGTTCTAGCCAAGATTTTTGAGGGTCCCACGGGACACAAAGACAAATACAACCGGCGCAACCTGCGCCTTCTGTGCCACCGGCGGCAAAAGCTGCTCAGGTACCTGGAGCGCAAAGAGCGCGGCAGTGAGCGGTGGCAGAACCTGCTACAGACGCTTGGTCTGACCGAGGCGACCTGGAAGCACCAGATTAGCTTTTGAGGGTTTCCTTCCAAGAGAGATATATACCAATTTCAAATTTGCATTACATTGGGGCAGAATTGGTGCCATATATCTTTCATTATCACAGCGTTGTTGTCTCGGAGAGTCAAAGATGAAACCAGTAGTTGTAAAAATCTATGTACAATACAAGCTATACCAAAGATCACGAAGCAATTGTGACACGAAAGCATATGGCTAGCCTTCCGGAACCGGAGAGGGAGACCAGACGTCCTAACGCCATCTTTAAGTGGTGTGTTTGAGGGTTTTGACAGTTCATGTGGATATGTTCGGTAGGAAGATCGACGGGAAAAAACGCCAAGGAGACTGGACAAGATGAACCGTCCAACAAACAAAAGCAAAGACAATAAGAGAGGGAATGGGGGAATTAAAAGACGCTGATATAGTTGCCGATCCGCTCCTTCTGGTTCTGCGCAATGCACTCGGCAATCCAGGTGATGTTGCGGATCTCCTGCTCGCGGAGCTTGACCCACGCATACACAATGGCATACGTAAACTGCCGTGTGAATGCGTTCTTGGAGATTTCCATCTCCTTCTGGTAGAACATATCTTCCAGGCTGCGGCTGTCGGAAGCCGCGCCACCGCCCATGTTGCCAGGGCCGACAGGGCCGCCTCCGAGGTTGACTGCCTCGAAAAAGCCCTTGTAGTCGGACACGCCATCGACGGCAAGTCGCACGCCGTCGATGTCGTCGGCACGCGACAGCATCAGCGTGCCCTCGGGGTAGAGTCCGCCGAAGCTGGGGTAGAGCCGCTTGCGGTCCGCCTTTGACAGCTCGGTGCCGAAGGAGTTGATGGTGATGTTGATGGCGCGGCGGTCAGCCTCAAACTCAAGAATCTCGGACATGACCTCGGAAGTCGGCGTGCCGGCCATGTCCGGGTGCGTGTTGACAAAGTTGTAGAATTCCTCGAGGTAGTTTTTGTAGAGCGTGTTGCGCACAATCTCAATATTGAGCTCGTCCAGATCCTGATGGCTCAGGCTGCCCTTGAAGAATGGCGCCAGCGGCGTCTCGATAAGCACGCTGTTGTAGAGCTCCTCAATGTTTGTGGCCACGCATAGTACCGGCAGCGTATCGAACCAGCCAAGCGGGTGACACCGGTCGAGCAGCTCGCGGGTATCGCGCTCGTGAAGCGTGCCCGTGATGAGCAATGCCACGTTGTCAATCATGTAACCGTAGGTGAGGTAGTCCATGAATTGTGCCAAGGAACCAACAGCGTTCGCGCGAACATAGCGGAACTCGGCGACGAGCTTATCGGTTGTCTTCGCAGCAAGGCTAGAGGTCGACGGGTTCGGAGGCAGAGATGCCAGGAAGTCGCCGTAGGCAGGGCCGAGCTGCAGCTTGAGATCTGGCGGGACAAACAACGTGTTAGTGAAGCTGCACCCATGGCACCGGCAGAGACAAGACTAGTGGGTCACCATACCATCAACGTTCTCGCACTGC
Organism: Ophiostoma angusticollis; assembly: GCA_019925545.1. NCBI lineage: Eukaryota > Fungi > Ascomycota > Sordariomycetes > Ophiostomatales > Ophiostomataceae > Ophiostoma > Ophiostoma angusticollis. Next base: position 368,326 of record JADHKL010000003.1, read on the forward strand.
GTCATGTTGCTGTAGTTGGCACCCGTCAAAAGGCCATTGCGATAGCCCCGGACGATGCCTTCGATGTACCTGTTGAGGCAGATGTCAGCACGTCGTTCAAGCATAGCAGGTGGTTGTTTTACAGTATGCGTCGCCTTACCCATTGTTCACGTTAAATAGGAGGCCCTCCATCGTGACGGGAATGGATGTCGTGTGTGGTGGAAGCAGACGAGAGCTGGGGATGTCGTTGATCGGAGCGCCGAACTGCTCCAAAGAAAAAGGCGCAGAGGCCGAGACCGTGTGTAGACAGTATGGACACAGTATATGAACAGTATTATGTGGCGCTGAGCTACATTATGGGCTAGCGTGTAAGTTAAGCCACACCGCCCCACTGGAGCAAAAAAAAGGTTCTGCCAGAAAAAAAGTTTCCCAGGACAAAACGTTCTTAGCTGCAGAAAATATTTCCTTCAATCCTCCTCACGATCCTTCTACTCGGCGACCAGCACGACTGCATTATACGAGACATTCTCTACCATATTTTAGGGCCTTTTAGCGAGCGATATATCTGACCGGGAGTTTGAACTGTCTCCAAAATGCCTCTTTTCCTTCTTGCGGAGACGAGCGCAGGGTACGTTATGTCCCGCTGCAATCAGTCTCCCTTCTTGACGAACCGTCTTGTCTTTGCTCCTGCGTGTGTTGTGCCATTGTTCTAATACGGGCTTCATTTAATCTAGATATGGCCTGTTCAAGGCCGCAGACAAGAAGCTCCTTGAGCGCGATGACCTCTCACTCCGTGTATCGACCCTCGAGAACATCAACAAGGAGTAAGTTTCTGACGTTTCCGAGGCGCCGGGAACTGTGCGGTGGACCAACGAATGCTGACCACAGGTTTTGTGTTGTGTAGAGTGCAGTTGAGCCAGTTCCAAAAATGGGAGAGCGCGGCGGAAGCAGTCAGCGAACTCGACAAGCTCATCGATGGCAAGGTGCCTCCATTCCTCAACAAGCTTCTGGAGAGTGTCAGGGAGGAGTCGAAGAAGATGTCGCTGGTGGTGGAGGATAAGAATCTGGGCAATGCGCTACAGAAACTGCCCGGTTTCAAGATCACGGCCCTGACCGCGGCGCCCAGCACACCTGCCGGCGAGGTGTTCCGTGGCATCCGCCAGCACTTGACGGATCTCATTCCGGGAATTGACGAGGAGGGCTTCAAGACAATGTCGCTCGGTCTCTCGCACTCGCTGTCGCGCCATAAGCTCAAATTTTCTGCTGATAAGGTGGATGTCATGATCATTCACGCTGTGTCGCTGCTGGACGACCTCGACAAGGAGCTCAACATTTTCATGATGCGCGTCAAGGAGTGGTATGGCTGGCACTTCCCCGAGCTGGGAAAGATCCTGAACGACAACCTTGCCTACGCAAAGATTATCCTGGCGGCGGGCACCCGCGACAACCTGGCCAAGATCAGCCTGTCGGACGTGCTGCCTGAGGAGATTGAGGATGCCGTCAAGGCGGCCGCCGAGGTCAGCATGGGCTGCGACATTGCCGAGGAGGACCTGGAGAACATCAAGCTGCTGGCAGAGTACGTCGTCATGTACACCAACTACCGCACGACGCTCTCCAGCTATCTGGAGTCGCGCATGAAGGCAATTGCGCCCAATTTGACGGCGATCATCGGGCCGCTCATCGGCGCCAGGCTGATTGCGCACACGGGCTCGCTGATGAATCTAGCCAAGAGCCCCGGCTCGACCATCCAGATTCTCGGTGCCGAAAAGGCGCTGTTCCGCGCGCTCAAGACGAAGCACTCGACGCCCAAGTATGGTCTGATCTACCACGCATCGCTGGTGGGCCAGGCAACCGGCCGCAACAAGGGCAAGATTGCTCGGCAGACGGCTGCCAAGGCGGCACTGGGTGCTCGCACAGATGCATTGGCCGAGTACGAGGACGAGGAGAGTGTCGACGATGACATCCGGGCAACGCTCGGCCTGGCGGCACGGGCGAAGCTCGAGCTCAGCCTGTCGCGGATGGAGCACAAGCCGCTGTCCAAGATTTCGTCCGCCACCAACGGTGTGAGCTCGGTGGGCAAGTGGGATGTCGCCGAGGCGCGGAAGTACAACATCGATGCGGACGGCATGACAGGCAATGAAGCGGCGGCAGCCGTGCAGTCCATCGTCGGCCAGAGTGACAAGAAGGAGAAGAAGGAGAAGAAGAAAGACAAGGACGGCAAGAAGGAGAAGAAGGACGAGCAGGGTGAGAAGAACGGCACGGCCACGAACGGCGCGACAAACGGCACGTCAGGCGGCCTGACGGAGGCTGAATACGAAAAGTACGCCGAGGCAGCAGGCATCTCGGTGTCCAAGTTTAAGCGCAAGTACGAGCGCGGCGACGTTGAGATCGGAACAGACGGCAAGCCAGTTGTGCACAGCAAGAAGGAGCTGAAGAAGCTGCGCAAGGCCGAAGAGAAGGCGGCCGCAGAGGCAGAGAAGTCGGGCAAGCGGAAGCGCGACGAGGATGGCGAGACGCCCAAGAAGAAGAAGAAGAAGCACAGCGAGCAATGAGCCCTGCCTGCTTTTCTGGTCTCTGCTTTCTCCTTGTACCTTCTACCGTCTTTTTCTTCCTCTTTCATCTCCTTTGGCTCATCCCAGCTTCCTTTGGTTGGAAGTCTGTTTTCTGCACTTTTTTAGGACTTTCCATTTCGCGCCATCTTCTACATCCTACGCTCATCTTGGCTCATCCCGAAGACTCTTTGTGTTTGGCTATTTTTTCTTTCATTTCTTCTTCTTCATGTCGTCCTCGTGGCGTTCTGGGAGGCGGTGCTCGAACTGGCTTTTGACTTTTGATTTACATTGGACCACAAAAGGGACGGAGTCGGGTGTTTTCTTTATTCTGCATTTCTTATGCGTCTTTCATTCCATTGCCAGTCTTTGTCGTCGTTGCCTGGTCATGGATACAGCAGAAGCCAGACTACGTCGCACATTCACAATATCATGCAGACCCATAGCCATAGTTCTCCCAAAACAACGACAATCATCCAATGTCACGCCCAGTCAATGCAACAGTTATGAGCCCAGTGACGATTCCTTATTAATTGATGCCTTTTCGCACACCTCATCATGCCTCTTTGATATTTTCCACTGCCTTGCCCAGCTAATCCGCCATCTTCCGCCGCCTCGTTATCCTCCTTGGCCTTTGCAAGGTCACCTTCCTGCCGTTGTATCACGTTTCGCGCCCGCCCGAGTCGAGGGTCCTTTCCGGCTTTCTGGCTCGGTAGCGGACATGTTCCGCTCATTATATGCGGCAAGATCCCGCTTCAGCAGCACAAGCTCTGCAACCGTGACCAGAGTTTCTTCGACGAACCTGCGCATTAGTTCCGCGCATCTCTTCGTCTCGTGCTCTTGGCGCGTTTGCACGAGCGCTTTTATTTCGTCTCCAACTCTGCGAAATTGCTCTACTGTGATCGGGGCCTCAAAAGGAGAGGAGACGAGGGTGTCGGTCGGGGCGGAAGACGGTGTTCTGCTGGCAGCTCGTTCTTGGAGCAGTTCCAAGACGACTTGAGGGTTGAACGGGTGGATACCGGTCTTTTTGAAGGCGCCGATGATTGTCGACCGTTTCATGGCTTGGCTGCGTACGTCTTCAATCAAAGACAAAAAGTCCAAGTTGGTGTTGTCCGTAAGACCGTCTCTGGCTACCACGTCGAGGGCCTTTGCATGGTCGTGCTTCAACGACTGAAAAACAGCAACGTCGAGCGGCTGGAGTAAATGTTCGAGACGCGGGGGTAGACGAAACGCCATAATATCGTGGCTGTTGCAATACTCGACGAATTGTACCGTATAGTAATCGACATCACCATGCAAAAGTAGCAGGCGCTTTTTTCCAAGAACCCCCTTTTCCGTGTGCTTTTGAAAGTGCTGAAGCCAACGAATGCTGATCTCGTCGTCGGTGTAGCCAGACTCCGTCAATGAGATCACTGTGGCGTCGCGTAAGGATCGCATCTGACTCCAGCGGCTCAGATGACGTTCGTCGGACACAAGAAGAAAAGCAGGGAGGTGCTGCCCCGTTGCCGAGATGGCTTGGACGGCTGCAGCCGACTCTTCGTACTGTGGCATCCCTAGGTACTGTGACCACTTCTGCTTGGTAACAACCAGTTGATCTTTGCCGGCACCGACTCGGAAACCGATCTCATCCATACTCCACATGTCAGATGCGGTGATGCCTTCGGACTGTATGACGTTTCGTAGAAGTCTGAAGTACTCCTGCACCCGAAGAACATCCTCTTCCTCATCTTCCTCATCATCTTCCTCTTGTACTCGGTTCTCGGGAATCGTAGTGTAGTTGTGGCGCATTAGAAAGCGAGACGCCCACGTCGTATCAACCGGCTGATACTCTTCGGGCCTGAGACGATCGGACAGAATGGCGTTGGCGGCGTCGGCGACGAGCTGCTTCCGTACGCCAAATTTCCTCCCCCCAAGGCCATCAATATACCGACAGATTGCCACCTCCTCCGGGCGTTTCAACCGTCCGCTCGTAAAAGCGCGTTGTTTTTTGTTGTTCTCGTTCTGGAGCCGTCGTGCAAGTGTATGTCTCGACACGTTGAATTCCTTGGCCACCGTTGTCAAGGAGACCTTATCGTTGGCTTTCTTGAACTTGATGGCATCTTCGAAGCGCGCTTCACGCGCTAGTTTCGCAGACAGGTATTGTGTCGCTGACATGTTTTGGTTCCTCGTATCGCTTTGTCTTGGCTGGTTGGGTTGAGGATCAGAACGCGTCGAAGTGTTGTCCGAATCAAGACAAAAATTTCACCAGTTGTTATGTCAACAAACGTCCACATTGTAAGTCACGTGACCAAAAGCAAACACTAATTTTTGCCACTCCAACACTGCGGTCAGCGGTGCATACCCTTTCCTCCCTCATCCATTCTTGCCCAGCACCCTCAAAATATCGGCGACGAGGTATAGAAAATGGGAGACACAGGGCCTCCCGAACCGGAGCGGCGAAGGCCGCGCAGCCGAAGCCGGTCACCCCAGCGCGACAACCACAGCAACAAACGAGGCAGCTATCGAGACAGAGACCGTGATCAGGGGCGGGACAGACATGACGACCGCGCCGGCCGCGCCGACCGCAAGGCAGACAGTGGCGATGCTGCAGGAAAGGATGGCGAAAACGGTCGGGGGCGGGGTGCCGACCGTACAAAGACTAAGAAAAGGTCGGGCGGCGGGTTCAAGGTGAAGGAGAAGCGGAAAGCAGAGGAGAATGGAGAAGACGACCGGCGGGACGACAGATACAGTGGCCGGCGGGACGACCGGCGGGACAAGGAAGAGAAACGCGACGGAGACCGCGACAGAGACCGCGACAGAGACCGTGACCGCAACCGCGACCGCCGCGATGACAAGAAGCCGTCCTCTGCAGCCGGCGATGCTGCTGCCCCCAAGAAGAAAAAGACGGTGCCCGCCACCCCTGCAGCGCACCAAGAGTTCATGGTTGTGCACGTCAACGACCGGCTGGGCACCAAGGCGGCAATTCCGTGCATGGGCTCGGACCTGATCCGGCAGTTCAAGGTGATGGTGGCGGCGCGCATTGGGCGGGACCCGAGCGAGATTATGCTGCGGCGGCAGGGCGAGCGGCCGTTCAAGGACCACCTGTCGCTGGACGACTACGGCATCTCCAACGGCGTGCAGCTGGACCTGGAGCTAGACACGGGGGACTAGGGGGGTGGATGAAGGGGGCACCCGGAGGAAGACATGCAGCGATGGCAAGGCAGGGCAAAGATCAGGACGAATGGTACTTTGGCGTTGTTTCAAATTACAGTGTGAGTGTTATATAGGACGCAGACTACTTTCACGAAGAGAAAACAAAGAGACGATCGTCGAACTGGTATAAGTGTCACAGTCTGGTGTGACAGCTTCCTTCCCTTCCCTCCTCACCCAAACCCTACTCGTCATCAAACCAGTCGTCTTCGTTGCCACCGTAGCCGTCACTCTGCTCAAAGATGACGGGCTCGCGGTTCATGACTGGCTTGCCTCCACCGATACCGCCGGGACCGTGGTAGCCGGGGCCCCGGCCGTTCCCAACAATAAAAGACCCTTCATTGCCACCACCATTCCCGGCGCCCCATCCACCGGCGCCCGGGTTTGGATGGCTGGGATGTGGCTGTGGCTGCTGCTGCTGCTGCTGTTGGGGTCGTTGGGGTTGTTGGGGTTGTTGAGGTTGTGGCTGCCGCTGTTGCGGTTGCGCCTGAGGCCGTGGTTGTGGCTGTGCTTGCTGCTGCGGCGGCGGATTTTGCTGGTGCACCACGGGCGAACGGACGTTTTGGTTCCGCTGAGCTGCTGTTACGGCCGCGCCAGCTGGTGGTCTTGCAACTCCCCCGGCTGGTCCTGGTCCTGTAGGTCCAGTAGGTCCCGTAGGTCCCGTAGGTCTCGTTGGTCCTCTTGCCGGTGACGATGACGGAGGCCCTGGCCGCCGACCATTGCCGTTTTCGTTTCTGTCGCCGCCACCGCCGCCGCCGCCGCCGCCGTCGTCGTCGTCATCATCATCACCTCGCCAGCGATTTCGCCGCTCAACGCTTTCTCTGCCGGCCCTTGCACGGCCGTCGTGGTAAACACGGTCTCGAGAACCCCGTGGCGACAAGGGTGACTCGGGCGGTGAGGCTGACCTCGACGTAAAGGACATGGGCGGAGTGGGGTTGTAAATCTGCGAGGGCACCAGGCTGTGTGCCGGATACTGCGAATAAATGCTGGGCGGGCCGCCAAGGGAGTAGTAGACGCTGCTGGCCGGACTGCCGCCGTTGCTGCTGCGGAAGACACTGGCCCACTGCTGGGTCTCGCGCTTGATGGCATCCTTGGCGGCGTCCGTATAGAAGAGCTTTGAGTCTGGGGAGGTGAGAACAGGCGATGGAAAAGGACGAAAAGAAGAAGAAGAAAAAATAACTCACGCTGGAGGCATCTCCCGTTATCGGCCAACTTGGCTACACAAGCCTCTTCCTCGCATTCGTCTGGAAAACATTAGTTGGGTTGAGATGGGGTAGAAACGAGGCTCAACTCACGGATTTTGCAGTATAAATGCATTTCGGACACGCCATTTGCGCAATCCTGAGCGCGGCAGAGGTCTAGAGGAATCAGCACTGGGAGGAAAAGAGTCGGAAGGCAAACAAAAAAAGAAGTAGACGTACGAGCATTGCAAAAATTTTCGTGGCTCTTGAGATCCTCTTTCCAGCCCTTGGGGTTGACGCAGTCTTTCATACCGCAGCGGTCTGTTGCTGTTAGCAGAAGTAAGTCAAGATCTCCTTGGCAGTGGAAGAAACGCACGACTGTCGCAGTATTTCATGTTGGGCCTGCAGCCGTTGCTACAGCCACGCTCGAGACAGGCGTGCTTGCGACAGTGCCTGGGTGCCCAGCTGAGTCGCAGGCCAAAGCAGCCATCTTGAGCACAGATTCCGTCTAGATACATTCTGTCAGAAAAAAGAAACAAGCAGACCGCTCGGTATCGACCGTCGACACAGGCAACGCACGTTGTTGGCAAAAAAACAGATACAGCTTCCGGTTATAGACCTCAATGTTGCACTCGGGCCGGTCGCGGTCGGGAATGGCCAGCTTGTCGGTGGCGACATGCCGGTTCCGGGTGCAGCCGGCGTGGTTGCATTCAACATCTGTAGAGGGAGTGTCAGAAGACAGAGGGAGGTAAAGGACCGCTTGGCGAGCTTCAAAGGAAACGAGAAGGCATCATCATACGCTTCTTGCAGAGCTCGTAGCCGGCCACGGCAAGACGTCGACAGGACGAAACGCCGCAAATGTCTGTTTCGATTGTGTCAGTATTGTGTGACTGTTTTTTCGCTTTTCTCGCTCTTCTCTTCGGTGTCTGCGTACGCTCTTCACAGCAGCCTGTTCCTTCGAGGGCCTGCCTAACGCAGCCATTGTAGTGGCATCGGTCTGGAGAGTCAGTCAAGGACACAGGAATAGTGCTGAAGGCCAACGACAGGCAACTTACGGGTCGGACAGAACTGGCTAAAGTCGTTGGGACCGATTTTGTCTCGCAAGACTTCGCAGTCGAGGTAGGTGCAGATGTCTAAACGTTAGAAGAAGAAGAGGAAAAGAGGAGAGAAGAAGATAAGAGAAGAGAAAAGGGGAGAGAGGAGGGGAAGAGAAGAGAAAAGAAAAGAAGAGAAGAGAAGAGAAAAGAGAAAAGAGAAGAAGAGAAGAGAAAAGAGAAGAAAAGAAAAGAGAAGAGAAGAGAAGAGAAAAGAGAAGAAAAGAAAAGAGAAGAGAAGAGAAAGGAGAAGTGAGAAGAGAAACTTACGTTTCGCGCAGAACTCGCGCCGCTGAAACTTGCAGCTCGTCTTGGTTGTTCGGTGCCGGTCCGCCTTCTGCAGCTTGCCCTCGCCGCAGTCAACGATGGGGCAGAAGACGTGCTGGTTGCAGACGACGTCGAAGATCGGCTTCTTGTACTGGCACATTTCGTTGCCGAAGAAGTAACGGCATGTGTCTGTATGGGGTCAGTAGCAGTACACATTCGACCACACGACCGTGCTCACAGGACACAGAAACTCACGCGCTTCGCAGTACTGAGACGCCACCACCAGGTTACGCATCTGCACCCGGTTGCGGTAGAACCAATCGCGCTGGTCCCGCTCCACGGCAAACTTGGCGGACATCCATGCCGCCGTGCGGGAAACGGTGCCGCCAAAGCCGTTTGCGCGACCGGGACTGGCACCAGCACCGGGACCAGCACCTGGACCAGCACCTGGACCAGCACCTGGATGCGGCAGCGTGCCAAGCGACGGTGGCACCTGGCTGAGCCCGCCCGAGCTCAGATCGGCCATCGGCAAGCCTGTGGCCGCCAACATGTCCAGCAGCTTCACCAGCACGTCGCGCTGGTCTTGGTTGGCGTACACGTGCCGGCCCAGAACCTCTTTGGGGCTTCGCCAGGTCACTTTCTTGTGGCACTCGTGGTCCCTGCACTCTTGCTTCTCGATGGAGCGGATGTCCACCAGGTTGCGGGGGTGAGTTTCGGCGGCGGCGCCGCTGCCGCTGCCCCACTCGTCCGGCATACTGTTGCGGTGTGCGTGAGCGCCTTGATTCATTGCCAAGCAAATGTCTGTGGAGCTCAAAAAGAAGGCTTTAAGATCTTCAGGTGGACCAAGTGTTGATTATGGAGAGATTGAATGCAGATTTGCGTCAAGCACTTGACGTTTAGGGACAGGCTTGAAGAAAATGGAAATAGCTGGGAAGCAACGAAAAGGAGAAAGAGAAAGGACCAGAACATGAAGAGAAAAGGCAGGGATTTCCCACTGGAGATTTCTACTGGAAATCAGCCTCATTTTTTCAAAGGAAGCCTCATGACCATTGCAAAGGCTCGTAGCTGCTGCGCAAACGTCCTTCATCGGGCGGCCGGCCGACCGAGGCTCGTTCTGCTTTGTCTTGCTGTCCACAAAGATAAAAGAAGCACTTCCGCTCGGTACCAGGGCCAATCCTCGTACGAGTGTTCCCGTGTGCGCGGGAAGACGTCGCCGTTCTGGCTGCAGACAGACGCAGGTCATGGTATTTTGGCATGAAACGTGAAAATAGGGCTGCTCTGCGCTGCGACGTTGGGACAGCTTTGTTTGGCCAGGACATGTCCGGGGCGAAAGTGCAGTTTTCAACGTTGCCAATACCACCTAACTTAAAAGCGGATGACGGAGTGTGTTGCTCAGTCTCACCGCTTTTCCCGTTTTCCGAATTCGTCGCGACGACGGTGTCTCCATATCCGTGACGGGGGCTGCGGGCGAGGCGCAGGGAGTGGTACACGTGATTTCGCGACAGTCTTTCGCGCCAAACGCTGAATCGAAACGCGTCAGCCCTCCGTATCGCCAGAAACCCCGCTTTTGTTAGCTGCCAGCCTGCCAGAAGCTACAGACTCAAAAGCACCCAGTTCATCCGTCTGGTTCCGTCTGACTCATAGCGTGCCTCTCACCTCGTCTATCCCGCCATCGCCATCGAACTCTCTCTGTTCATTCACTTTTCCCTGTTCATCCATCACCAGATGTCAGTGCCATCCGTCGTCACCTCCTCCCAAAAGATGGCTTCCAAGACGGACACGCCCTCTCCCTCAACACCCTCCACCAACATGGACCCCAACATGGACGCCAACATGGACGCCCAGCTCCGCCGTATCGCCGCCGCCACCCACCGCACCCCCTTTGAGCGCCGCGTCTGGGCCTTGCTCTGCCAGATCCCCACCGGCCACGTCACCACCTACGCCGCCCTCGCCGCCCACCTGCACTCGTCGCCCCGCGCCATCGGCAATGCCATGCGCCGCAATCCCTTCGCCCCCGATGTGCCCTGCCACCGTTGCGTCGCCACCGGCGGCGGCCTCGGCGGCTTCAAGGGCGTCAAGGCCGGCAAGATCTCCAAGGACGCACGCCTCGGGTCGGTCGAGGGCATTACCCTCTGCGAGAAGCGTGCCCTGCTGCGCAAGGAGGGCGTGCGCTTTGACGACCGCGGGCGTGTACTCGGCACGCCGTTCCGGGCGTTTGTGTGAGGCAGGGTGAGGGGAGTGAACGGGGAAAAGAGCAAAGGGGGGAAGACACGAAACGAGTAAACGTGGCCGCGTATTGATGTATGGTTTATGGACTGTTGAATGTCCAAGACTAGGAACTCAACAGAGTCTGTTCACGCGCATCACAATCGTCTCTTCACTTCCACAATGGTGTTACTATTCGCGCGCGGAAAGATCGTCGTCATTAGATGCAGGTCATGGTCCTAGCAGCACGAAAGCTGAAAACAGGGCTGTGCTGCAGGTTGGGGGCTGGCCAGGCGACATTTTTGGGGCGAATGTGCAATTTTTATGTTCAGATAGGCTCCTGGGTCTCGAGACGACGGGGTGTAACTCACCGCCTTTTCCCGTTTATATCGAAACAGCACCTCTCGGGCGTCGTTGCCTTTCGTTCTCAGACACCTGGTGGCGGCCGTCTTGGCACCTGTCAGCCCTACTTTTCCGACAGTCCTCCTTTTTCCATACGGCGCTAAAATGTGGGCTGGGAAGAGTATTGAGTAGCTCCGCTAGAATGCTAACCTAGCGGCGGTCCAGGCAAAACTCCGCACCCAGGAATTCGGGCTCGCCGCATCCGCGTGGGGTTGCCGCTTGGATAGCGGCCGCCTTCTGTACTCCGTACCTTGCCTGTTGATCTGCCTCCGACCTGTCATGGCCTACGGCGCCCCCATCTGGTTCCGCACTCAAAAGACGCCGATGAAAAAAGATGAAGTTCACTTTGTAGATGGCGACCTGTAATACAACGACAAGAGACTTTTCTTTTCCTACCCCAAGTAGCGGGCGTAAATCGCTGCCTTTCCATCATCTCGAGTTCGTCCATGCCTTTCTGTATGAGCTGAACAATTTTTAGGCAGTTGCAGTGGCACACCTGTGCCATCCAACTCTCCCAAGACGCCGAAAAGGTCCGTGGTACGTGATCAGATCACGTGGTGGTCTCCGGGGCTGTGCGTTCAGCCACGAAATCTCTTCCATCGTGCGTCGCTTCGATGTTTTGTACTTGGAAGAAGCAAGCACCACCACCAGATTATTGTATATTCGCCTCAAGGAAGAAGGAGACGTACAGGATCTAGCGTGACACTCAAACCACTTGTATCAACACTCATTCTACCACCGTTCGAACAGAGCCAAGTCAACCGAGAATCCCATCCTTTTTCCCCCTCAAAATGCGGCCAAGAAACTTTGCTCTGGACAATCAAAAGGATACGATTCGAACTTTATACGATAAAGGAACACATATAAAAGATATCCTCCGTATCCTCCAACGCGATTATGACATAGTTTGTTCGAAACGGACCCTCCTTGCACGACTCCGAACTTGGAGAATCTCAAACAGAAATACTACTCGAACAGTCGAGACCCCTGCGCTTATCGGTCGAATGAAAGAGTTGTTCTTCAGTCTTCGTGTTTCGGACGAAGAAGTGCTACAAGTTCTACAAAGCGAAGGGCATACAGTCACCTTGAGGGGTTTACAAAATCTTCGGCTCCAACAAAATCTTCGACGTCGACAAAATCGGCAGGGCTCTGATCTCCTAACATTCACATCCAGACCCTGATTGCCAGACATACGAAAGCACGCCTAGGCACATCCGTCTCCGCACGACGCGATGGCACATTGAGGTACGACGAGTCGTCCTGGCAAGCGCGAGAGCGGCCGTCCAGCATGGTGAGCCACGCCCAGCCTGGCCATTCTTAGGGAAGCAGGCCTGCCCGCGGCAATCGCGGCCCTGGACGAGCTGGCGGCCCGGAAAGCACTCCGCATCGCGAGCGTGGAGAACACGCACCCACCGGCTAGCCGGATTTGAGAGGACACAAAAACCCGGGAAGGAGAAAAAGTGCCTGGGTGTGGACTGCGGCGGCTTCCGTGCACTTGCTACAATGGGAAAGATGGTGCCGGTAAATCCGTGGTGTCATCGTCTGGGACGTCTGTGAGAGCTCGATAAAGGCGGCATGACTCTGCTTCAGGAGAGGCTTGATTAGTCCATCGGTATTCATAGCAGCTGTGGGTCGCCAGGAGACGGTGATCTAACTAGAAGCTGTTGCAATTTGACGAGGCGGAGGAGCGCCGCTCTAATCAGCTCGACAGCTCGAGACTATCCAAAAAGGCTATGCAGCCTTGCCGCTAGACGTATCCACACCAGCACCGGCCGTCCCGCCGAGGTCGACGCGGCGTACCCAAACCGCCGTGACAACTTGGCGTGCGGTCTTGAGCTCACGGAGCCTAGGCGACACACCGGGGTTGGTGAGCGACCTGATGATGGTTACCTTGAGTCTCGACCGTTCTTCCATCTTCGCCTTGTGTTGAGCAACACGGGAGGCCGCTGTCTTGACCACTTTGTAGTCCTCGGTGTCGGGTGAAACAGTGGGAGCGGTGTCTTCAGGGAGAGGTCTAGGAAGGGCCAGAAGTTATATAATGGCGATCACGTAAGCAAGTGCACCCCCACCAGACTCCCCCACCACATGAACCCCTACAGAAGATCACTGTCAGATGGAAGTATGGTGTTTTTGGGTTAACAAAGAGAGCAGAAATGCATTCTCTTGTCTCCCCCGATCTCTTCTTGTGAGGGGAGTCCTTTTGTCCTTGTAAATTTCTCCTCCATCAAGACAGAGCAGGAGCCAGACGCTGTATGGTGCCACGTCAAACACAACGTGGCCCCCAAAATACTAGTAGTCTCGGCCCGCTCTCGGGCACTTGATCCGAGGAATACCTAACCGTAATTGGTAGTTCTCTTCCCGTAAGGTGGGCACGAGTAACATACTCCGTAGAGCAAGTGCAAAACAAAAACAATGCAAACAGGTACATCGCCTTCTGACATGATCGGTCGTCCGTCTGACAACCACGAAACTAGGATAGCCAAGATAGAGAAGTCAAAAGATAGGAACTCTTCCATCTAAGTCAGCGCAGAACCTGTGGCATCTAGACCAGACCCTTCTTCTGATGACCATCTGGATGACTAAGGCGTGTGACGAAGGTGTGCCTGTGGCGCAGTGTATTTATCAGATGTTTTGTTCTCAAGTATATATCAGTTCCTCCGGGCCGGGAGGAGGCACCTTTCAGGTCTGCTCTTTCGGCATACTTCTGTCTTTCAGCCATCATTGGCCACCCCCGGCCATCGCAGCCGAAGTCTGCTCCTGTCCCTACCTCGCTTGAAGTGCTTGGAACACGCCGATTCGTTCAGAGAAAGGCGATTCTCGCAACGACCCGGGCTCATAAACTGTTAAATTTGGTGTAACAGGCAGGACACTAAAGGGTGACTGCTGGGTATCCCTGGGTGGTGGACTGAAATATGTGCGTCCTTCGAACATTTTCCTCTTGAACTTGTTGGTATCACAACGCCACTTCTGTTTTTGGAAGTACGTCGCACGGCCAAGGGAGGAGGAAAGTAGATAACATAGGTACCAGTCTAGCCGCATGTCGAGTGACGACCCTTGTATGTTGCAGACTCGGAGGCACCCCGACGTCTAATGCTGCGCCTGACACCAGATAACACGCCGCTCGTCTCCACCTTCTGTCCAAAACATCACCATCGCATCCTTGCGGTTCATTCGTTACCGTCCTCACCTCTCTCAGTCTCATCCATCCCATCTTCGCCTCCCCAGCAATGGCCTCCAAGAGAGACTCGCATTCTCCCGCTTACGTACCCTCCCCCTCGACACTCTCCCCACCCACGCCCCCCCCCTCAGCTCCTTCCTCCAACATGGACCCCAACATGGACGCCCAGCTCCGCCGCATCGCCGCTGCCACCCACCGCAGCCTCTTTGAGCGCCGCGTCTGGGCCTTGCTCTGCCAGGTCCCGGTCGGCCGCGTCACTACCTACGCCATCCTGGCCGCCCACCTGCGCTCGACGCCCAGCGCTGTTGGCAACGCCATATACCGCAATCCTTTTGCCCCCGACGTGCCCTGCCACCGCTGTGTTGCCACCGACGGCCGCCTCGGCGGCTTCAAGGGCGTCAAGGCGCGCCGCGTCTCCCAGGAGGCACGCCTTGCGTCGGCCGAGGGCACCCTCCTCCGTGAGAAGCGTGCTCTGCTGCGTAAGGAGGGCGTTCTTTTCAACAAGCACAGGCGTGTTCTCGGCAAGCCGTTCCGGGAGTTTGTGTGAGGAAGGGAGGAGGTGAAGGGAAAGGAGGAAGGAGGAAAGAGGAAGGAGGAAGGATGAAAGGAAGGAAAAAACAGTTATGAGTATTGAATATTTAATGGCTGTTCTAAGGCTACCCAGATGCATCTGTTCGCATCACTACCACGGCAGTATGTCAATCTTTTGATCCATGTCGTCGTCTTCTGCATATGGCAGCATGATCCAAGCCGGTGTCGGTGGCGCGATCATGGTCTCCGCCAACTCAAACCATTCTTGCATCGACTGTCTAAAGGCCTGGTTGGACTTGAATCGCCAACTCCGCGGCAAGTCGTCCCACTGGAGAACCGTCGGTTCAACGCCCTCTTCCATCGCATCGCCCTTGTCGTTGGCGTCCTCTAGGAAGCGCCGGAAGGCCAGGCTGAACACGCTTGGCTCGGCGTACATGCGAAGACTCTGTCGCCTTGCCGTGACGTTTCCGTGCTGCGCAGTGGAGGTCCTGACGACCAAATCTTCAGGCTGGTTGCTACTTCCGCCAGATCGGCTCTCCTTGGCCGCCTCACCGTCGTCCTCGTCCTCATCGCCATTGCCGTCGCCATCGCCGTCGCCGCCATTGCCAATCTCACTGTCCCAGTCCGAAAAGTACTCCAGCGGGTCGACGCCACGCTCCTTCTCAACGACCACCCCGTCAATCTCCTTGTAGAACACCCAGGACCTCGTCGGATGACCCTTGCCAGGCGTTGTCGTTTTCCAGTAGCAGATCTGATGTTCTTTTCTCTCCCCCACCGTCGACCCGATCGTGCCGCCGACGGGTCGGATCGCCTCGCTGCGTGCCCAGCACCAGCGGGGGTTGTTGTCTCGTCGAAGGCGTTGGCTCTGACGCTGATCGGCCGTGCGCCGGGCGTTTGCTTGGTAGACGGCCCGCCTTGTCGTGGTCGCCGTCCTGGTGCCTGCCTCGTCGCAGGGCTGCTCGCTGCCATCCTCAGCTGCTTCCTCCGGCTCGACCTCTAAACACATTTCATCTTCTCTCGCCACATCCTTTGCCCAGGTTCGAATCCGCTCGCGGTCCTTGGCACTGTACGGCAGCGCCGAGAGCCGCGGATTCCTGCCCAGTGGCTTCCACTCCGAGGCAGTTCTCGGCCATCCTGCCAGCTCGCTCTCGCATTCACTGTCCGACTCGGAACGATCCTGGATGTCGGGATTGCCGCGTTCGTACACCTCCGTCTCGGCCCACTCGTCATATACATCGACCAGATCGTCATCGCCGAAAGAGGTCTCGGAGCCACCGCCGCCGCGGTTGCTGACAAGTCTCCGCCTGCATGACAAAAGGTCAAAGTACGCCAAGTCTGGGTACACGCGCGGGTCCTAACTAATCGGTTGCGTGCTGAACGTCCCCCGACGCGGGTGCTTGAAGGGCGTCACCGTTGTCTCCTTGTTGACAAACGCAAGGACGTCGCACTCGGAGACTAACTCGCAGTCTTTCAGGTCGTCTTGAAGACTCTCTGGGAATTGCAGACTTTGCATGAGACGCTGAGGCGAGATATGCTCGTCCGGGCGTACTCTGAGCGACGCCAGGCTCAGGTCGGGGATGGCTACCAGGTCGGCCACCAGCTCCTTTGTGGGGCCGTGGCACATCCATAGGCACAGCTCCCGCAGCGTCGATGCGTGCCGTCGAATGAGCGCTGCAAACTCGCGCGTGTTCGGGCTGTAGCAGGCGTCCACCAGTTGCAGCGAGCGGAGCGCTGGCCAGCAGAAGCTATCGTCCTCATCGCCTGCTGGCCCGTCAAAGAGCACTGCTTGTAGCAGGGTATGGGTCGACACCGGCTTGGCTTCGAAGCACAAGGTCAGCTCCTGCAGCCCGGTGGCTGCCCGCACGCATCTGGCCACTGCCTGCTCGCCACGCTTCAGTTCATCAGGATTGTCCAAGCTCGGCGTCTGGTGCTGCTAGTACATACAGAGGTCAAGGGTCTTGAGGTTGGCAAAGAGGTCGATGTTGTGGGCGTAGCAGCGCGAGAACAGGACGGGATGGGCAAAGGCGCCGGCCAGATAGAGCGACCGGATCTGGCGAGACAGCGTCTCGCCGAGACATGCTTTGCTGAAGAGAAAGAGGCCGTTGCAGGCGAGGCCGCGGTCGCAGTCGCGATAGTCGACTCCCTGCAAGATGTTGGCGGTCAGGCAGTAGTCGTCGTAGACGGCCAGGACGCGGTCCACCGGCATGGGACGGGCCACGAGCGTGTGCAGGTTGACCAGCTTGCGGACTGCCGCTGCAATGGCCTCCTCGGCCGATGCCTGCGCCGCTGCCCGTCGTTCTGGGTAAGGCGGCGCGCCGAGGTTGATGCCGTCGAGGCCTATAGCTAGGAACGGCTCGGTCCAGAAGGCGTCGGTGATCATGCGGTACAGCTTGGGTGGGATATAAATCTTGAGCGAAGCGGTGTCGCTCATCCTGTCCTCAAAGTCGTTCTGGTCCTCGATGAGCTCGTACCACACCAACAGCGTGGGGATGGCCGCCAGGCGGGGGTGTGCTGCAATGCCCAGAAGGCCGGCCATGTCCCGCTTGGTCTTGGAGATGGCGACTGTCGCAAACAGCCGCTGCTCGGTGAGAGTCTGGAAGAACGGGTGTGCCAAGCGAAGTGCCTTGAGGTCGGGGACGGCGACATCTTCGAGGACTTGGTGGAGGAGTTCGTTTGGGAGCAGCAAGATTGACATTTTGTGCCTGGAGAGAGGGGCGAATTGTAATGACAACAAGATGGTTTAATCTATCGCAGGGTTCATTCCAGCGATGATGTGGCGACCGAATACTGTTTTGAAGGTGAATGTTTATCGTCAGTCAGGGACATCGCCGAGGCAACATGAAATCGTGGTTGACCAACCAATCTCGGACCCAAACGCACAAACGAGCAGCACAAAAGAATACCTCCTGCATAAGGACCGACTAGTTCTCGATTTTAACAAAAAAACTGCGAAAGCAGAGGAAGCAAAGGAAGCAGAGGAAGCAGAGGAAGCAAAGAAGCAAAGAAGCAAGGAAGCAAGGAAGCAAGGAAGCAAAGGAAGCTAAGAAGCAAAGGAAGCTAAGGAAGCAAAGGAAGCAAAGGAAGCAAAGGAAGCAAAGGGAAGCAAAGGGAGGAAACGAAGACCGGACAACGCTTAAGAAAAGCACAACCTGAGGCCACTCGACTGCGACTTCCTAGAGGCAACCGAGACACGTGAACGCGGAAGAAAACGCAAAAGCCAACGGCCGAAAGGCCTCGACATCACAGGCCCAACCAAACCTGAAGCCCAAGCCCAAACCCGATCCCAATTAACCATGCACAAAGAAAAAGGCCTCAAACTGGACCAGACTGCTTTCCACGCCCCGACGACGACGACGCCGGCCCATTGTGGATCTCATCCAGCCGGCTTGCCACGCTCTGCAGCAGCAGTTCGGCAGCCTCACGCTCGCGTTCGCGCGCCATGCTGCTGTGGGACTGGCCTGTCTGCTGCCCTGGCTGCCCTGGCTGCCCATACCGGCCGTGGTACTGGTTCTGCTGCTGCTGCTGGTGCGACCGTGGCCGCTGTGTCTCGCGCAGCGCACTCGGCTGTGCCTGGACCGGCCCGCGCGTGGTCGTGTCGACAAACACGTCGTCCTCGGCCAGCGCCGTGCCCCTCGCCAGTTCGGGTGGCCGCGGTCCGGCTCCGCTGCCATCAACGAGCCCCTCGACAGCCATACCGTCCAGAAGGCGTGCGTCGCGCCGCTCTTGCAACGCCGCCTGACCACCCCCGCTGACCAGGGACGTGTCGAAAAACCCGCTGTCCCTGCCGCCGCCGCCGCCGCCGCCGCCGCTGCCATCCCGGAAATGCTCGAGCGGCGGGCGCACAAACTCGCGCCGCCACGACGATCCGGTGCCAGCACCAAGTCCGCCAAGTCCGCCGCCGCTGCCTCCCGTGTAGCTCCCGCCCCCGCCACTGCCCATCACGGCCGCGTCGCTCAGGCCCGAGTTGGAGCGCTCGAGCGTCGGCCAGGACGTGGGCGCCGCGACCGCCGCCATGGCGCCTGCTGCCGACGACGACGCGCTGGTCAATGGCAGCACTGGCGGCCGGCGGTGGTAGATGGGTCCCGACACGGTGCTCCCGGCGCCCTCGCCGAATCCGACGAGACTGGCCGTCCCGTCGTCGCTCATGCGGTCTTCGTAGGCGCCGACCGACCGGCGGCTGGCCGTGTCTTCGTCAATCATCATGGCGTCGACGTCGTCGCCGGCCACGCCGCCGCGGCTGGATCGGTAGTGATAGTTTGTCCCCAAGCTGCGGATTTCGTCGTCGTCGTCATCGTCGTCATCGTTGTTGTTGTTGTTGTCGTCCTCGCCCTCGTCGTCCTCCGTCATCGTGTCGTCGTCCACCGTGTCCGTGTCGCCGAGCGTGCGGCCACTCAGGCTGTTGGTCGCGCTGGCCGTGCCGACGGTGCTCATCTTTGTAATGGCAACCGGCTGGCCCTGTGCATCGAAAAAGGCAGGCGTCAGCGGCCCCGGAACGGCCATGCCCGACAGCAGGCCACTTCCACTGCCACTTCCATTCCGACTTCCACCCCCCATGGGTGATGCACCAAATCGATTGTTGGCGCTGCTGCTGCTGCTGCCGCCGGCCGGAAGACCTCCCCCTCCACTCGCCACACTTGCACTTCCTCGGTTGGTCGCATACGCCGGGCGCAGTGTCGTCATGCCCGACAGGCCCGTCAGGCGTGAGATGCGGTCGGCGCGCTCGGCCTCGAGGCTGTTGGTCGACGACCCATAGTGGTGGAGGCCGGAGCGCTGGCCGCTGCCGCCGCCGAGAAAGAGCGGCGGCACGTGGCCGCCGCGATGGCCGTCCTGGATGGCCGTGGTCGACACGGCCGAGAGCGACGTCGTAGTGCTTGTCGGTGTGCCTCTGCGAAAAAGGTCATTAGATTTTGCTTACTCCACCCCCCTGTCGCCTGGAACATACGGTGTCTCTGAGGGCGTCTCTGGATTCGATGGCGGCTGTGGCAGATTGATAAAGGTCGGCTGGGCTGTCTGAATGGCCTGCGAAGCCTGTGCTTGCGACATCGCAACGGTCTTTGTCTCGTTGGCCGTGAGAAGACGTCGGCTTTTGTCCCCTCCGATGGTCGTCTTCTGTACACTGCGATGCTGTCGTGAACCACACAATGGTGTGCTACCGGGTGCTACTGGGTCGCGGATCGTGCCCGGTCGTGATGCTGTGACCGGTGCTGTTTCTCCTTTGCTTGTGACGATCGATTTCCGTCTCCTCAAAGTGTTCCTTTCTCTGATCGTTGCGATGGCTGAATGCGGCGTTTTTTACTGGCCGAGTTTGGGCGACGATGAAAGGTGGTGGGGGAGGATGACGTCGAAAGACCCTTGTCACAGCAAGGGCTTAGTGACCACAAGCCTGTGGGGTGCGCCATTCCGAATATCCACAGCGCATTGGATAGCGCAGAGAGCACTATCGCGAGAGCACTATCGCGAGAGCATTCTCGCGTAATGACCATGTGTGCACCTCACTCGGTCTATTCTGTCTAGGTCGTCTATGCTATATCTTGCGTGTCCCCTGTACGCGCATATGCCGCAAAATGCCACCCAAAAATCCAAAAACGCCGTCGTGCGATCGTATTCAACGGCCTTTACCGTGTGCTGCTGCCGGCCGTCCGGCGCGCGTTGAACAACGGCGCCGGCTGGAAAGAGTCGCGCACCGGGCGCATGGGCTTGCTACGCTCGACGAGCGGCAGCGTGTCGGTGTCGCCGCTGCCACCTGTGCTGCCGTTGTCATGCGCCGGCGGCGCCACCTTGATCTCGCCCCGCGCAATTTCGACCATGGACACCAGCGGCAGCAGCAGCATCAGCAGCGACAGCAGCGCCCCGAAACTCCACTGCGTCTCCCTGTCGTCCGCCAGCTCGACGGACGGATGGCCAAAGGCCTGTGACAGCAGCGCCACGCGCACGGCCGTGCCAATGGCCACGGCGGCCATCAGCGCGAGGCCGACCGTCTGCACGATGCGGTAGAAGCGCTGCGCGCGGCTATGCAGGTACCAGGTGGCCAGGGCAAAGACCACACAGTTGCCGGCAATGACGGCCACGGTGGCCACGTACTGGAAGGGACCGGCGCTGCCCGCCCAAGCGACGGCGGGTGTGCCGCTGGCGTCGTTGGCGTCGCCGGCCGTGCTGTTCAGGGCCTGTTTTTTCTGCCACGCACACGCAATGGGCAGCGTCTGCGGCAGGCCCTGGGCCAGCGCACGCAGCACAAACACGCCGCAGACACAGCTGAGGCCGAGGTTGACAAACATGAGGGCCTGCCGCAGCCAACGCAGCACCCAGTCACGGCGGAAGTCGTGCACCAGGGCCAGCAAGGCGGCATTGTGCACGGCCGTCGACAGCAGGCCAAGCATCCAGATCAAGAAGAAGTGGTACGGCACCAGCGACGACATCTGGGCGAGGCCGAGGCTCTGGATGCCGATTCCTGTCACGATCTGCTGGTCGGAGTAGCTGTTGAGTAGCTTGCGGCCGATGATGGTCGGCCCGGAGTCGGGCGTGGGCGAGAACGAGAGAGACTTGGACGACGAGCCGTCGCCGCCATGGGCCTTACGGTTCTGTGCCGCCTTGCCCCAGGTGTCCTGGATGATGAGGGCGGCGCTGATGACGAGAGCGGTGCTGGCCGTGATAATGAAGGAGAGGAGAACCTGTAGCTGTTAGATCGAACGACGAGGGGAGAATTGCAAAAGACATGAGCATACCCCGGTGCCAGCAATGCCTGCATTGCTGGGCGTGTTGTCCGGTACTGCTGAGCAGTTGACCATTGTCGTGTAAGCTGCGGCGGATGTGTAGAGCAGGAAGGAGAGAAGGAAGAGGGAAGAGGGAAGAAGGAAGAAGAAAAGTGACGAGAAAAGAAGTAGAGAATTGCCGGCCTGAGGCGACGAGGAGAGCGCGCTGTTAAAGGAAGGAACGAAAAGGAGACGACAAAGACAGGAAATAGGGTGCGTGTCAAGAAGGTAACACAAAGAGGGCAAGAGCAAACAAGGCACAAAGAATCCACAAAGGACTTGTTGCCCTGCAAGGGGCTATGACAGGCAGCGACTCTAGATCGCCAGAATTATTCCTCATTGAGGGAGGCGTTCTCTGTCAATGCTCGCTGTAAGCGCCAGCAGCTGCCAAGCAACGCGTTGACTGGCTGCGAAATGCCAGCACTGAGACCAGACAGGCTGCCGCGAACCAGAGGCTCCAGGCCAATGAACAGGGGCGAGCTACCCATCACGGTCTTGCCTATTTTGACGAGGCTCCGGGCTTGTATAAAAGACAATGCGCCAGACGGGACAAAGAGGCGCGGCGTGGCGGCGTGAAAGGATTCCCCTTTTATTCAAAGGCGAGACCATTGGGCGATTGCTCTTCGTTTCCATACTCCTCATCCGTACAGTACCTGACTGAGGCCACCGTCCCTCGAGGCCTCCTTCTCTAATTGAGCCCCAAAGTTCACCCAAGGTGTGCTGTCTTACACGTACAAATAACACTTCCCGTCATGCCCGCCGCCGCTTCGTCGACCGTGCCAGGCCTGCCGCTTGTGCCGCTCGCAGCAGGCCGTCCTCATCGCTCACGTCTTCAATCTCGTCGCGCCTCTCCCTGCTGCTTGCCCCCGTCCGCCGCTTCCCATCGGCATCGGCGTCGCCGGCAACCTCGTCGGCGACGTCGGCGCTGTTATCGTCGCCGGCCGCCTCTGAGCCCTGCCACTGTGCCGACGATAGCGCACGTTTCTTGCCGCGGCGCGCGGCGCTCTTCGGTGGGACGGTGCCGGCAAATCGCTGGGCCAAGCTTGCACTGGCACCCGCTGCGGCTGCGCCGTCCCCATTGCGCCCCTGTCGCCGGGCGCTGGCCATCAGCCGGCCCAGAGCCGAGGGTTCGTACCGCGCCAGGCCGGGGCTCAGAGACTGCGTCAGCGCTGCACTGTCGTTCTCGTCCTCGTTGCCCCCGTTCGCCGTCGTTTCCCTGCCGAGGCCGGTTTTGACATGCCGCCGCTTTTGCCGTCGCGACCGCTCTGCTGCCTCCTGTGTCTGCTGCCCGACATCCTCAATATCCTCCGCAGCCGGCCCCGTCTCGGAGACGTCGTGCTTCTCCCCAATGTTGTTTCTGGCGTCCTGGCCGCTGTCTGACTCGTCCACAATGAACTCGCTGCTCTTGTACGCCCTTCCACCGCCGCTGCTCTTATCTGCCGCGCTGGTTTTGTTGGCGGCTGAACGTTTGCCCTTTGCCACAGCCATGGCTTCCACAATCTTGCGTACCGAGCGCGTCCCGTTGGCTTTGCCCGTTTCAGCCCCGGCTCGAGCTTCGGCCTCGGCTCCGGCCTCCTCTGCTTCGGCTTCTCCTCCGTACTCCAGGTCCCAGCCTTGGCCCACGCGCTGCTCCGCGTCGTACTCCTTGATCAGTTGCTCGCAGATCTGCCGCACCGACTTGCGGTGGTAGTCGGGCACGCTGCGCTTCAGCCGGCTCCACACCAGCTCGCGCGTCGCCCGGTTGTATGTCTTGCGAAAGGCTGCGTCCACAATCCGCGTCCACGGGATCCGGTCCTCGCGCCCGACGTTGGACTCGCGAATCGACACCACCAGCCGCAGCTTGTCGCCCACCGGCATCGCCCGCGCCTGCTGGCGCGTCGTGTCGTCGATGCGTCGCGCCGTCTCTGGCACTGTCTGGCCGTCCTCCTCCGGCGTGATGCCAAGCAGCGAGAGCCGAGTCTTGGATGTGGCAGACTCTTGTGTTGCCGGTCCTCCGGTCTCGTCGGCGTCTGAAATCTCAGCATCCTGCTCCCCCTCCCCCCCCTTCTCCCCCTTCTCCTCCTCCTTCTTCTCCCCCTTCTCCCCTTTCGCCTTCGCCGCTCTCCTCTCTCTGAGCCTCGCCTTCTCCCTCTGCCTCCTGGCAATCTTTGGATCCGGCGGCCCCACGAACGCGCCGCTCTCCTCGTCAAAGTGGTATGCCTCCTGGATGCTGCGCCACTTCATCCGGCACTGCCGTGCCGTGCGCGTGTGGTCCATACGCCGACTGACCTCTTGCCACGGGATGTCGGCGACCGCCGCAGGATCCAGCGTCGCGCTCGGGTCCATGCCCCGTGACGTCTGCACCAGCTGCAGCACCTCACCCACCACCAGCGCCAGCCGCTGCTCCTCGCTAAACTTCCAGTACGACATCTGCACCTGGTCGCCGCACACCACGCGCTCGTCCCAGCGCTTGCGCACATCCTCGCGCGACCGCCCCATGTGCGCGCCAATCGTCAACCACTTGTGCCCGTGCTCCGCCACCAGCGCCGCCAGCTCGGCATCTTCCTCGGCCGTCCAGTGGTACGCCAGCGCATAGTTGCGGAAGATGCGTCGGCACCGCAATATCACCTGCAGCCGCTTGCGGTCCGGGAACTCGGACGCCATCATGACCCAGAACGCCATGTGGCTCGTCGCACGGTCGTGCACCATCTGGCTGAAATCCGCCTCCGAGAGCCCGTGCTCCTCCCTGTACGCCCGCCCAACCGCCTCCATATGCTCCACCTCCGCTGGCGAGAAGTTGCCCTGCGGGCCCTTTTTGGTCGAGGAGCCCGCTCCGTTCCCGCCAGACATGGACGCGCGCGACCCGGCCGTGTTGGGCGTCTGGAACGCCGGCCTGCGCTCGGCTGCGCCGGTGGCAGCGCGCGGTGTTTCGAGTGCCGCCCGCTTTACCGACCTATTTGCCCGTTCTGGTGCCGGCGTTGCTGGGTTTGCGTCTGTGTTCGCCACCAAGTGCGCGGTGTCATTCTGGGGCGCCTCCTCTTCAACAGCTCCGCGCTTTCGTTTTTTTGGCAAAGGTGCAGCAGCTGGAGCAGGAGGAGCAACAGACGCAGGCGCAGACGCAGACGCAGACGCAGGCGCAGGCGCAGACGCAGACGCGGACGCTTCAGCGGCTTCTTCTGGCGATACTACCGTGTATGGTGTCTTGGAAATCTGCGCTGGGACGCCTCGCCTGGACAATCGCGTCTTTTTCTTAGGAGGCGACGGAGCTGGCGACTCTTCTGCTTCTTCTTCAGCGACGTTACCAGCCGCTGTGTCGTTGTCGTCTCCAGCGGCAGCAGCTTCAACTGTCACGTCTGCAACCATGCCCGGCAGAAGCACATGTGGGATCTCCTCGAGGCCGTCGTCAGAGCTAGTCACGCCGTCGCTGTTCTCGCCCACCGGATGGTTGCCCGTTGTTGCTGCTGGCTTCCGGGCCGCCTTCCCTGTGTCCTCGCCACTCCCGCTCTCACTATCGTTGTCGCTGTCGCTGTCACTGTCGCTGCCGCTGTTGCTGTCGCTGCCGCTGTCGCTGTCGCTCTCGCTACTGCTGTCTTCGTCACTGCTGCTGTCTTCGCTCGAGTTGTTTTCAACAGCAGGCTTCTTCGTTGCGCCTAGACGGTTCTGGCCCTTCTTTCCAGTCGCTTTGTCGTCATCGTCGCTGCTTCCGCTGGACGACGTGTCGTCCGACGTGTCAGAGCTCGAACTATCATCGTTTTCGCCGCCGCCGCTGCCGTCGTCGTCGTCAGAGTCATCGTCGTCTTCTGTGCCGGCGTCCCAATCCAAGTCTGGCAATGGCACCGCCGCATCCAAGCTAGAAAACATTTGTCTTGGCGGCGGCGATGCGTCCTCGTAGTAGTCCTCGTCGTCCTCGTCACCCTCGTCGTCCTTCCGTTCCATCTGTGGCTCCGTTCTTTTTGATGGCATAGCTTCTGGCTCCGCATCAAAACGCGCAACAGGTCGATCCGCCACGCGTCGTTTTGCCTTGACCTTTGCCATCGTGATAGATCGCAGGCATAAACGCGCTGCTCCGCAGATCAAGGTTGGCGACTGTGCACTTCAGACAAAGACCCGTGATCGACTCCAAACGCGTAGGTACCTCTAGTAAATGCAATGTCGCGTGAGGTTATCAAAAAAGCTTTGACCATCCTACGCATTAAAATAAATACGAAAAACAATTCAAAAAATCACCTTCGGAACCACAACTACCTACCTACCTAGGTAGGTACCTAAAGTTGAACAGCTTCTCGAAGAACTTGCCGCAGACTTTGATGATCCAGTAAACCACACATGTCCTACCTACGCATTTAAAGCTATCAATCTCCTGTGCTGGCCTCTGGCCCTTCTTTCGTTTCACCATCTGCCGAATGCGCCTGAGCACCTCCAGCCCAAGCCGCCGCGTTCATCAACACAGGATCCCTGGCATTTCGGTTTGCATTTGCCTCCTCAGACCTCAGCAATGCAAGCCTCACCACTGTCACCTGCTCCGTCCCCCTTTTCCCTGTCCGTGGCGGGCAAGTTGATGCTTGCCCCATTGCTACTTTGCCCCGTACTGTCAATTTGATCCAGCAGCGATGAAGAGTCTACTGTCTCGGCTTCGTCTTGGATGCTGCACTTCATAATCAAGTATTCGTCTCTTTCGTCGGCCATATGTGGCACTGGTAACAGGTCCAGAGTCTCTGGCGCCTTCTCCCCGTTTGAAGCCACTGACAGAGCGTCACAGCGGTCATGGTCTTCGAAAGTCGCTTCTTCAAAATATTTGTCGAACTCGTCCAAGCATGAGATTTCGTCACCATTGCATGCGGAGATTGCGTCGCTGGAAATAACAGCAGTGTCTTGGGCATTCTCCTGGTGGCGGACACGAGACGGCGTGCGAGGGAGCGGAGGGAGCGGCCCAGTCGGCGGCGGCGACGCTGGCCCCAGCTGCCGGAAATCTAGCAGGGATAGCCCGGAGTCGGCGCTTGCACAGCGCTTTTCACCTAAGCCATCAGCGGCAAGCGTCACGGCTACCGTGTCTTCTACCTGTTTTGCTTGACCGCTCACCACAGGCGACATATGAAAGCCCCCACTCATTGTCAATGGTGGTGGTGACAGTGGTTGTTCACGTGGCGGCCTTCGCTTCGGCGGTCGAATCGAAAGCAGCTCCCACATTTCATCCTGTGTAAGCTTCCTTTCCTTCCGAGATGGTGCCATCAGGTGGCGGATTTGGCCGTTGCCCGACGCTGTCCTGCACGGAGCCCTTGACGAAAAAGCAGGTGGGCTGTTATCCGAGCTGTCCATGCTGTCCCTGCTGTATCTGCTGTCCCGGCTGTCCCTGCCCGCAATGGTTTTCACGCCAAACGTCTCGGAAGCTATTGAAGAGGATGCCATTCTCTCGGCCATGGCACGCAGGTCGAGTGTTGACTTTTTACTCTGCAACATCTTACCAGTTCCTCGCTTCAGTGATGTCCAAGCTTTGGAGAGTGTAGATGGCGGCGGCAGCGGCTTGTCAGGGAGGACAACCTCCCTTTCTGACTGTTTTCGCTTTTTCTGCTCCATCCTCGGCTCCTCAGCCTTTTGTCCATTTATGTCGTGCGCCTCTAGAACCAGGTCATTGCGCGAATCGCGTTCGCACTCGCGTTCACTCTCTCTGCGTGCCACCTCCCTGCGGTCGCGGAGTTCCTTTTCAGCTTGCTGCCGGAACCAGACATCTCTCCTTTCGCGATTCTCTTTCGAGTCTTCCGGATTGAGCATGAAATAGCCATCGATCTCCGCGGGCACCCGTGGCAAGCCAAAGTCTGCCATTGTCACGCGTGGTTGGTCCCTGTCTCGATCAGATGGCCCGTTGCCAGCGTGCCCTGTTGCTGTTTGTGGCCGAGATGTCGACTGGCTTGCCGACGATGTCCCTCTATGTCGTAGGCCCATTCTAAAGGAAAAGGTTGAAGTGCTGTACATATCGTTTTTGATGTCTGTGCTGGACTGCGTGGCCGATCGCGAATGCTGTCTCCTCGAGGAACGCCGAGTAGATGGGAATACGCCGAGCTTCTGGGCTGCAACTGACCCCGGGAGTTTGTTCATCGAACTGCTGGCACTGCATGTGCTCGTCTTCCTCGAGAAACTCGTTCGTGTGCTGCTTGGAGTCATACGGTCAGGGACCGCAGCTGATGCAACCCCCCTTCTCATGTCCATTTGCAGCAACCCAAGACGACCAAACAGGCTGCGATTTTCGTCATGTGGACGATCACATTCACAGCTCTCTTCGTGGAGTGGCGAGGTACTATCAGCATCGCTTTTATGCTTGACGACTTCGCCTTCTTCCTTTCCTTGAGAGGTATTCGCCTGCTGCTGGAACACCTCGATCTGTTTCTTGGCTGCAAGAAGCAGTGACTGTCGCTGAAACAGACTCACGTTGAGATCGAGGTTTCTGAGTGATTCCGATCGGGACATCTCAAAGGAAAGCATTCCCAATCGGGGCGAGTCCTCAGCTGGGCCGTTTCTGTTCGCGGATGTTGCATTGCTAAGATTATTTGTGTAGGCGACAGCTGAAGGCCCGAAGTGCTCTTTCAACAAGGTACTTTTCTTTTTGCGAAGCAGGTTCTGCAGTCGTTTCGGTGGCACTTCTTCGACGCCTGTCGCTGGAAAGGAACAGTCCTCGCCGCTGGCTTCGGAAGCCGACTAAGCTCCGCAAGCCACCTGCCCCATCCCTGATCCGACTTGTGGCATCAAGTCACCTCTCTCGATCTCAAGGTTGTTCATCATGGACGCCATTTTTCTTGAAATCGATGTGCTGCTGTCACTAGAAACAGTTCGCAAGAGTGGCGGGTGTCGCCCTCGCAATTCGTCAGCTCCGACGGTCACTGCTTGCTTCACCGTAGTGCCGCGGCTCGCTCCGGGGACGAGAGCAGATTGTCGGGCGATGAGTCCGTCAATGTCCGCAAACCACTCAGGCAAAGGCGATGAAAGTTCACACTGGCGTCCTTCTTGCTCGGCCCTGACCTTTTCTAGCAAGTAATCTCTTGCATATTGCCATGGATCGTGTGGCCGAGATAGATTAGTCCTTTTCAGAGCATTCGAGGCAATTCCGGTGTTGTCAGTGACATCTGAGGTGTGTTTGCTTGCAGCGTCTTCTGATGCATGTCCTGCTGTCTGTGTGTCTTCAGTTCTGGTTTCCTCGTCAGAGAAGCGAACCGTCTTGGACGGACGTCGCTGTGCAATTGACCATGGCCCGTCAGCTGGCAGGCTGGGTATGCTCGGGATTGCACTAGAATCCTGTTCCTGGGCTCTGAACTTTGCAAACAGGGTTTCCGTTGACTTCCAGCTAGACTTGATCAGCCTCATTGTGCGTTTCGACGGCGTCTGTGCCAAGATGTTCATCGGCTCATCTTTGAGCGTAGAGGAGGACTTGATGCGCTTCAGACCGGAGAGTTGAAACGGTGGTTCCCGGCAACTCTGCTCGTGGTCGTCTCCCATGCACGGCTTTGCAGCTTTGGAGTCATCGCCTTTATCCTTTGGTTCGCGTGCTGATGTGGTGCCGAACACATCGTCCTCGTCGTCCAAACCAATCAGCTTGTGCTTTGCACATTCCTGTGCTTGAGAAGAAGCCAGCGAGAGAGAGTCCTGCTTTTCTGTTGTGTGGCGAGACAGGCTCGTGCTTTCGAATGACGCTTTGGTGTTTCGACCGTGGTTGACGCATACCACCAGGCCTAGTCTGACCATTTCCGCCTCATCAAGGTCGCTTAGCTCTCTTGCGAGAGGGTGCGTCAAAAATTCCGATGTTGAGTCATACGAGGACCTGTATGTCGAGATACTTTGCCCAGACAAGGACGTTGCCGAGTTTTTAAGAATCGACCGAATCGAGGGTAGTTGTGGGCTAATCACCACACTTTGCTCCTCTGGATGGTCGTCTCCCGCAAGGTCTAAAGCCGTCTTGGTCCTGGAAAGAAGACTGAGCGCGGCCTGAATTGACTGGACTTGGTCAATGTATTTTGCCAAAGCCGGCCATATACCGTCGGTCCATTGACCGGCAATTCCAGCTTTTGCGAGCAAAATATCTTGGAGACCAAGCGAGTATGTAGAACCCATGACTGCGAGGTAGATGCTCTCACGCAAATCTCGGATTTCACAAACTTGGATGCAGGGCACTGGGTATGTCATGAGATACGGCGGGAAGAGTGCGTTGAGAAGCTGCATTACAAACGTGGTGTCGGCTTTCTCGTCGATATGATGGCAGATAGTCTGCGCACAAAGAATGTCAGCGGGAAGTCCCTTACGTCATTTTAGAAGAGGACAAGATGTGCTTGGTAAATGTAAAACTCACGCATATCCTACTTCCCAGGTATACGGTTCGGAAAAGCAGCTCAGTTTCTATGTTTTGTGCAATGAGGTGCTCAAGCATGCGAAGCGACGGGTGGAGCCGAAGTCGGGCCACGCCAAGCTGCGCTTGGTCGCGAACCCCCAGCGTTCCAGCAATGGCTTCCAAGTCATGTCGCCTGCGGGACTCGAGCCCGCTCAGGGCGTCAATGCCTTCAATGAGGTCGAGGCTTTTCCAGAGAACGGCGTCCTCGTTTTGGTGGAAGATAGACTTTAGCAAGCGTTCCGTGACGGACGGGATATCATGGCGCCTCGGCACGCTCAACTCTTGTATGCTACCGGGGCTACTTGCGAGGACGCTCAGATGTGACGAGGTTTTCTTGAGCGTCTTGATTACGGTAACGACGGTGCTGAGAACAGACATGTCGCTATCAAACGCCGCCAATCGTTGCCGCAGTGCGTTCGTCTTCGCGGCGTCGTCTCCGTCCTCGCCGGAGGCGGCAGCCTGACCTTCGTTTACGCCATGGTTGTTATGGCTCAGCAACTGGTCGATGAGCCTCTTGGTGTCCGCGTGGCTCGTCCATGCCTCTAGCAACGTTGTTGCTGGAGAAGGGAGGCGCGCTGAACAGAGAGGATAGTTGAGAACACATCAGCACGAGGGTGATGCATTTGACTACAGTGAGAGAAGATGGGGCACTCACCTGGCGCTGGCCCAAAGACAGAAGTCATGGTCAGCTGGGTGCCATCCCAAGTCGGGCGTGAAGGCGTGGATGTTTGTTTGAAAATGGTTTTGTTGGCAGCTCGCTTTGGGGGTGGTGGTTGAAATGGGGAAAGCAGTTTCTTAAAAATGAAGGAGAAAAAAGGTATAAAAAGGCAGAAGGAAGAGGAGAGGATAAGACGCGAGTTTGGTGGCGCAGCAGAAGTTGCTCAAAAGGGAAGGAGCGACCGAAGCTCACTGTCTAAACCAAGAGTTGCCTGTTTAGGACGTCTAAACGGATCGCGATGACGCCACAGTTGTGCGAGAAATGCTAGGCCACGAAGGCCCCCTTTCTCATCTACTCTCCCGTATATTCCGTAGACATATACTCGGCCATTATCTATTAGACACCATGTCCACGCATGCTCTTTAAGCTTCCTTGCCCCAATCCGTAGTTTTCTTCGACTGTCGTCTGGCCGTGATAGAGTCTAGAACGCTCGACGCCACTCCGAACTCTATTCCGCACTCCGCACCGCATTCGTACCTGCCAAGCCAGCTAAAAACGCCTAATAAAGTCACGTGTACCGCAGTGAAAGCAGGTGTAGCTCCACTGTACTACTGGTGACGCGTATTTCAGCTGCATATGAAGCCCCGAAATCTTGGCAACGCTGCACGAGCAAAGATCGGGTATTAAGGGCCCCGTTTGCGTGTCTACAGACTTTTTCAGGATATTCTCTACTCCCCGGCCATTTGAGAACTCTGTTCCCCTTTTCTCCCATCAATTTGTGGCTGCCGCCTTCCGGGGCCTGGATTCACGGCTTTCGGCCCCGCATACGACCGCGCTAAGGAGGGCAAAGTGGCCGCTGTATTTCTGGACGGGGAAGCAACGACACGCCAGATCGAGGTGGCGTCCCAGGCGCGTCTGTGACAGACGGCGAAGAAGTCGGACATGCGGCCGTCACTTTGCGGGGGACGGCCGGTGCCGGCGGCCATTTTCCGGAGCTGGAGCAGTCTGACGACGAGGAGCAGCCGAAGGATTGCGCTGGATCACGTCTGGGAGAAGAGCGGACGATGCGACGCCCTTGCAAGCGCACACAGAGCGCGACGTTTGGCTCCCCAGGAATGGTGCCACCGTGACCGATTCTACTCGTCCGATATGCCGGTAGCATCACCGGTGCGAAGCCAGGGCATCAGCGACAAGACGGGCAGTGGCGGGGACAGTGGTGGTGGTAGTGGCAGCTTTGACGGCGACGGCGGCAGTCTCGCGCGCAGAATGCTGGAGGCAGCAGCAACGTCGCTTGCGTCGATTGCGATGCTGGCGCTGGGGTTTGGACTAGCGGGCTACGGGTACCACCGGTACTACAAACACCTG
Source organism: Ophiostoma angusticollis (assembly GCA_019925545.1). NCBI lineage: Eukaryota > Fungi > Ascomycota > Sordariomycetes > Ophiostomatales > Ophiostomataceae > Ophiostoma > Ophiostoma angusticollis. The sequence goes on from JADHKL010000003.1 coordinate 400,023, forward strand.
GTGCTGCGCAAGATGGCACTGGCGTTTGAACCGGGCGACCCGGTGCTGGAACTGGCGGCGTCGGGCCGCGGTATGCCCAAGAGCATTCTGGGCGGCACAAGCGGCGGGTCACGCAGCATCCAAGAGGCGCTGGGCGACGAGGCGGGCGACGAGGAGGATACGGAGCGCGGCAGCGACAGCGACTACTGGATTAACCGACCGGAGCAGGCCATGGTTAACGACATTGTGTTTGGGAAGGAGGTGGGACACTACCACCTGTTTATCGGCGAGAAGGGCACGGGCAAGAGCAGCATGCAGATTGAGGCGATGGCGCTGATCGACGCGGACGGGGTGGCCATGTTCGACGCGCACGCTGACCTGGAGATCTTCCGCATCCGGCTGGGCAAGGCGCTCAACTACGAGTACCACGAGGACTACATCGGCGGGTACTTCAGCGAGCGGGGCCCGCGCGAGAGCACGGCGCTGCTGGACATTGAGCGGGCACTCAACAAGCTGGAAAAGGTGGCGCTGCGGCGGCGCAAGGCGACGCCACGCGGGCGGGCGTACCGGCCGCTAGTGATGATTGTCAACCAGATGCACCTAATCCGCGACGACGAGGACGGGCGCGACCTGATCGAGCTGCTGCAACAGCGGGCAGAGCAGTGGGCGGCGGCGGGACTGGTGACGATGGTGTTCAACAGCGACGACTACTGGGTGTACGAGCGCCTGAAACAGCTGGCGGCGCGCCTGGAGGTGCACAGCATCCAGGACCTGGCGCGGCACCAGGCCATGGTGACGCTGCAGCGATTCCGACGGCGCTATTTTGGCGAGGTGGTGTCGGACGAGACGGCGTCGGCCGTCTACGACCGCGTGGGCGGGCGCCTGGCCTTCCTCAACCGCGTTGCGCGCAGCCGGAACATGCTGCGCACGTGCGACCGCATCACCACGGCGGAGAAGACCTGGTTCCTCAATCAGTGCTGGATCCTAGGCGCAGGCATGGACGACGACGTGATGGACCAGCAGAAGTGGGCGGCTGCCGCCATGGTCCTGGCGCAGGCCCTCGTGGATAAGGAGCAGCAGCAGCAAGAGAAAGAAACACAAAGCCTGGCCAAGCCCCCACGCACCGTGCTGCCGTCGTTTGCGCTGCACGAAGCCCAGCAGATCATGACGCGCGCCGATTTTGTGCGCGAGATGGACCGCCGCAACTTGTTCACGATTGCCAGCAACGCGCAGGTGCGCGCGTCGTCGGTGCCGATGCAGGCGGCGCTGCGCGAGATCTGTAGCGCGCCTGGTTTCCGCGAGCACCTCGACGCCACGGTGCAGCGCATCGCCGACATTGAGAGCCTGGGTCGCACGCGCGAGCTGGTGGCCAAGGACCTGGTGCTGGGTGGACACTACGAGTTTGGCAGCAGCAGCAGCGGCAATGGTGGTGGGAAATCAACGACAGTCCAGTTCCGCGGCTGGAGTCCCCATGAGCGGCCGCCCCGAGACCCACCAAAGCCAGAGCCCGTGTCCAAGACCGGCCGATGACCGACAGCCTGGCCTCTTGTCTACTCCGTACGGCAGCAAACGAGATAAGAACAGTCGGTCGCGTGGTTTGTCGCAGCTGGTGTCTCAAAAGGGAAGAGGGGAAGGCTACAACAGTACGGAGTACTTAATGCTGCACGCCGTTGTACCATGCCATCCACATACCGTGCAAAGGTCGGCTTTGCTCAGCCTTTGCGCTGCCCAATATCTCCCCCTTTGCCCACGGCTCCCATTCGTTTTCTTTCCTTCCTGCTCTTTCTTGCATTTGTGGTCTTGTCCAGCGAGGGGTGTACATGATAACTACCTAGATTAAGCACAATTTACTGAATGCACAGGATCGCTTTGGGCAAATCCGTTCACCGAATATTTCATTGCTCTGACTCCTCTCTATATACTCCGTACTCCGTACGGAGAACTCTCATTTGTCTTCTCGCCAGCCATTCCCCCGCACTGGCTCTTGGCATCGCCTCTGCTATCCCTTCTTCGTCTCTGGCTACGTAACAGATATTTGGTCTCCCATGCTCATGCCGCGTCGTATGTCCCAAGGATCTTTGGCGTTGCATGAATTTCTGCTTCCCTCGCAGGGATCTTGTCCGCCGCGGAAAAAAGAAAAACGTGCGAGGAACCGGCGTTTGGGTGTGCATTAAGCGAGACGGGATATGAGTGAGAACAGGAAAACATCCTAGCAGTCCTCGTGCTCGTTTACTATTTCCATCTCAGAGACCACCATTCCTTGGCCATCCAGCCATTCCCCTTGCTTCTCACACTGGTTTTCCCAGTCCTCCTCCTCGCCTCTATTGGCACGTCCCGCTCCTTGCTTCCCCTCTTCTTATGACGCCGACGCCTTGTCTCGGGGACCATGCCGTCTAGGCCGAAGATCGACGATGCAGTCAGCAAGACTCCTGCACAACGACATTCCTACGACTCCTGCCTACCTAGGTAGGTAGCTTATTACGGAGTGTGCTCTTCGCCCCTATTTCCCAGGAAGGATCGGCAACCTCCTGTTCAGCTGGTGAGGGGACGACTCCCTCCCCCGAATGGAGGGCATGCCTGTCCCTGTTTCTCGTACGGAGTACTCCGTATATTGCTGCTACTCTTTTCAGCTGGCCCCTCCCCCTTTGCTTCCTTGCATTAGCTCGTGAAGGTATTCCTGGCCAGTGGCCACCCAAAGCTCGCCAGTCACCAAGCTCGGACATATATCCCATCTATCAACGACAAAGCAACAAGGGACTACTCTGCGCTGTCTTCCCGTCCGTTTCTTACCGTCTTCCAGTTCGTTCCCTCAAGATTCACCGTGATACACCTCACCAGCAATGTTGCCGGTTTCCAGAAAGCTGATGGATGGCCACCCCGAATTCTCCGTTTACGGTGAAGCCTATTGCCATGTTCCAACACTTAGCGCTCTTTTGTTTAGTGGAGAAATGGCGCTTCCTGCCGTGTCCGCCCCTTGTCCCCCGCTAGACTCAGACAGATCCTTGCCCTTCTTGTGATGGTTTCTCTGGGTGGGTGCCCCATCAACCTAAATTGCCTACTCCGTAGCACTGAAGAATAACGAAAGAATATGCGAGTCCCTCCACAACGACGGGAAGTGCGGAGTACATGTACATGTGGGTGGGTATGTCGCAGGAGGGTGGAACAAAGGAATAAAGCCAGAACATGCTTCGCTTGTGACCTCATCATCCAATACGCTCAAGCGTAATTTTGTGCTTGTATGTACATGTACTCCGTATAGGTAAGTGCACGGAAGACGAAGGAAGCCTGCTACTTGCACTGCGTGCATGAGCGTGAATGTACATGTACTTATTCCGTAAGTCAAAATGACCAGAAGGATGAAAAGACCTCACGATGTCTGCCAGCACACAAAAGACTGGGCCAACCGTGGGCTGTGCTGCTCTGTGGGGACTCGCTCCCGGAAAACCCCGTTAATACGACAAATCCTGGATGGCAATCGTGCTCTGGGCGGATAGACATCGATCCTCAGAGCTGCTCACGATGATCGGCACAGAAAAAAAGAAACGGCGCAACGGCGTATTTCTCTGCCTCTCTCTGTCGCAGGCCATCTGCTCGTTTTAATCAAACAGCAAAAGAAAAACCAGACAGTTCGGGGAATCTGCGCCGACGCAACGACAACACCCTCGCAAAACAGGCATCCCGTGCCGTCGCAAGGGCGGTATCAAACTGAATACCGAGACCCTCGATCTCTTTTTCCACATATATGAGGCCCTGCTCGATGAACGGCAGTCGCGAGAGAGTGAGAGAACAGACACCACCGAGTCGAGAACCGGCGCCACCAGTGAGTCGTTCGATGGTTGTCCCCCTTCCGGCTCTGTGCCGATTTTGAGGAAAGACGAGAACGACAAAGTTCTACGGAGTAGCTCGCTTAGAAAGGCCTTCCGAACAGGGGCCAGGCCGCGTGCAGCTGCCCCGGATGGCTTCTCAGCCTTTGTCGTATCAGGGGAGCAGAAAAGCAGGGAAAGGAGGAGGGGAAAAGACGCTCATTGGCCGCCAAGAAGAGGTGAGTCTCATATAGCTGGATTACCGCTTCTGGTAATCCGACTCGCGCTCTCTCGCTTGGACGATGGGGAAATACTTGATAGATTTGATACTATGCGTCTTGTATACATGTACCTGTACTCGTAGGTGAGGAGTGCGCAGATTTAATCAGGCGGGGGCTGGTCCATTGCGGGCAGAAGGGGGGAAGTGCAGCCACTGGAGACGCAGTCGGGGACGAACGGCAAAGCCGTCTGACAGACCATGGTGGTTCCAGAAGCTCAATATATTGCCCACGTGCGGAGACAGGCACTCGGTCACTTCTGTGCTTGTCTCTATGACGCCGCGGTACGTGGCCGCCATATGAAAGCATCCCATGTATCTCTGGGAGTACATGTACTCCGTTATCTTGTGTTATTTTTCTCCGTCGCTCTTGCAAATGAAGAATAGGATGTCTCAGCGCAGGAGAAAGGGGGTGCAACCGAGTGAATATTCCGCTGAGGACCGAAGCAAACGGGAAACAGTTGCATCCGGAAACAGATCAAATAAGATACGACCATTGCTTAATTGACGTTTCCCCATGGGGAGTAGGGACGATTGTTGAACCGGACAGAAAAAGGAACCTGGCGTGAGAGCCGGCAGAAACCTTCGGGGCGGGAACTGAAAACTGGTAATGTGGAAATATCGATGGAAAACGTTTTTCTCGTGTCCCCCTTCCATGGTGCGTTTGTGTTGTTGCATTCGTCGAATTGTGGTCTTGGCGACCATCCGATGAAACTCTCGCTTTCGGTGGAAGAGGAGACGGGACTCTCGGCCAACCCAATACCAAGTAGGCCCCCACGCACAAAACTTACATGTACATGTACGGAGTACTCCGTAGCAACGATGTCTGAAAACAGGCTATCTTGGCCATAGTCGTGAGATGCCATCAAGTCGATGTCATGAGAGCCAGTGCAAGGGACAGCCGGCTCCCTTCCGCAGCAGAAAGAATAGGGCGCACTCTCGCTAATAAATTGTCAATGCGGTCGTAGTTGATGTGTATGGCGTACTCCGTACGGATTACATGTTATATCATTTGCTTTTCACATGTTTCTCGTCGCCCTGCGGGGAAAGCCTCTGAGTGAAAACTGATATGTGACAAAGGCGCAGAGGTGGAGCTTCCTCTGACTGCAAACGGAATAATGTGCGTGTGTGCTGTGCAGATCCTCCCCCATGTGCAGCTGTTTAGGCTGATCAAGGCAGACGTAGCAAACAAGGGCCGTGGCTGGTTGTTATTGCGCTCATGATTCAGCGGCTTCGAACATTCATGTTCTGAGATTCCTGACACCAGTATGAAATTAGCGACAGCCCACTGCAGCAGTGCACTCGAAAATCAAACGAGTCTTGCATGGCTATCGGTGGCTCGTATGTACGAAATACTCCGAACACTCCTTTGCAATGCAACGTGCGCGTTCTGTTCGTGCGCAACATCTGGCCACAAAGAGGAAATGGCCCACCTAGGATGTGCACTTCTCGCTAAGCTTTACTCGTCTTTTTTCTTGGTCTCACGGGTTGTTCGTAGTACGGGTTTGTCGGATGATACCCAGTGCTTTTGTTGCACTGCACCTGCAAATTGCCTTGTCGCCGCTCAGGAAACAAGAGGTGAAGCGCGCGTTTTGTGGTACGTCCGACGTTTCTTGCAGCCCGTCGGTGCACATAAAGGCTGATTTCATCCTTCCGAAGGCGGGACAAACCCCAGCCGATCTTCTTCTCCGTTTGGGACTGCAGGGACCAGGAAGAGAGAAGAAAGGCTTCTGCAACATGCTTGGCACTTGGTTGGCGTGCACGGATCAGCATGGTGCCCCTGCAGCCACTGGGCTGGACACGAAAGAATGTGATAGCCAACCTCCATAGGTACTCCGTAACATGTCATGACTACGGAGTACGTACATGTACATACATGGATGGGAGTTTGCCAGTTTTCTGCGATCCTAGGCGTGGTCATGGACAGCGCTTATGCTTATCTGTACATGTACTGCGCACTCCGCACGCTTGGTAGTATCTTACGGAGTACGGAGTACGTGCTCCGTGTGCGTAGTTACGGATAAGGGATGGCGATGTTCGGCTTGTTCGTCTGGGGGTTGATGTTGTGTAAATGTCGGTTGCCGTCCTGTTGGGTTCTTTGTAAGCTTCAATACCAACAGCAGCCTAGGGTAAGGAAGGAACGGCCCACGCGCAACAGACTGGAATAGCGCTGCCATAGTCCGCTGGGAAAGAGCGACCGGCATTTGCTCTATCAAGCTACCTAGGCGAATCAGAACAGCACATCGAGTTGCACATCAAGTCGGCAGGAGCACTTCGCGGCACCCTGAAAGATAAGAAGGCGCATTCCACCACTAATGCAATCAGATAAATCCAAAGCTGTGGCGCAAAGCTGCAAGTCGAAAAGATCGGGGATTGCGGGATCCAACGCAGACTCAGACTTTGTCATGACGCAAGCTCCAATGCGCGTCAGCACAGCTCGCTCCTCCTGTTAACAGAGCCGGCGAGATGCGATGTGGGGCAGCCAAGACCAACCCTGGTCGTCCTGTTTGCTTCGTGGTGCTTGCCCTCCGCTCTTGCTGTCTCTCCCGGCTTGCCTTGCAGGCAGGCAGGCCCGCGGCCAAGTGCACGAAGTTGCAATTTGCCTGACTCGTAAGATACCTGCTTCCTTCCACGTGAGATAGTACCCGGTTGTTCCTTCTGGGACTTCATATTCCAAAGTCCCAGTGTCCTAGACTGCGCCGTGTATTCCCACCACTTGGCCAGCCAAGCTTCCCCCCACTCTCCATCAACACAACCTTTTTCTTCGGTCGCCATCCCGCACTCTCATGTACATGTACACGTCCTCGTCCTGTCCATCCATCTTTCTTCATTTCTCGTCGTCTCCTCCGTCCTCACCCTCCCTCGCAAATCGTCCTCCCCCACACAACCTCCAACTCGACTCCACTTCAGGTCTTGCCTGCACACCCTCTTCTTCCCTCCTGGTCTTTTGTCTCACTTTTCTGCATCTCCTAGCCTCTCTTCGTCTCCTCTTCAGCCCCCACCCCTCCAATCCCCCCAGGCCATTTCCCTTTCCGCTGGACTTGACTATCCAAGCCGGAATTGTCGCCTCTGCTCCGTGTTGCCGGAGAGCGAATATCGGCCTCGACACAGCTGTGGTGGTGGTCTTGCTATCTCTTCTGTGTGGCAGCCCCCTGCTGCCCTTCTCCCACCTCCAGCACATAAGCATAGCCGATCCCGGCTTCCAACTGAGATACAGCCTACTGCTCGGGAACTCTTCCTACTTCCCTTCCAGACTCGCCAGCTCTACGATTACGGAACGACAATACCATTTTTAAAACAAGCTTCTATTCCAGACAAAACACGCTGTCTCTGCCTTTTGGCGCTGCCATCTTTCCTGCCTGCCGACCTCAAGTGCGAGTGTGCGTCGGCCACTCCATGACCACCAACCAGCAATAGTTTTCTCACGCACCCGTTGCCTAAAAACGCCACTTCACGTTCGTGCATTTGCTCACATATATATAGCTGGGATAGAGCGTCCTCCTGGCTTCTCGCTTGACTCAAACTCGACTCCTATCCTCATCGCCCTCGCGCACCAGCCTTGGCTGCTCCTTCGCTCCGCTGTCTCACTTCACCTTGACAGACTCGACTGTTACAACCGGGCTACTCAGGGAGGGCACTTTTGCGGTTGCTGCCCTGGGTTGCTTCTTGGTTTACCTCCACCTCCACACCCTTCTTCTGACACCCCTTGGTGGCCTCCTCCTCCCTCCTACAAGGTGTGGTCGCTCGCTGCGGTGACAGTATTTCTATCTGCCAGCCCCCCTCCCCGTGCGCTCCCTCTCTTTCGTTGTCTCCTCCACATGCATTGATCGCCTCTTTTTTATATCTCATTTCCTCCTGTGGCCAGCTGTTCTGACCTCCAGTAAGCCAACTTCGGTTTACCTGTGGCGTCTCGTGCACCTTTCCCAGTGGGCATGGTGTCGTTAGTGACGAGCTATGGATCCTGCTCTCCTGGTCACGTCGGGCGACGTCGACTCAACGTGGGTGGTCTGCCACGCCGTGGAATCAGATGATAGCCGTCCGTCCTCGGCTGCCCTTGCCCAGTCGGGATCCTGGTTTCGGGGTGACTCCAGGTCTAGCAGCCGCTCGACTCTCGTGTCTGAGTTTTCGGTTGCATCACATTCATCCGCCGGCCAGCTTTCTCCCGTTAGCATCCCCGGCCGTGCTACCGATACCGACGTCTCTGATCCTACGTCGAGTAACACCACTTTGTCCTCACCGACACTCGGCGACTTAACGTCACCCTCATCGCAATTCGGGTCGAACGGTACGCAGTTTAGCGACGACGCTGAATTCGACAAAGATGCTCACAGCCCATTTGATGTCATGGAAGAGTTGCAATGGGAAACTGCACACAGTGACGAGCTCGCGGTCCCAAAGATTGAGCCAATTGACGACAGTGTCTATCTGGACGGTCTACAGCCAGCGCCGCTCAATCCCGAGTCCAGTGGTGCTGAGGCCCCCACAGCTGCGAAGGCGAAGCGGCCCAGAGGACGGCCTCGGAAGCTCAGCAGTATTCCTTCTGTGTCTGCTTCCGGCAAGGTGACCAAAGGCCGGTCAAAGACAGGATGCCTTACTTGCAGAAAGCGGAAAAAGAAGTGCGATGAGGCGAAACCGAGATGTAAGTTGAGCTCCTGGACCCAAATGGACCCAAATGGAATCGCCTCTGTTGACAACTGGTCCTTCTTCAGGTATGAACTGCGAGAAGAACGCCGTTGTCTGCGAAGGCTACCCAGAAAAACTAATCTGGAAGAGTGGCAAAGAAAAGGCTGAGGAAGGTGCGCTCGTCCCTTTTGTGTGTGTGTGTCTCTCTCGCTATCGAGACCCGTACTGATACGTTCTTCACAGAGCTTATGAAGAACCAACCTTTTCCGGTCATCACCTTGCAACCCCTGTTCACCGGTCTGGAAACGCCAGAAGATCGCGTGTTCTGGAAACATTACAACGATCAACTGAGTTCTGTTTTGACCGTCGAAGGCGAGCATAATAATGCCTTTCGGGACATAATCGTCCCCCTCGCAACGCGCCATCAGGGTGTAATGCACTCTATCCTGTCTCTGGCCAGCAAGCACTTGGACTACGACACCCCCTACGGGGCCCAAATCTTGAGTCGTGCGAGCAAGACCACTGTCGACAAGCTACGCGAACGTGGCTTTTTCCATCATATCGAGGCAGTCAAGAATTTGCACGAAGGCATGCAAGACATCGCGAGGGGCGACTCCGACGACAACGACTTGATCGCCGCACATTATTCGCAAATCCTCTGTCTCGTTCTCGAGTCACTTGCTGCAGACCACTGTGATTCGTCGCAGCGCATGCATTACGAGGCATTTCTGGTCTCGATCCAGAACTCTCCACCACAAGACCAGGCTTTCTTTGACTTCATTGCCGAGATATTTTTTTACCATATCCTCGCGGACGACATTGTGTCTTACCCGCGTCCCCAGTCCAAACGCCTCGTCACAGAGGACTGGCAGCCAATGACTTACATACACCCCCCGCGCCTGATCGGGGTTGCTGACGGCCTTTTCCGATACCTTTGCCAGATCACGACCATTCGCAATTGCATTCGACGCAGAATTCACTGCAACGCCAGTCCTCGAGTACACTATGATAGTTTGTTCCTGGCCTCGGATATCGAAAATCGAATCGTGGACTGGAAGCCGGACTGGCCAGCCGGCGACAGCCGAGAGCGTGTCACTCTGATCTATAAACAGATGACGTGGCTGTATCTCAAAACCACGGTCTGTCCTCCTGACTTCCCTTCGTCCATGTCAGAATCGTATACTTCTCTTGTGGGCGGGTCGGGGGCGACTGGCCTTCCCCCCTCTGCAACTACAAGTTGCGCCTCGTCGCCTTCACCGAGGCTCGAAGCAATGGTCCCTCAAGACAATGGCTTCAATAACCCACGTCGGCATTCCATTGCCAATCCGCACATGACAAGTGGCTCTCACCCCTTCTTGAGGACTCGAGGGGGCACGAATGACTCCCGGTTGTCGCCGCCTCCGACTCGGCGCCCGCCCAATCACGAAGCAGGTGTTCGTGTCGCCGTCGAAGAGTCTTTAATTCTTATGGAGGGGCTCAAGCCGAGCGACCCTGCTCAAATGCTTCTCTTGCTCCCGTGTGTTATTGTGGGCACTGCCTGTTTCTCATCAAACGAACGGGAGCGGGTTCGCAGAGTCATCCGCGTGATCCAAGGCTACTCTGGGCTGCGGAACACCACCAGGGCCTTGAAGCTTCTGACAGAAGTCTGGAGGCTCATGGATCTCGGCGACTATCTGAGTGTCTGGGACTGGCAAGCCGTTGCCCAAAACCTTGGCATTGAGAGTCTCTTTTAGTCTGCTTTTCTGGTTTTTTATTTCATTTTGTTGTCAAACACTGACAGCCGCAATACCCAGTTTTGTTTCTATTCATTTTGTTTTCATTTCCGACTCATTTTTATTCTCATTTTATTGCATGTGTTTGGTTAACTAGTCCTGGTTTTGATTTTTGACTTTTGATTTTTGATTTTTGATTTTTGGTTTCTGGTTTTTGGGCTTTCTCTTCTTATAATACCTTCCATCCGCTCAAGTGGACTTTGCCGATGGTTTTGACGAGGGACGAAACAGCAGTAGGAGCTGGGCTCAACCCACGAAAAAAACGCCGACTTTGGCATGGCAGGCGACAGATTTCGACGTGCATATGGCTGGTGTTTTTCATGCTTGCATATTTGGAACACGATTGTATGATTTGTCTCGCTCTGCATTATGTGATTTGGACTGTAAAGCTGACTCCTGATCTTTGATATCGCTCCATGCTGCGTCGTTTTGTTTGTTTGTTTGTTTTTATTCATTCATTTTGATAATATCGTTCTGCATTTATGGCAATCATATGACGTAAATACATGACTCCGTGGGATGAAATGTAACCTAAATGCTTGTCGGTTGCAGCTTTCCCTCTGAAAACAGGTATGAAAAAAACCCCATCCTTTGCTCTCATATATTGCGCTTTTCATCTTTCCGTCATTCCGTCTCCCTATATTTCCGCATTTCGCTTCCTCTTTTCCTCTTGTTCCTCTTTTCAATCTTTCCACTCTTTCATGCTGATATTGGTGTGACAGGGGCAACCGCTCCGCGCTTCTCGATGAGGGGCAGGCCCACGGGCCGGCCCCCGACAAAGCCGTCGTGCGCACCGCCCAGAGCAAAGATGGGCTGTCCGCGCAGCCAGGTGGCGCGCACGCGACCCTGGAAGGTGTGGCCCTCCCAGGGCGAGCAGCGGTTCTTCCAGCGCATGTCGCCCTGCGTAAAGACCCACTGCAGGGCGTCGTCGAAGACGCACACGTCAGCGTCTAGGCCGACGCGGAGGCCGCCCTTGCGGTGGGCTAGGCCGACTTGCTTGGCCGTGGTCTGGCAGCAAAGCCGCACAATATCGACCAGGGTGGGCACCGTTGTCATCGTCGTCGTCGTCGTCGTCGCGGCGTCGTTGTCGTCGTCGCCGTCCGCTTCCTCACAGTTACCGCCACAGTGGTGCTGGTGGTCGACCGTGTCGGCGCGGGCATCAACGGCGGCGCGGCGGGTCTGGGCGGCAGTGTGCATGATTGACAAGCCCATGCCGACGGACGAGATGCCGCCCCAGGCAGCAAAGAAGTCGCCATGGCGCGCCTTTGTCGCGCTGGACGTGACCAAAGACTCGTCGGCGCTGCCAACGGAGACGCCCTCGTCAGACGGTGTGGACGGGCTTGTCTCAGCAGCTGCAGCAGTATCAGCTGCGGTGATGACGGTGCTGCCTTGCGACGCGTGCAGGCCGGCAGCAGCGGCTGGTGCTTTTGTCGGTAGCGCCGCTGCGTTGTGGCTGCTGTCGTCGGCGCTGTCACTGGCACTGTCGGCGGGGATGGTCATGTCAATGCCCGAGTCCGAGTGGTGCATAAAAGGCGACTCCTCGACTTGCAGGGCGGCCAAGGCGCGCGGTGCTGGCGCTGCCAGGTGCGGGGGTAGCAGCTTCAGCTCGGGTGTACAGGGCGAGTGGTCGGACACGACAGTCTTAATAACGCTATCGGGGCGGCCTAGCTCGGCCCAGAGGCCGTCCTGGTTGATCTGGCTGCGGATGGGTGGGCAGCACTTGTGGCGGGTGTCGCCATCGGAAATATGGTCCGAGGCCAGGCCCAGGTAATGGAAGCAGGTCTCGGCGGTGATGTTGACGCCACGGTTGCGCGCAGCGCGCAGGATAGGGATGCATTCGGTGGCCGACAAGTGCACAATGTGCAGGTGCAGGTTGGGGGCGTGCTGTGGTGCCAAGTATACAATCTCCTCGACGGCACATGTCTCGAACATGGGTGGCCGACTCTCGAGGAAGGTATTATACGACTCCAGTGCGCCATGCGGCGCCAGTGGTGCGCTTGATGTCTGTACGTCGTCGCCGACGCTGTCGGTAATGGGCGGGATCATCTCGGCGTGGAACATGAGCGTGGTGTCGGTATCGCGCAGCGTGTCCATGGCCAGCGCAACGTCTGTGGATGATACGGCCGGAAACTCGTCGACACCGGAGTGGATCATGAACCCCTTGAAACCGCGCACGCCGGCATCAACAAGCGGCAGAAGCTCGTCTGCGTTGCCGGGGATCACGCCGCCATAAAAACCCACGTCGACCCAGCACTGGCCCTGGCTCGCAGCCAGCTTGGCACGGAAGCCGGCCAGTGTGGTGGTGGGCGGGATGGCGTTGAGTGGCATGTCCACAACGGTGGTGACGCCGCCGGACGCGGCCGCGCGCGTGCCGGTCCAAAAGCCCTCCCACTCGGTGCGACCGGGCTCGTTGAGGTGTACATGGGCGTCAACGAGGCCTGGCAGCAGCACGTTGGGCGAATAGTCGACATACTGCACGGAACCGTCGGTGGGGAAGGCAGAGGCAGGAACCACCTCGCGCGCAATGCTTACAATCTTGCCGGTCTGGGGCGAAACGGTGATGGTGGCGGGCGAGAGGATGAGCGAGTCGTCGGGTTGCGTGAGGACGGCTCGGGTGGATGCCAGGATAATCAGCTGTGGCTGCTCCAGGCGGCCACCCTGGATGACGGCAGGCGTGGCTACCATGGCTTGCGAGAATCAGGCGAGCCTTGAGCTTTTCTTAGCATGAGAGGGACTTGCGATAGTCTCTCTCTCTCTCTTGCCTCTCTAAGCAAACCCCTGGTCAGTCTGCAAGACACGGGCCACAGGGCTGTTTAGCTTGACCCGATCAGACGCCGAAAATCCGGGGAAAAGGGTAAGGAAGATTTCCGATATGGGGAGCGGATCTGGGGAGAGAGAAGAGAAAAGGGGAGGATAAAGAGGCGGTAGGATCCGAGGAGGGCCCCTGACCGATATTTTTGAATTTGCCAGGAAGAGCAGCCTCACGGTGACCTGACAGGCTTATCTGCTGATGCAGGGGACGAGTAGCAGAGACCGTGATCCTGCCAGAGATAAGGGGTGGTTCCCGGAAGTGTGCAGGAGATAAGGAATGATAAGGACGGTGTGAGGCGAGAATGAGAGGAAAGTGAAGGAAAACATCAGAAAAAAAAGGGAAGGAGAGGAAAACGCAGCAAGATGCGTTAGAGTGGGCGATGCCCAGGCATTTTAACGAGAGATGAGAGAGTAGAATGGACAAAGGGGGTAGGCCCCATCGCTCGTCGCCGCCACCGTTCGCGCTTTCTTCTTTCACCGATTCCCCTGCCCCTTCCGGAAAGACACGCCGTCTCCCACCGTTTTAGCTTTGCCGAGTGGGTCCTTCATCCCCGGTGGAGTCGCCAACGCGAAGCGTCTCCGAACGGAGCCGGCAAAGAATAATGGGGGACAATACATGTATGGAGTACGGAGTGCATGAAAAGAGTATTTGAACGTCCAACGTCGCGCAACGTGGACAAGCTGCCATCTTGCCTTTAGCCCTAGAACTGTGTCCCTTCTGAACGCCATCGTCTTTATCGCCGACAACTGCGGGCGAGTGACGGGTAGGAGAGTCTTTTTGTGGCATCTCTTATCTGCTTGGCGGAATGGCCTTCTTTAAGCGTGGCAGTTTTGTGTCCAGTCAGAAGTAAGATACCAAATCCCGACAGCCGTCTGTGCCGCGCACAGTGAGCAACGAGGCACAAAAAGGCCGGAAAGGGTGGCGAACCAAGGAGGCAACTGCTGTTCCTCTCGCGCCATTGTCGGGATTGGCCGACGTCGCTTCTGCCAATGCAGTTTCCAGGCCTCTGCGCCCTGAATCGGGTCGTTTAAGAAGGCAACCCAGGCACATTAACGCTAGGAGGTCGCCGGTCAAGCGCTCTGTGGAAGGGCTCACCGCAAAAAGGCCCCTAATTCACTGAAGAGCTGAAGAGTCAAAACCGGCCCTTTCCCGTTTTGGGTTTTCATCGAGTAACAATCGAGTAACTCATCGAGTAACTCATCGAGTAACACGACGATACGACGTCGGGCCAGCCGTGAAAAAAGCCCTTCCTCTCCCTTATTCCACATAAAACAACCCCTCTTTTGTTTTTTTACCGGCGTCCTCTTTGCAGACATTTAGCTTGCCACGGGTCACGATCCTCGCTTCCCTCGAAAGCAGACACCGAGAGAAGATTTCTGACCTCGAACGATAGACTTGGCACGAGATGCGGCCCAGTCCTAAAGACGTTGCTGTTATGTGATTTATTCTACTCTTACTGGCTGCAATCTCTTCCCTTACGTGTTGAATAGGCGAAGCGCGTGCGTTCGTCCCCATTGTAGCGTAAGCATATTTTTTTGGTCTATTCAAATCTGTGTGAGCGGACTCGTCTTTGTACATTGCTGATATACATACATTGCCGTGATGAACTCCTTGTATGGATGCCCTCCTCCTGTCTTCCCTCCAATTTTGGTCCTGGTGCATCCCTCGCGCTGTCTTCATCCCTTTATGCACCTGCAGCCGGAACCGAAACGTGAAACCATATACGGGGACACCTCATTCCCCTATTTCTTCCGGTTGAGCGTCTTGACAGCCATCTCGATTAGGCCGTCCTTGGCCTCGCTGGGTGGGAACGCGCTGATGGCTGCCATGGCCTGCTCGGCGTAGTCTTGAGCCAGTGCCCGGGTCTGCTCAATGCCATCGGTCGACAGCACAATCTCACGAGCCTGTTGGTTAGCGAAAGATAAAGAGAAGGGGGTAGCGAGAAAGAGGGGGGTAGCGAGAAGAGGAGGGGAGAAACTACCATTTGCGCATCGCCTGGCTTGCTGAACTTGCGCCCGACCAGCGCACCCAGCTCGGGCCGGTCGCGCCAGGCAAACAGCAGCGGTGCCGTGGCCAGTCCCAGCTCCAGGTCGGCGCCGGCCGGCTTGCCCAGCTCCTTGGCCGACCGCGTGTAGTCGAGCATGTCGTCCACCAGCTGGAAGGCCAGCCCCAGGTTCTTGCCGTAGCTGTAGGCCGACTCCACCGTGGCGTCGTCGGCGCCGCCCAGCAGCGCTGCTGCGCGGCAGCTCTTGCTGATGAGCGAGGCCGTCTTGAGATACGTCTTTTGCAGGTAGTACTGCAGCGTGGCCTCGCTCCACACCGGCTGCGACTCATCGCTCGCCGTGTTCTTGAGCTGCATAAACTCGCCCTCGACCAGGTTCGCAATCACCGTCGCCAGTAGCTCCACCACCTCCGCGTTGCGCAGCCGTGCCAGCGCCACAGACGCCCGGCCCAGCAGGAAATCCCCGGCCAGCACCGCCATCTTGTTGCCGAACTCCAAATTCGCCGACGGCGCCCCGCGCCGCGACTCCGAGTGGTCAATCACGTCGTCGTGCAGCAGCGACGCCGTGTGGATCAGCTCCGTGATCTCCGCCAGCCGCCGCTGCGTCGGCAAAATCTCCGAAACGCTCCTACCATCCTCTGGCGAGACGGTGTTTGTCGACGAAGACGGCGCCGGCGCCGGCGCTGTGGATGTGGATGTGGA
This sequence comes from Ophiostoma angusticollis, assembly GCA_019925545.1. Taxonomy (NCBI): domain Eukaryota; kingdom Fungi; phylum Ascomycota; class Sordariomycetes; order Ophiostomatales; family Ophiostomataceae; genus Ophiostoma; species Ophiostoma angusticollis. The sequence continues at coordinate 415,993 of JADHKL010000003.1, forward strand.
CGCACCCTGTGGTGCGGCTGTGTTCGTCCATGACGGGTTGAAGTCGGACAGGACGCTGAGCGGCGAGAGAGACACGTCCACGCCCGCCGAAGCTTGCAAGGGCGACTGTTGTTGTCTCTGCTGTTGTTGCTGCTGAGGCTGCGGCAGGGGTGCCGACTGTGCGGGTGCCTTTGGACACAGAAACGTGGCGCGCGACATCAGCAGCACAATAAGCGGCCGCATGTGCTTGCCCTCAGCCTGGGTGTAGTACTTGGCGGCACGATCTAGCGAGGGGTGGCCCGAGCCCAGCAGCTTGCGCACGTCGCCAATGAGGTACTTCATCTCGCCGGCAACGACGCGCAGCGGGTCGATGGCCATCTCGTTCTTCTTGGCCCGGTTGATTGCGTTCGATACAATATTGCCGGCAACCGAGACAGCCGCTGCCCATGCCGACGATGACCGCCGGTCTGCGAGGCTGTGGGGGTGGTGCAGGAAGAGGGGGAGGGTGTGCGTGACAGCAGAGGCACTGGGCCGTCGTAACGGACATGATCGCCCGCTCTCTGTTATTCTCTGAATGCGTGTTGCCGTTGAGTATCCCGCCGTCCGTATAGAGAGACAGAGACCGCGTTGCGCCACTTGCTGTCGTCGCCGGGCTGCTGCGGCCGCTGCTGTGGCGGCTCGCCGCGTCAAGTTTGGCGGCAACGCAGCGGCGCCGTGCAGACGCACCATATCCGCCCGTCGGTCTTTGTACTGGCTGTGCCTGCGAGTACCTCCTGCTGCGAGACCGAGCCTATTTCAACTGAACTGTCACTGTCACTGTCACTGTCGCTGCCGTCTTGTGCGATCCTCGGGCGTCTTGTTTGCTGCGGGGCGTTCGGGCTGCTCTACAGTGCCGACAGCTGGAAGAAGGTTGGAAATGGTCCAATGGATACCAAAGCTGCTGAAACGAGTGCGTGTAGGCGTCAATGGCTTCGCTGTACAGTGATCCAAGGACGTTCGTACTTGGTGGCAGCAGTCATATTTGCCTCGGATTTTTGCTTACTTTTACGGCATGGAACACAAAATTCAAGACGAAAGGGAGCTTATTCAGCCAATGAGCGCCGTCCATCTCTCCCGCGCGTTTCCGAGAAGCTCCTCAAGCTCCCGCCCGTCCTGTAAGAGAAGCTGGCCAATCAAACCCACTATAATACACGAGCTTCTCCGTTAAAAGGCGCTGTAATGCGCGCTGTAAAATAAATGCGCTGGAGGCAGCAGGCTACAGCCTTCAGCTTCCACCAAACACCATACAGGACGGCGACGGCGACAAGCGCCTCTACGCGCCTCTCACCCGCCATCATGGTGCTTCTCACGATGACACCCGCAATGGTGGAATGGCTGGCTCGGTTGCAGAGCGACGCGGGAGCGCCCAAAGATGGCGAGCCAGACATCACGGGGCCCGGCCTGGCCAAGCCCATCTCGCATAACCAGGTCCTGCAGCTCTGGACGGCCTTGCGCCGTGAACGCCCTGGTGCCGACACAGGGGTGGACCTGCCGACTCTCGAGGCGCTCCTGGTCGGCTCCAGAGTGTATGTACCTCCACGACCGCCCAAACCGGAGCCGGTATGTTTTTGTCGCCCCCTTTTGCCTTTTTCTTTTGACACCCCCGGCGCTGACCTGTCCTTCTCTTCCTTCTCTTCTCTTGTATGTAGTCTGCGGAATACAAGGCACTCATGGCACGGCTGCGCCGCGACGAAGAAGCCCGGGCCTACGAGCGCATGGTCAACCGACAGGACCCGTACGCATCGACAACCTTTGCACAGGTCAACCAGCCCCAGTACGCGGCCGACACGGGCGACGACGGCGTCACACTTGGCGACGTGAACCGGCAGGTGATGCTCATCCTCAATTTTGTGCTGTCCATGGTCGGTGTGGCCTACGCGCTGTGGGTGCTGGCGCGGTGGTGGCCGACGCCGGCACGGCTGTTCCTGGCCATGGGCGGCAGCATTGCCGTCGGTGTGGCCGAGTACGGCCTGTACGCGGGCTACGTGTGGCACCTGGCAGACGCTGCCAAGAAGGAGAAGGCAGCGGTCCGTGACCGGGAGGTGCGGGAGGTGGTCGGGACCTGGACGGTTGGGGGGTCTGCGGGAGAGGGCGAGGGCGAGGGCGAGGGCGAGAAGCAGGCCAGCAGAGATGAGGCGGTGGCGGCAGCTGGCACAGCAGAGAGCGGCAAGCAGAGCATAACAATACCAGTCGGCACTGGTGCGAGCGGAATCGACAGCGGCCAAGCCAGGAGGAGGAAGAAAGAGTCGACGTCGTGACCAAAGCAAGGGCTTTTCTGGGCGTCCCGGTTTGAAGTACGTGTGAATAGAAGCATTTTTGAAAGCTGCGCAAAAGAAATGCTGAAAGAACTTGCAACGTACGGAGTGTGCAGCGAAGACTGCCGAGACTTGAGGAAGTTGTGTCATGACCTTTAACTAGTGTCACGTGCGCGAAGACGAACGTGACAGATACAGACGCGTCGTCGCGTCGTCAAAGCGGGGCTTTTCGCGACATTCTGTAGAGCACCTTGCAGGCTTGCACAACCCCTGCAGTCAGTTCTGGCTAAGGTGGAAGCACAATCTGTTGTTTCTCGTATCCAATGACTGCAACTCTTCTTGTATCGCCAGCAACGAGCATTTTACGGACATTGCCAAAGAATCCCTAAACAACAAGCAAAAACATAGAAAGGACTGAGCAGAGCTGTACGACCCTTGAACAGTCTTCCTGGTCAATTCCAGCATCCTTTTCGGTTTGAAAGCTGGCGAAACTCCCGCCGCCATGCGGTACATGACGCCAGACACACCGGGCGCGCGTTCGGCCAAGTCGCCAAACAACAGAAGGAAGGAACAGGACGCCGCGGAAGAGCGGGGGCGGGTGGCTGGTGAGGCCGTCAGCGGGACCATGACGCCAAGCCCATCGCCAGCGAAGGCGTCGCCAGCAGAGGTGTTGACGAGAGCAGTGCCCACAGCATCGCCCACAGCATCGCCCACAGCACCCACAGCAGCGCCCACAGCAGCGCCCACAGCAGCGCCCACAGCAGCGCCCACAGCATCGCCCACAGCAGCGCCCACAGCAGCACGACGGCGCCGCACCATCCGGACATACGGCAAGAAACGGCCACTGCCAGACGACGGTCGCCAACAGGACACGCGTGACGAAGCCAAGCGCCAGAAGATGGCGACGGTGCTGAGGACGAGCACGCTCGTGGCGGGGACGGTAACGACCGATGGCCCGTTCAGCGGACGCGACTGGCTCGCAGATGGGGCGTCGCGGCAGCTGCGAACGGAGGCGGCCGAGGCAGCGAAGCGGGCCGGGTCAAGCGCGACGAAGACGAGGACGGCGAGCCGCTCCCAGGGCTCAACGTCAGCGGCGAGCAAGGCGGCAGCGAAGCCGATGGTCAAGAAAGCGAGTCCGAGGAAGCCACTGGGCATTTTGCGGTACTTTCAGCCAGCTGCCGCAACGACGCCGCCGGCGAAAGTGCGAAAAGGACACAAGGAGACAAGGTTAAAGACGTCGGCAGCGTCCATGTCGTCGTCACCATCGTCACCATCGTCGTCACCATTACGAAGTGCAGACGGTAGCTCCTCGCCGCCGCCGTCTCCGTCCCTGGGACGCACCAACCACCATCGGCCGAGGCGACAGAAGCGAAGACTGACCATCCGGCCGGAGGCGGTGGATCTTATCGGCGGCGAAAAGACGGGAAAGACAAAGGATGAGCTGGCGGCGGCAAGGGAAGATGTGCAGGCAGAAACAGCAAAAAGAATGGAGGACGAGGGCCGCACGACCACCGACTACCATCGCCAGAGAGGCAGCATGCTGGCCGCCTCAAGCACGCGGATGCGGCTGCAGCTGCTGGCTAGAGGGTCGTCGGCTCTGTCGTCGTCATCGGCGTCTGTAGTGGGGCCAGGGCCTTTGCCGGCGGTGCAGATGACGCTGAGCCTGGCGATTGGCGGCGCAGGGTCGGGGTCGGTTCGGGAGTGCAAAGAGTGCAACATCCTGTACAACCCGCTGCACGACAAGGACGCCAAGTTCCACGCACGCTATCATGCATCGGTACGCCGGAAGAGGGACGGGGTAGGGAATGGCCTGGGATTGTAAGGCTGAATACGCTCCTTGGGTTTTCATTTTTGGTTGAGCGCGTATGTCGTTTTTTCTGCTTAACGAGGTGGCATGATTACTCTATCGCGACGTCTAATGTACAGTGTTCTTCTGTGATCCTTTGCGGTCCTACAGCTTTGCTTCGGGGTTCTTGATCTCGACCAGGAGTTTGCCTGTGACGGTTAGCATATGTGGGCAAGATGAAAGGAGAAACACGCAAACACGCACCCGTGTTGATGCCCTTGTACAGGTCGACCAGGGCCTGCTCGGCCGCGCGCAGGCCACCCTTGACAATGTGCTCCTTGGACTTGATCTTGCCGTCGGCCACCCACTGGGCGAGCTCGCCAATGGCGTGCGGGTACTCGTTGGCGTAGTCAAAGACGATGAAGCCCTCCATCTTGATGCGGCTGACGATGAGCTGCTGGATGTTCCGCGGGCCCTGCACGTCGGCCGTGTTGTACTGGCTGATGCCGCCGCACATGACGAAGCGCGCGTGCGTGTTGGCGCGGCTGAGCGCCAGGTCAAGGATGTCGCCGCCCACGTTGTCCCAGAAGACGTCGATGCGGTCCGTCGCTGTGGCCGCCCGGAACTGCGCGGCAAAGTCCGCGTCCTTGTAGTTGAGCGCCGCGTCAAAGCCCAGCTCGTCCACCAGCCACCGCACCTTGTCGGCGCTGCCGGCCAGCCCGATGACGCGCTTGGCCCCCTGCAGCTTGGCCAGCTGGCCCACCACGCTGCCGGTGGCGCCCGCCGCGCCCGACACCACCACGGTGTCGGTCGGCCGGATGCCGCCGGCCACCTTGACGATGCCAAAGTACGCTGTCAGGCCCGTCAGCCCCAGCACGCTGATCAGATCGACGGACCGCAACCGGTTGCGCACCGACGGCGGCACCAGGGCCAGGGTGTTCTGGAGGCCGCTTTCGGGCACAATGGCCGCCTCGGTCCAGCCCACCATGGCCGTGACAATGTCGCCGGCCGCTGCCTTGGTGGACTTGGACGCCACCACGCGCACGACGGCGTTGCCGCGCATGACCTCGCCGATCTGCACCGGCGGGATGTACGAGCGGCGGTCGTTGAGCCAGCCGCGCATGGCCGGGTCGAGGCTCAGGTAGAGGGTCTCAACCAGCACCTGGCCATCCTTGAGGTCGCCCGCAGTCGGAGCGGGTGCCGTCTCGATGCGGAACGTCTTGCCGGGGATGATGTCGGCGACCGGGCGCTCGGCCAGGACGACGGATGTGTTCAGAGGAGCCATGTTTTGTGTCGTTTGTTTGTTTGATGCTGATCTGATGTTGATCTGACGCTGGTGATGGGGTAAAGGAAACACATTATAAATACGGAGACAGTGCGACAAACGGAACCCTCCCGCCGCTCGGCTTGGTCATCCCATCAAAATGTCCGACGCAACGCCGCTCTGGTCCCGTCCGTCTCCGCTGCGTCGTTTCCAACAGCCAACCAGGGTTTGGTTGGCTGTTCGGCCATCGCCCGTCTGTGCTAGCACTATTGAAGTGTGGAAGAAGTACGGAGAGGGGTACGGAGAGGGGAACGACAAGAGGTGCGGTAAACATCTCGGAGAACAGCTGCTTTAGGGAACTGGGCCCGGCCGGAGGTCAAATCTACGGTTCTGGTGAGCTCGATATTATGTGAGTCCAGAGTCCATTGTGAGACCTGGAACAGCCCGTAGTGATTAGTGGACTCTTGTGTTTACAGCGTCTGGGTCCACTGAAGGGCGCTGGAAATTCACCAGCCCACAACGAAAAAAGACACGAGAAAAGAAAGAGAAATGGGAAGAGGAAAGAGAAGAGGAAAGGGAAAAGAAAAGACTGGGGAAAAAACTGACCTCATGACGTGACCAAGTGCAAAGGACGTAACCGGGAGTTCAGATGAGACTCCGTTGGGGCGTCTTCATTCCGAGGCAGATCGTCAAAGCCTCGGCCGGCCAAACTTCCCTTTTGGGATGTCGTGTGGTGTTATTCAGGTACCTAGGTACTCCGTACGGAGTATCAGTACTCCCCGTAATACTCCGCAGTCCGCACAAAGTAGTGCACCGAGGTGCTCGCCCAGAACATGAAATACTGGGCCAGGACATAGCCACTGAGCGGAGGTATTGCCAAAAAGAACCGACAAAGCTGACTTTTCAATTGAGAATACGGAGTACCTGGCTACCTAGCTCTCACCGATCCACCTACGCCTTCACCTTGGCCAGAGCTGCGCGCACGGGCATGTTGATGTCGCGGCCGGGCTGCGGAAAGCCTTTGATCTGGACGGACTCGCGGAACAGCAGCACGTGCGACGAGCCGCCAAAGTGGAACATGCCGAGCTCGTCGCCCTTGGTCACGTGCTGGCCCTCGCGCACGGTAATGTCGCAGGTGCTGACCTCGTCCATGCCGACACCGACAAAGGCCATCAGGCCAATGGCCGGGTTGTCGGCCTCGATGAAGATGACGGCGCGCGTGGCCAGCGCGGACAGGTAGCCCTGGGCCACGGTGATGCCCTGCACGTTGATGCTGTCGTCGCCGTTGCGGCGCCGGTTGGGGTCGCCGACACCTTCGAAGAGCGGCTCGCTAAAGTAGGTGCCCTCCTTGACAAAGGCGCGCTTGATGGTGCCGGACACGGGCGCGTGCCAGCGGTGATAGGACAGCGCCGACAGGAAGGCCTGGTAGACGGTGGCGCCGGCGAACTGCTCGGCCAGCGGGTCGTGCGCCAGCATGTCGAGCACGCTGTAGGGCTGCGCCTTGATCCAGAAGCGGTCGCGCAGCCGTGCCTTGTGGCACACGTTGTAGACGCGGCTCTCGCAGGCGTTGTTAACGACGCTGTCGTCGTCCGGCGCGGCGAGGGGGCGTGCCTTGTCGTGGACACGGCGGGTAAAAAAGTCTGAACATCAGCGGGGGACAAGGAAAAACAAAACCCCCCCCCAACAAACTCACCATCCCACGACTTGAATCCGTAGTGCTCCGCCGTCGGGTCGCACACGTACATGTCCTCAAACTTGTACTGCGTCTTGTACGGCGCGTTGGCCACGGCCATGATGTCGCCGTAGCCAACCTTGCCGAACCAGCCGGCGTCGTCCGTGCCGAGCACCGACGCCGACGCCGGCGACTTCAAGTACTCGCCCCAGACATTCAGCACCTTCTTAAGCATGCGGTTGACGTCCGGGTCCAGAAAGGCCGCGTGGCCGCTCGGCGTGCCCATGACATAGTCGAATATGGCGCACAGCGGCACGCCCACCATGCCGACGCTCTCGGCCGCATTCGTCCACGCCGGCGCGTGAGAGAAGCTGTGGTTGAGCACGTCCAGCATATGCCGGTAGTCGCGGATCTGCCGCGCCCCCGTCGGGTCGTGTCGGTACACGCGTCGGTGCGGCACCTCGTCCCACATGGCCGTGAAGTACATGTAGATGCGCGGCGTCGTCTCGATGAACTCTTTGAACTCCAGCAGTACCGGCGTCAGCGCCCGTCGCGGCCCATCGTCGATGCTGGCAATCTTCTGCCGCAGCCACTCGTGCTGCACCCGGTGGTCCGCCGGCAGCCAATTGCCGGGACTAGGCCATACCGTCAGCAAACATGGAAGTGGGAAGGGACAAAATAGGAACAGAAAGAGAGCAAACCCACTGGTCCCGCCGGAAGTGCTCCGGGATGTCGTGTTCGTCGCCGTGTTGCCAAACCATGATGACCTTGTAGACTGCTATGACTTTGGAACGAAATACTTGAGAGCTATCCCAGCAGACAGCGGCAGCAGAGACGAGGTGTGCCCGGAGCTATATGGAGCTGTCTGGAGCTCCCTAGTCGTGACGTCAGGCACTGTCTCACCACGCTGCCAAACGCTGACTCCGGCATGTGGAGACAATGGACACAAAAACCTGTACAATGAAAGCAAAGGAACAAGATCTCAAACAAGAACACGAGCAGGAAGCCTAGATTGAGAAGGACTGAGACATGCTTTGCTGTCCCATGATCCCATCTTCCGCAAGTGGCACTCATTGACACTCAGACATGTGTGATTACATAAGACGCCATTCCTCACTCCTCCCCTTTCCTTTGTCCCCTTCCTTTGTTCCCACCTCTTTGTCTCACCCTCACCCCATCCACCCCCCTCTACAGCCTGCATGTCTTATTGCCGCACGACGTGATCGTGTGTATGTAGCGCAGCTTGCCGCCCTCGAACCGGAACGCGTGGCTGTCGGCCGCGTTCATCATGTGCTCCCACACGCAAAAGATGCTGACCGTGCCCATGGCCTCGTCAATGACATAGCGCCGGTGCGTGTTGGGTGCCTGGTTGTGGTTCGTTGGGATGCCCGGCTTGCACGAGTCGTCCGGCCGCCCACGGCCCGTGTACGACGAGCCCTCCAGCCGCGTGCACGGCGTGCCCCACGGCACCGCATTCGCCGCCGTCGCGTTGCTCCACATGTCCATGTAGGCGTCGCCGGCCGCCTGCATCAGTGAGCGCGCGTCGCGCTGCGCCTCGGGGATGGCAGTCCAGTTCTCCTGCTGCACGTAGCCGAGCGTCTTCTTGGCGTCAAACAGCCACGCCCCCGTCGTCGACGAGATCGTGTCCACCATCACCACCTTGCCCGACTCGTCGTGCCGCAGGTGCGTCCCAATCACGTACGGGTTGGCCGCGTCCGACGCCGACACCAGCTCCGTAAACGTCGCGCACACTGTCAGGTCGTACAGCGTGCGCCGGTGGTCAATCGGCAGCGCCTTGTTCAGCACCGACCCCGTCCCGGATGCCTCCACCGCCTTGTTGTTCTCCATGTACGTCCAGTTGCTCGCTGTCACTGCAAGCAATGGCGCCAGCTGCCCGGCCTTCTGCGCCGCCACGTACGCGTCCGCCGTCGCCTCTAGCGCCGTGCGGTTGCAAGCTGCCGCTGCCGCTGCCGCTGCCGCTGCCGTCGTGCTCTTCTCGACCAGTGGAGTGCCGAGCGCGCCGTAGCCGCCGCCGACAAGCGCCACGCTCACGAGAACAGCCTTTCGAACGAGAACCATGGTTGCCGAGTCGATTCAGTCAAATGGCGGTAAAATGGTAGGTTGGAACTTGGAACGGCGAGAGAACAAACAGCATCGTCCTCCAGCGCCTTTTTGTCGTTGGGACTCTCCCGCCACCCCATCCCATATCTCCCTTTTCAGCCGGCAACCGTAAACAACCACACGGCAATGACACCTCCGCTCCTCACCTAAGAGCAATATAGCCTTGCCATAGAGCCTGCCTCCGCCTTCTTGGCTTGCATCTTGATTGCGTTGGCGCGATAATTCCCGGCGTAGGGCGACTCGGCAGCCGACACACGAAACGAGCAACAAGAGACCGCAGAAGGACATTGTTATCGCAAGCGACAAGAAATATAGAAACGGAACAAAGGACCACAGACAAGCGAAGGAAACGAAAACGCGACAGCCCCCTGTCGCCGCCCCCATCTGCCTCCCCCATCTGCCTCCCTGGCATCATACCAAACACCTCCAAGAGTGATAACAAACGTACACACGTAACACAAAACAAGAAATGTCCAAAACCGCACAAGTCCCCGTGATGCTCCTATCGTAAAGATACCTTCCTTTTAGTGGTCGCCCTCTCTTCCTTCTTCCTTCTTCCTTCTTTCTTTGCCTCTTCTTTCTTCTTTCCATCTTTCTCCCACCACGTCTCTTGCCGTTGCCGACTGTCGCTTCTCATTGCGTGCGGTAGAACTTCTTGTAAAGAAGATGCAGCAGTAAGTTGACGTTGAGCCGCAGGTTGCCCTCGAAGAGGTTCATAAATTGGTGCGCTTCGAACTGAGCCTGGAGCAGGTCCTCAATCGATACCAGCGCGCTGGCTCCTGGAATCTGGATGTGTCCACGCGATCCCTCGATTGAGAACACGCCCACCTCATCGCATGAGATCGTCAGGTTGATCTTGTCGTAGTCGCGGTCGCCCACCCCTGTCCACATCACCACCACGCCTTTCTCCGCAAGCGTCCGCACGCTGTACTTGTACGACCCGAACTTTGGCACGCGCCCGCTGCGCTCAAGCTCGCGCTGGTGGTAGTACTGCTTGGTAAAAGGAAGCAGGAAGCGTTTTTTGCTGTTCCAAATTAGCCATACGCCCACAAAGAAGAAACCCAAAAAATAAAAAGAAAACCTAGGTATACGGTTGACCTACCCCTTCTTGTTCTGAAGCGTGGCCATGGCCTGCTCAATGTAATCGTCGTAGCTCCTGCGCTGCTGCTCGAGATACTTGGCCTTCTCGTGCAGGTTGCTGAGTGTCAGCCGCACGCCTTCCAGTTCCCGCTGCCTCTGCACCCGTCTCCGGCTCTTGGTGCGGATGTCCAACGCAATCGCATTGAGCACGTCTTGGTAGTGGTTGTGCTTTGAAATCCGCCCCATCTGCTCCAACCGCAGCACATTCTCGAGAGCAGTCCGCTTCAGATCGTAGTACGACATGCGCGTCACATCGATCATGTTCGCGTCCGAGTACGCGCCGCGCGTGTCGGCGTCTGCCGCAAAGTCCTCTCGCAAGAGCGTCTGCCACTTCTGCTCATCCTGCGGCTGGATCGGCTTAACAAGGATGTCCAGGAGATTGGCACCAGTCTGCACACGGATAATGTACAGAATGCATCGCTTCGTCTCCATAAACAGCGCCTTAACTTCTGCCTCAGGGTCGTCCAACTCGTGCAGCTTCGGCGTGAGAAACATCTGTATGTCCGATGACCCGGCTGCCGTCATCTCGCTCTCGTTGTTCTTAGCGCTGCCGAGCTCCTGCACAATCTCGCGCAACATGTCGTCCCGGTTTGGGCACATCGACGGCAGCTCCGTTGCCACAAGCTGGTGGATCGCGAAAATGTCCGTCATCTTGATGTACAGTGTCGGCTTGTTCTTTGCGTACAGATCGTTGAACTCGTCAATGTCGAATGTGCTCTCGGCATCCGGAACGGACACGAGTGCCTCCATAATGCGGCCGAGCCGCACAATAGACTCGCTGATGAAGCTGTTCAGGGGCAGCAAGTGTATGTTGTCGCCACCAAACGGTCGTCCGCTCGCAATCTGACCCAGAACCTTGGAAACTTCAACCAGGTTCCGCTTCTGAAGAGGACTCAGCTGCTTGTCAATGACACCGACGTTTTCCGGAGCTGTTACTGCCGGCTGTAGGTAGAATCGCCATAGCCAGTTGCCAACCAACTGCAGCAGGTACTGGGGCGCGTCGCGTTTGAAGTGCTGGCAGAGAGTATCAAACATTTGTCGGCAGATGAAGCGCATGCCATAGGGAAGTCGTGGCAGAAGGTCCTCCAGAGACAACAGGAATTGATCACAGATCTCCCTCAAGTCACGGAGATGATCGATAAACAGCTCCTGTGTCTCCGTGTCTTTGATGGCCACTTCCCGCGGAACATCCCGTGGCCGACGGCTGGGCTGTCCTGTCCGGAGCTCTTCGTTGTTTATTGCCGACCGGTAGATCTGTAGCGGATCGCTCTCCAGATCAAGTGCGGGATCCTCAATGATGTTGTCGCGGATCATAGGACCAAGAAGGTCACGGAGGTACTTTCGGTCGCGAGGCGAGCGTGTGTAGTTGGCAAGAAGCTTTTGCCAGAAGTAGTTGCCGCGGACATAATCCTGGATGGAATCAGATCCATCGACCTCTTCACCGATTGACCGTGCAATCAGCTTCAGGATGTAGTACTCCTCTCTCCGCTTTTGGGCATAGCCGAATAAGCCCATAATTAGAAGCTCGATACGCCTCCAGTCCTTTTCGGGCATGCCTTGAAGGCGCACGCGGCGGAACAGACGCGCGAGGTATTGTGGCTGTGTTTGTAGGGTAAAGAAGAGCTGCTGGTAGGATTCCAGCTTCTTGCGAGAGCTCTTGTTGAGTGCTTTGAGGTCGAATTGATTTGCTGACGAAATCGACGTGTTTGCCAGGAGGTTGCCAGTGTGACCGCCAAAGTTGTTCTGATGGCGTACTACCTCGTCAAGCGTGATTTTGTTCTTGACGAGCAGCGCAATCTTGATGTCCAGCTGGTCAATGTATTGCTCCAGCATCTCGTTTTGCCGGACTTGCTGCACGACCGTCTTGCGCATCCGTTCAAATTCGACCTCTTCGTTGAAGTCGAAGTCACTGTCGTTGAGCAGATGTACAAAGTTCTTGACTGCATTGACGGGCGGGTTTTTGCCAGTCGTAAGGCTCTTGTATGCCTCGCCCTGAATTTTGGCCCGGACAAGACTCTGGATCTTGACTACTTTCTGCATGTTCTCGTTGAAGAAACGCTTTTTCTCGGCAAACTTTCTGCGGACGAGGAAGGCTTTTGTGACGGCCTGAAGAGCTATGATCGATTCCTCCTCTGTGTCGAGCTGGTTAAGAAGCTCACCGACCTCGCTGCGCAAAAGCATGGCCCGTGCTAAGGACTGGAGCTCCACAGCCTCTGCCTCATGAGAACGGAGCTGCTCGAGGAAGGCAAAGTGTTTTTGGCGGAATGCAAAGGCTCTCGAATGTGCCTGGAGTCGGATTATATGTGGCGTCTGCGCAGCGAGAGCGCTCAGGTCCGCAGCTATCCGGTGGCGCTCGAGCATGCCACGGACCGAAGCCTGCAAGTCGACAACCTCCGCTTCACAATCCTGGAGTCTGTCGAGAGTGTGCGCAACATTCCGCCGAACGACAGATGCGCGAATACACGCTTGTAGAACCCCAACTTCGACGTTGTGTTGCCGAAGCTCAGCTTTGAGTACCGAGACAGACTGGCGAGCGGCGATGCCTCTTGACCGGGCTTGTAGCAGCTCCCATCGAGGCGCAAAACGTGCCAGCGCCTCTCTTTGAAGGGACACCTGCTTTCGTGTTAGCACAGCCCTCGCAGCAGCCTGGAGGCTGGCAATCGCATGACGTTCGGCGTTGAGCGCTGCCTGTTCGCCCTCCAGGCGCCTTCTCAAGAGCATGCCGCGAGTGGCTGCCTGCAGAGCAGTCGCAGCACCAGCTGCGTGCATCGCATTTTGCTTTTGAGAAAGCACCGATTTGCGCGCCAGATAGCCCCTGAAGATGGCTTGAACGTCCCGCACGGGTCCTGACGTCTGTCTCAGTTGAGATCGCGTATCGCGTACCTGATTTCGGACCTTGCTTGCCCGTATTAGGCTCTGCAGCTCGAGAATGTCGCCCTCTATGCTCTGACAGTAGTATTCGTCCCGTAGTCGTCGTTGGCGAACGAGGAAGCCACGCGCGGAACTCTGCAAGTTAACCGCAAAGCGTCTCATCTGCAAGCGGTACTCGATAATTTGCCTGGCAAAGTCTCCGCGGATGCGCGCCTGCAGGTCAACGAGCCAATCTTCGCCGTCCCAGAGCTCCTGCATTGTTGTGCCAAGTCGCATACGGGCCAGAGCTCCGCGGGCTTGTGCCTGCAAGTCGACAATTGACGGTTCATTCTCGGCAAGCTCGCGTTCGATTCTCTCTTCTTCCGTCTCGACTGGCTCTGGCGGCTCTGCTTCGAAGCCGGCGCTGATATTTCCGAAACTCGGCATGTTGGCTCCCAACTTATCAAGACCCTTCTGCATTGCTTCGAGCTCGTGATGTTCAAACTCGAGCTGGCCGACAAGGTTGCCGATACGGAAATCAACGATACCTTTGCGGTACAGGAGCCAGCTAAGAGCGTGAATGCAGTAGATGACCTTTGGTATGTTCTTCTTCTCGTACAGATCGATCATCTCGAAGCGGAACAGGTCGGGTAGCTCGACTTCGTCGAGATAGCGGAAGAAAATGGCAATGTTGTCAGAGTAGAGGTACTGAAGCTTTTGGTGGCGAATGATTCGAAACGACCGGCTGGGGTTCAGCGCGGCAACCACCTCTGCGAGCGTGACGCCGTCTCGAAGCGATTCCTCGAGCTCGACAATGGGCGGAATGGTGCGCTGGATGATATCCTCGATCCATTCTTTGGCCTCACCAATGTGACAGAGATACTCGTAGGCCTGAAGAAATTGTCGCTGCTTGTCCATCCAGTTCCAGCCTCCACTGCGCTGGCCAGGACGCGCGGCCACGGCATCGTCTGCTCGCTGAAGTCGTGGCCGACCCCGGAGACCCACGACATCCTGCCTTGCCGCATTTAGAGCAAAATCTTCGGCTGCACCAGATTGAGCAAGCCTTGAAAGCGTTCGCAATTGGTTCGTCGATGATTTGCCTAGGGTTTGAAAGTCGGGTGCAGCAATTGGCGCAGTGTGAGCGTGATGAAGTGTCGGTGGCGCGTTCGCATGCGCGACGGCGGCGCTCCCACCTCTGTTGATTGAATCAGACCGTGTGAGGAACACTGAGTTGGGACGGATGGCCGACAGCGGCTGCGGGGGGTGAGACACAAAGCGATCGCTTTCGCCAGAGTTGATAGAGAGTCTGCCGATGTCGACGCTTTGGCCACGGTCATGCCGGCCAAGGCTCTTTACAGGTGACGTCGGCGCCGGTGTCCCAGTAGCAGGCGCTTGAGGTAGTGGCCGCAGAGAGCGTCGTGCGCTGTTGTAAATGTTCTCCCCGTTGGTCCTCGGCGGTGTTGTCGTCGCGACTTGCAGGTTGGAGAGGGAGGTTGAGAGCCGGCTGGCCTCGCTCTGTCCACGCTTATGCCCGAGCGACGAGTACACGCTGGGGTATGACGACATGCTACTGGCGCCGGCGCTCCCGTCGGAGGCGTTCGAGTAGCCGGACGAGGCGGACGATGATGCCGTTGAAGGCTGGCGGGCGACTGGATAGTCGAGTGTTTGGGACTGCCTGAGAGGATGCGGTCGGTACATGTTCGAAGGCAACCAAGCCGGCAGTTGTCAGTGACAGCAGATCGAACGGCCGGCCGCTCTGTTGGCTTTCATGTGAGAGTAATCAAGAGTAAAAGCTGTTGAATCAAAGGTCAGACTGATGTTGGATGCGATCATGCGACAAAGGGGCAAGCGACAAAACACGATCGCACGTTCGCGGAATTGTAAGGTACCTTTTTTTGGGCGCGAGCAAAGGCACAGAAAAACAGGTCGTTGAAGAATTGGAAGGCGCGATATGAATGGAGAGGAAAGGAAAAGGATGATGAAAAACGAAGCTTTGCATGCCAACGAGCAAAGATGATCGAGTGTTGGCAAAGTCTAGAAGTGGCTTGAGGTCTAGAATAGAACAGAGCTGGCTACATAATAGCAGGCCTACTAATATTACAAGGGAAGGCGCGCACAAAAGCAGCGGGTGTAACAGCGAGGGGCGTTCCTTCTTGATCTGAGGTGCTTTGTCGCCCCGGAGATGTGTTTTGTTTGTTTACTTCAGCACTGCGCACGGGCCCTAAGTTGTAGCGGCTGCGCTGACCGGGTTTACAATTTAGGCGCTAAGATAAGAGACACTATCGATAAGATACGATAAGGGTCACGTGTGTGACTGCCCCGCACTGAAATTACTTTTTCTGATTTCGCGTCGCAGGAGGCCATGATGTGAATTCTGCGGTCACAAGAAGGGTGAGTGTTTGGCAGCGGTCGCGACAGAATCATCTGACATTTTTACTGCAAATGCTAGTGTGAATATGGTGCGTTTGTTGATGATAGCAAACATGCCAAATGTGTTCCCTGAATTTAGTCATCCCTCGCGACGCGTCGCCCCGCTTTTTTCTACGCCACCTGCCTGTGATGAAGAAAAAAATTTGCCTGGAGTCACCGCAGGGGAATATTCTCTTTTTTCCTTCTTTCTTTCAATGGGGAGAAGACACCTTCGAACGGTACGTGACACTGCCAATGGTCGAAAGTCCAAATTCGCTGGAAGTCTTCGAACCCGAAACGTCTGTTTCTACTTTCAAATCTAGTTTGCCGAGTAAGTTCTCCGATCGTCTTTGTCAAGTTCTATGCACATCTTTTCATCCCTTGCTTCGGAAAGCTTCTTCGAGTGCCACGTCCACAGCAGTTCTGCGGCGTCTGTGTGTGTATGCAAGGGCTAACATTCTTACCAGGCTCCAGAACACGGTAGAAATGCCTTCTGCAGCAGTCAACGGCGTGTCCAGCTTTCTGGAGAGCTCCAAGGCTCTGAGCGTCCTCGAGGAGTACCAGGACCGCGATGGCCTCAGCATCGAGGACCTGATGAACGCCAAGGTCCACGGCGGCCTAACGTACAATGACTTCCTGATCCTGCCTGGCTACATTGGCTTCCCTGCCTCGGGGGTGGCGCTGGATTCGCCCATCACCAAGCGCATCTCGCTCAAGGTGCCCTTTGTGTCCTCTCCCATGGACACCGTGACAGAGCACGAGATGGCCATCCACATGGCCCTGCAGGGCGGCCTGGGTGTGATCCACCACAACTGCTCGCCGGATGCGCAGGCAGACATGGTCCGCAAGGTCAAGCGGTACGAGAACGGCTTCATCCTCGACCCCTTCGTCATCAGCGCCACAACCACCGTCGGCGAGGCTAGAGCTCTGAAGGAGAAGTGGGGATTTGGTGGCTTCCCTGTTACCGGTACGTTTCTTGTGTTATTCTGAGCAGACTTTGAGCTTCCACAGGAAGATGTTAAGCACTACGACTTGGCTCGAGGTAGCAAGTGCTTCTCTTTGACAACGTCTGCTACGCCGTTTATGATTATTACTCTTTTTATTTTATAACTTTCGTTCCACCGTTAAAGACATCACGTCATGGGGAGAACAAAGATTTATGACAACGGCTTTGGCACTACATTACTTTTTGGCGCTACGCTCAAGGGTTACATTGCTAACGAAGTTGCTAGAAAACGGTACGCTCGGCTCCAAGCTCGTCGGCATCGTCACGAACCGCGATATCCAGTTTGAGGATGACCCGGATCAGCCGGTCTCGACTGTCATGGTGACTGACCTCATCACTGCGCCGGCTGGCGTGACCCTGATCGAGGCGAACAAAATTCTGTCAAAGTCCAAGAAGGGCAAGCTGCCCATTGTGGACAAGAATGGCAACCTGGTGTCGATGATCTCGCGCTCCGATCTGACCAAGAACTTGTACTTCCCACTTGCCTCTAAGCTCCCCGACTCGAAGCAACTTATCTGCGCTGCATCGATCGGCACGCGCCCGGAGGACAAAATCCGTCTTCAGAAGCTGGTAGACGCCGGCCTGGACATTGTCGTTCTAGACAGCAGCCAGGGCAACAGCATGTACCAAATCGAGATGATTAAGTATATAAAGAGCGAGCACCCCGACCTGGACGTCATTGGCGGAAACGTCGTGACAAGGGAGCAGGCCGCTTCGCTGATTGCCGCCGGAGTCGATGGCCTCCGTATCGGCATGGGCAGCGGCAGCGCCTGCATCACCCAGGAAGTCATGGCCGTTGGCCGCCCTCAGGCAACGGCTGTCTACAATGTGTGCTCCTTTGCTGCTCGCTTCGGTGTTCCTTGCATTGCGGACGGTGGCATCCAGAACGTGGGCCACATTGTCAAGGGCCTCGCGCTGGGCGCATCCACGATCATGATGGGCGGTCTTCTCGCTGGCACGACGGAATCACCTGGCACGTCGTTTGTCTCGCGCGAGGGCAAACTGGTCAAGGCCTATCGTGGGATGGGCAGCATTGACGCCATGCAGGACAAGAAGGCCGGCAACGGCGGCAAGGACAGCCAGAAGAGCAACGCTGGCACTGCCCGCTACTTCTCGGAGGGTGACAGCGTGCTTGTCGCGCAGGGCGTGTCTGGCGCTGTGGCGCACAGAGGGTAAGTATCAAGCAGATCCCTCTTCTGGTTTGATGATTTTAACCATCATGCTTTAGGTCCATCAACAAGTTTGTGCCATACCTCGCAGCCGGTGTGAAGCACTCTTTGCAGGACTCCGGCATCAAGAGCCTGAAGGAGCTGCACGAGAGCGTGGCTTCCGGCAAGCTACGCTTTGAGATTCGCACTGCTAGCGCTCAGCTCGAGGGTGGTGTGAACATGGAGTCATACGAGAAGAAGCTCTATGCCTGAGCAGGTGGGCAGGGGGGTGACGTGTTCGGCTTGCGACTTGGATGAGATTTGTTTGGAAAAGCACTGCTCCTTTGTTGAGTGCCTTTTATCTTTTTGAATTCTGTTCAGGTATATCTGATTGGAAGACAACTCTGGCATGAACCTATGACGGAAGACAACGCACGTGGACAAGTTGCTCGAGTGTTGCGGGGAGCCAATGCCCGGGTGTCTAGACGCCTCCGTCTGTGCTAGGACAACCTGGCGCGCCCGTTGATTGCAGGCGCGGAAGACTGCGAGGGGGCGACCCTGCAAGCGAAGCATAACGAGAGAGGAGTTGGGCGTTTAAATCCATACTAGCAGCAGATCCCAGGAGTTGGGCAGGCTCTCGTCTGGCTGAGTCTTGGACAGGCAAAAAGGCTTAATAACATTCCTGAGAAAACAAGTACACCCGTGAAGCTCTTATGAACTCAGCAGTTCAGGTTTTGGTTCGCACCGTCCAAAAGTGCTAACGACTCTGACTTTGATTTTGTGTGCCGAATTCGTGATGCTATGGAGATATCTTGAAGACACAGACATGAATTGCGTAAAAGAGCAACAAAAAGGAATGCAGTGCTTTCACAGGGTCGCCGCGGCACTGACGGCACCGGCGATATTGAACGCCTTCTTGTTGGTCCACCGGATCTCGACGTCATGCGCCCACTCCATGTAGCGTGCCCAGCCTGGTCCGTTAGCAGAGGAAGGCAGGCTGGTGACTCGAGTCGGTAGTGTTACTCACTCCAATAGGCAAACTTGCGGCCCAGGAACTTGCCGACGAACGGCACCAGCACCATGGTCAGCATGAGCTGCAGCTGTTCGAGGCTGGCCTCCCACTCGCGCTGGGCGTCCGACGTACTGTCCGTGCCAGCATCGGACGGGCTCAAAACGCTTGTGGAGATGGACGGCAGCGAGTCGAGCTCACTTTCTTCGTCTTCGTCTTCGTCCTCGTCGCCGGCCTCCTCCTCATCGTCGTCCTCCTCGTCGGCCTCGCCATACTTCTCCTCGAACTGTTGCGCTTGTGGGGGCGACGGAGTGGTGGCGAACGGGTCGGCGAGAACAAACGACTCTGACGTCGATGCCGACATCTGTGAGGATGTGTCTGGTATTGATTCGGAGGCCATTCTGTGTCTGCTTCTCACGTGTATTTGGCCGCAAGGTCCGACGCTTCTTCGTCGTGGTTTAGGGTCGGCATTCCGTGCCAAAGCGAGGGATTATGTAATAAAACAGCACTTTCAGCAGCACGTGACCCCCGCTCGCGCCGTCTAGCACAAATGACCATCAGCGGAGATGTTCGTCTCAAGGGCGCAGCACGTCCGACTTTCTTTTTGCAAACCACATCGAAGACGCCAGTTCTACATACCTATCTTCCTGTGCTCCCACCCCTTTACTTGACGTCACGGGCCATTCTCGTCTGCAATCCGGCATACACACTGCGCACCAGTGGAGACTCTGAATCCGCAGTTTGGCTAAAAACGGCTCATAGGCACACGTTGTTTCTCTTTCAGAGGGCACCAAAGCCGCACCGACACACGCCTAACCACGAGTCCTTTCGGCTATCTCATCGACGCGACCATGGCGACTGAGGAACCTGTGCAGGTAAGGAGTTCTCACCTTGATTATGTTCCCCTCCGCCTCCGGTTGGAAGGCTTCGCAAGTCCTTGCAGTTTTTTGCCTGTTCCTTTCCCCTTGTCCTTCGGTCTCCTCCAGACATCGCCAGTGTTTTTTCTGCCTCTCACCTCACCCCATCCAACTGCCTTGCCATCACCCGTTTTGCCGTTCGTGGTTCATGGGTGGTGCTGAAGATGAGTCAGCATCATAGCGCTCCGCAAAAATCAACTCTGAGTCATCAAATCCAGCCCCACGCTCTCTCGTTGGTCGGCTGGACCCCGCGGCACACTTGTTTCGCAGTTGAGGATAAAGAGCCAAGGAAAAAAATGAGAGCGCGAGCTTTTGAACGCATTTTTGCCTTACGACTCTTACAATTTCAGTCCACCCCCACGCATCTCTGTTTTCATCATTCAAGATCCTATTCCTTTTAGCTCAAAAGGATCGCTTTCCGTTTTCAGCCTAACGACGTTTCCCACTTTCAGGCCAGCGAACGCAAGCCGCGCAAGTCCGTTGCCTTCACCGAAGAAGCGCTTGTGATCGACGCCAACGGTAACGTCACCATGCCTTCCACGGAGGCCGTTGACGACACAAGGGACACTGCGATGTCCCATAGCCCGCGCACGCCACCGCTGTCGGCTGCGCTTGAGTCGTTCACGGATGCCGGCGCCGAGCCAACGGGTGAGGATGGTCTCGACCTCAGCCTGCTGAAGAAGAAGAAGAAGAAGCCTAAGAAGAAGGCCGAGGATGAGGAGGGTGGCGAAGCCGAGGATGCGGGCGCCGCTGCACCAGCGGCTGATGATGGCGGCATCGACTTGTCGTTGAAGAAGAAGAAGAAGAAGAAGTCGACCAAGGAGAAGCCAGCAGCGGGCGACGATGAGTTTGCAGAGAGACTCAAGGCGCTGGAGTTGCGCGAGGACGAGGCAACAGGCGCGAGCGCCGAGGTTGACGAGGGTGATATGGACAAGGGCACGGGCATCTGGCAGCACGACGCAGCAACGCCGCCGATCCCATTCCCGCTACTGCTGCAACGCTTCTACCACGTGCTAGAGCTCAAGAACCCGGACCACGCGACCAGCGGCTCGCGCAGCTACAAGATCCCGCCGCCACAGTGCCTGCGCGAAGGCAACAAGAAGACCATCTTTGCCAACATTACCGAAGTGGCCAAGCGCATGAAGCGCACAGAGGACCACATCACGCTCTACCTGCTGGCTGAGTTGGGTACCACCGGTTCCGTGGACGGTAGCCGGCGGTTGGTCATCCGCGGCCGCTTCCAGCAGAAGCAGATTGAGAATGTGTTGCGGAAATACATCAGTGCGTTCACGGTCCCGTCTCCATTTGGTGTTCACGGTCCCCTCTCCTTTTGGTGTTTCACTCATGCTAACGAGAACAGTCGAATATGTCGTCTGCAAGACGTGCAAATCTCCCGACACAGAGCTCAGCAAGGGCGAGAACCGTCTGTACTTTATCACGTACGTCTGAACCCCATTCCCCCTAGTCGCCTCACCGTCGTCGACGTCGCTCCTCATACTGACTCTATTCCAGGTGCAACTCGTGCGGTTCCCGACGATCCGTCACGGCCATCAAGACTGGTTTCTCGGCCCAGGTCGGCAAGAGAAAGAAAATGCAAGGTTAAGGAACCTGTTTCTTTTGCATTGTTGTGGCAATGGAGAATCTTCTGTATTTCGTTTTAGTGCAGCCGTCTCTCCGGGCTACCTTGTTGCCAGATGTCGCGTGATGTGGCTGGGCCGAGGCCGTCGGAGGACGGGTCAGGGATGGCAATGCTGTCTTTTAACATGGCGAAAACGGGTGCGGTGTGCACTGTAGCATGCAGAGAAAAGCAGACTGGAGTCGGGTCTTTCAAAATGAAAATCCAATGCGAAAATCAATGCACTGTACCTAGGTACCTAAGCACAGGTCGCACGTAAGATATGCGTAGCTCAAGCTAGCTGTAAAGTCCCACCATAACGGCCCGCTGATCATTGCGGCAGCACCTCGGATCCAAACGCGGACGCTAATGCTCACTCAGCCTTATTCATCACAACACATCACTCGTCATTGCCGGTTCTTTCTGGTGGCAGTTGCCTCTTTCTGTGGCAGCCATATATTGCCCATCAGGAGCCGCTCTCGGTCCTGATTTCGGAGTCGGCACGTGCAACGATACAAAGCCAGACTCTACAATGACCATCTACGAACGGTCTCCTCAAGCTACGAGCCAGGCCAATGGCCCGAGTGCCACCGGCGAATCAGTTGCCGGCTTGCCCAGCGAGCAGCCCACTACGTCATACTGGCTGCAAGATCCCTCCCCGCTCCTGCGTGGCCATCGCTCTACGCCGGAGCTGCCCGCGGAGGCCGATGTCGTGATTATCGGCAGCGGCATCACGGGCGCCTTTGCCGCGGATGCGCTGGTGGGACCGTCGTCGTCACCGCTGTCATCGACCGCTGGCTCCGTCCTGCTCCTGGAAGCTCGCGAGGCTTGCTTCGGTGCCACCGGGCGCAACGGCGGCCACTGCCAGCCGGCAGTCTACGCTTCGACACCGGACGTGGCCGCCTTTGAGCTGGCCACCTTCCGCTTCTTGCAGCGCTTCGTCGTCGAGAACGGCGTGCCTTGTGACTGGCGCACTCTGCCTGGCGGCGGCGTGCACGCATTCCTGGACAGAGACCTGTTCGCCCTGGCCACAGCGCTGGTGGCCACGCTCCACAAGACGCATCCGCAGCTGGCCGAGCAGGTCCAAGTGGTGGAGAGAGACGGCCGCAGTGACGGTGGCACCACGCTTGAGTCACTCCGGCTGCGCGGTGCAGCCGGTGCCGTGGTGCAGCGGAACGCGGCGTCGCTATGGCCGTATAAGCTGGTGGCGTGGGTGCTCGAGCGGCTGATGCAGACGCGGCCGCCATCGTCGTTCAACCTGCAGACAAACACGCCCGTTCTGCAGCTGACGCGCTCGGCGGCTGGCCAGTGGCTCGTCCACACCCCCCGCGGCATTGTCGCTGCCCGTGCGGTGCTCCTGGCCACCAATGGCTATACGTCGCGTCTGCTGCCGTCGTCCATGGCTGATCTGATCGTGCCTGTGCGTGGCCAGGTGGCGGCTCTGGTGCCACCTGCAGACGGGAAAACAGTACACGTCGAGACCCGCAGTAAAGAGACGACTGTACCGTGGCAAACCACATCTGCGCCGAAGGCAGTATCGACGACCACAACCACGGCCACTTCCGTGCCGGCCTCTTCGTCTTCTCCAGACGGTTTCGCGAGCACCACCGTGACGGAGACCACGCATGGCCCAAGGAAGATGACCACCGTCATCAAAACCACCATCAAACCCACACCACCGGTCTATATCGACAGCAGCTACGTCTTTATTGGACATGACCGGGACCTGCCCGGCAGCGACCGCGACGAGTACCTTATCCAGCGGCCATTTGCGGGCTCGCCATCGGCAGGCGACAGCAGCACGACCACCGCCAGTGTCCAGAGTAGCGCACAGAGCAGTGCCCAGGCGTCCGCTTCGTCCTGCACCTCTGGCGGCCATTTTATCTTTGGAGGCGGTCGACAGCGGGCAGTCGGCCGCGCAGTTGGCGAGTGGCGCGACGACGCCATTGAGCAGAGTCTGGCCAGCTATCTGCGGACATGCCTGGCGCCTGTCTTGGATGTGGGTAGCGGCAACGGCACCGGCACTGGCAGCACCGGCGCCATCACCACCAGCGTTAACAACGCCTCTTCGACCACGACCAGAATCGGAAGCGGCTCTGCGACGCTCAAAGCCGACTTTGAGTGGACCGGCATCATGGGCTTCTCACGGGACGACAATCCGTGGGTAGGGCGGCTGCCGCTGTCGGTCGACGAGCACGACGATAGCAGCTCCGCAGCAGGAGCTGACGAGCAAAGACAGCAGCCGCAGCAGGTGAAGCTGCAGCAGAAAAAAGAGCAGCCGCAGCAGCCGCAGCAGGTGAAGCCGCAGCAGGCGAAAGAGCAGTCGCAGCCGTCGGGCCTCTACATTTCGGCCGGCTATTCAGGCCATGGCATGACAACAGCACCCTTGGCAGGGCGCATCGTTGCCGGGTTCATCGCTCGTGATCTGGGCTGGCCGGGCAGAGATGGCGAGGCCGATAGCACTGATGGGTTGTCGGAGGCAGCCGAGCTGCCTCGCGGGTACCTGGTGACACCGGAGCGCATCCGGCGGGCGCTGACGGTGACGCAGCCGCTGGCTGAGACCGACCGTGCCGGCTGCCTGGCCAAGATGCGCAGCCTGCTGGACGAACTGGTGGCAAACGCGGAGACGGGCAGAGACACCACCGAGGGGCCAGTGATCTGAGAAGGGTTTTGTGATATTGTTTTGATTTTCTCTCTTTTTTTGTATCTCATAATTTGTCCGGCCTCGTCGTGCAACGAAAGGCCCCCTGAACACACAAGCAAAAACCAACTTCCTATCTAATATACAATGGCGAGGCTGCCAAGCCCCATCCCGTAATCCCTGCAGAAAGCTATCCATGGCTCTCGCGATGCTGCAAAGTCTTGCGCCCTTATCCCAAAACGATAATTAAAAGTGTGTATATGATTTGCCCAAAGTCGCGTCCACCCAAAGAAAAGGCGCATTAATGCGTCACGATGCGCGCCGCCTGTAGCATCAGACCGAAAATGAGGCCGCGTGCCACCTCCTCGATCTGCAGGCAGTCAAAGATGCGCCCCAGCGCGTCCGATGTCGCCGACTGGCCCATGACGCCCATCAGTGCGGCCGGCACGCCGCTCTGGATCAGCAGCCGCCGAGCTTTGACGCGCAGCCGCTCCTTCTCCTCGGCCGTCATCTCGGCCGGCCACGCCGTCCGTTCCGCCTCCGTCGGCAGCACGTTCTCGCGCAACTTGCGCAGGTGTGCCGCCATGCCGGCGTCGGTCGTGTTGGCGTCCAGCACCGACGTCTGCAGCAGGCTCTGGATCGAAGCCAGCGACGGGTTGCCCGGCCGCAGCAGGAATGACTTGGCCGCCGTCAGCAGTGTGCGCCGGATGTTCCACGCCGACGACAGCGTGTACAGTTCGTTGATCACTGCAAATAGCAGTTCCACCGCCACGCGCGTCTCGCCCTCTGTCAGCACCGCAAACTGCTTCGCAATCGTCGTGCCAGACGTTGCCACACGCTGCACGGCCGGCCGCCGCAAGCCGTCACCGGTTGTACCCGACAGGCTGTTGCCCGAGTCGGGGCGCAGCGGCGACGATCCGGCCGATCCTCCGTCCGCCGCATCGTCTGCAACGTCGCCCAGCGCAACGCTGCTCAGCAGTCCTCTTGCCACTCCGCTCAGGCTGGTCGTCGAAGGCGACCGCGGGTAGTCCGCGGCCGACGAGGCACGGCTGTTGCGCTGGCTGCCGCGGTTGCTGCTGCTGGTGGCCGCGTAGTCCCATGTTTCTGCACGGCCGCGAGCGCCGTTCGCTGAGATGCCATCGCCGCTCTCGCCGCCGTCGCCATTCGCAGATCCAAGGCCCGCCAGGCCGCTCTGTGACTGGTAGCTCATGCGCCGCTCAGCCGACAAAATACGGCCCGGCTGCCCAGACACCACCGACGATCGCTGGCTGTCCATGCTGTCTCGGGAGCGGCGCGATGTGGCGCCAGAAAGGCCGCTGTCGGTCCTCGGCGGCGTCGAGACTGATAGCCGGTTGGTATAGGCTGTCACGTCCTGAAGCACAGAGGCCGGAGGCGTGGGTGCCGTCGTGTTCCTGGGTGTGGCGGCATGAGCGAGCGAGCTCGAGCTGGCGTGCTTTTTCTGGTTGCCGACCAGGCCAATGTTCGTGCCAATGTTGGTGCCGAGGCTACCAATGTTTCCAAAGACACCGGTCACGCCGCCCACCACAACCTTTCCGCCTTCTGCTACGCCCTTGGGGGCGCTCGAGAGCACGTCCAACACGTTCTTTCCCATGGCCTCAAACGCCTGGAAGCCCGACTTGGACGAGCCGGCAGGCAAGTTGTTTGTATCCTTCTCCAAGAACCGCTTCATGCCCTCGCTCTCGGCAAGCGACTGATACCAGCAAGCGTCCCGTACATAGCGCTCAAGCTCGCCGCGCAGTGACACGCGTGTATGAACCTTCCAGTTTGGCAGTATGCCGTGCTGCTCTGTGAAGGCGGTTGCGCCCGAGATGTTGGCGATGCGCCGTAGCACCTCGTGCAGCTTCTCAAAGTCGCTGTACTTGCGAACAATCATCCAGCCAGGGTAGTGTGCCTTGGCTGGCTCGATCTGGATTAGAAAGTCCCACATAGGCTTGCTCTTGATGCGTCCCTTGTCCGAGACAGGTTCGTCGTGGATCGTGATGCCCGCGTTGTGGAGAGTGAGTGGTGGAAGTGGCGGTGTTGGTGGCTGCGCCTGTTGCTGCTGTTTACTTGGGCCTTCTGAGTCGCTCAGCTCGTCTTCGTCGCGTGCTGGGGGCACCAGCTGGTCAAAGCTGGTAAATTGGCCAGCCATCTCTGTTCCGGCCGTCGAGAACGAGGCTTGGCTCGGCGATTCCTGTGTCGAAGAACGCGGCGTAGTGGGCGTGGAAGCCGTACCCGCAGTCTTTGCCCGCTCGTCTCCGGAAAAGATCAACGACGCATTTGACGAGACCTGGTCGGACGGGTCAGGCGGCGGGAGTCCGTTGGCGGGTCCATTGTTATTTTCCCCATTTGTTCCAGCGGCTTCCTGAGCCAACCCAGTTCGATGGATCTCAAGCTCATCCGCATTGCGCTGCATCGCACCCGCAAGCCGGGTTTCGGCGTCCGTGGCGCTTTTTACTTCTTTGGCGCGCCGAGCCTCTTCCGCAGCAATCATTTGATTCATGCGCTTCATCTCTTCGATGGCCTCCTCCATCTCTTCGTCGGCGCGGCTGAGTTGCTTCTTGTGGGCAGACACCGGCTCCTTCCGGCGTGATCGATCGCCTCGGTCAGAGTCCGTCGAAAGCCTGTGGGCTTTTGATAGCGGAATGTTGCCAACGTTGCCATCAATGTCGACCGAAGTATTCATCGCGGTGCCGCTGCCCGTGTCGGTGCGCGTCTGCATGCCCACGTCGATAGCTTGGCTGAAGTCGGGCTCGCCGGCCTCGAGGAGGTAGACAATCCAGCCGTTAATCCATTCCGGCTTTGAGCATGTCTGCAGCGTGGTCTCGAGCACGGCGGAGGCTGCGATCTCGCGGAGAAACAACCTGACCACGTCGCAGTCGTAGCATTGCCGGTCGAGGAAGCCCAGCAAGTCCTCAGCTACCAACCGAAACTTGGCGGCCTGCTGGCGCTGGCTGAGCAGGTTGGCGAGATTTGACTCCGTGTTCGAAGCGAGGTAGTTATAAATGGCATCCGCAGCTGAAACGGTCGGGTTGGCGTCGGGCGCTTGCAGTGGTGGCTGCTGCGTCTGGGTAGCATGGTCAGCAAAGGCTGTTGCAACCTCGGAGAAGAAGACGATGACGATCGAGGAAGCGTTGGTGAGAAAGTCGAGGAAGGCATCGGCTGGGCGCTTGCGGCTGAGGTGGTTGGAGACGGAGACGAGGAAGGAGGTCAGGATCCGACGGCAGGATAGCGGGAATGACTGGTCCGACGGCACAATTGGTTGGTACCACCACTTGACGTAGTCGCGGACGAC
This sequence comes from Ophiostoma angusticollis, assembly GCA_019925545.1. NCBI lineage: Eukaryota > Fungi > Ascomycota > Sordariomycetes > Ophiostomatales > Ophiostomataceae > Ophiostoma > Ophiostoma angusticollis. The sequence continues at coordinate 443,139 of JADHKL010000003.1, forward strand.
GGCGTCGACCAGACTCTCCAAGGCCTGGCGGGTTTCGGGGCGGAAGTTCTCAAAGGCGCGGTCCAAAGTCTGCGCTTCCTGTATAGGGTCAACGTCGTCGTCGGCAACGCCGGCAGATGCGCCTACAGCATCCTCGCCTTGCCTGGATTTCAGCTTGCGGTACTCAATGACGCGGGCGAGCAGCTCTTCGTTGGTCTCGCCGCCACGGAGAGCACGGGTCAAGTCCGGGTTGCGAGCTTCCCAGGCCACGTATAGGGCAATGCCGCCGACGGCGCCGATCAATACGAGGCCGACACGCCCAAGCACAAGGTACGTGGTAGCGGCAAGACCGACACCGACGGCACTCAAGGACTCGATTGTAGCTGTCGAGAGAAAGCGGAAGACGCGGGATGTGAGGTCGTCGGCAGTGCTTCTCGGGGAGGGCGTCGGAAGGAGGTCGTCCTGTTGTACGCGTGGGTCTGGTTCTGGGCCCGCGTCGTCCGGTTGCGTCTTGCTGTCGTCCATGGTCGCGTCGAGGCAGATGGCATTTTCTCGGACTGTGACGAGGCAGTGAAGGTGTGATGAAGTTGGAAGGATGAAGCCGCTGTCCGATGTCGAGGTGAAATACGGAGCACTGCCACGGTCCGTACGGAGGATACGTGCCAGCTAGGCCAATACGGATCGGGGTGTGAAGTACCCTGGCCAAGCGCGGATAATAACGATGTGCGTCCCCCGTGTTTCGAAGGGGCGTGCGTGAGAGCAAAAAGCTCGCCAGGGACACGCGTGTTGGGACGACTTCAACCTGTTACGTTTGCTGATTCAGGGGCTGCCACGACGGCACGTGCACTTGCTAGTGGCACTGTGAGTCTGTGACAGAGACAAGTCCCAGAGCACTGGAACCGCAGCCGGACAGAGAGAGTCAACACTATTGGCTGGGATCATAATCATTTCTTGCAAGCCCGGCACTTGTCTCGTTCTACTCCGTAGACGTGTTTCGTTTGCGTCGTTTTGTGGCATCTGGCGCTCACTCGATGCACGGTGTAAGGAATATCGCCGATTCGCACTATTGTAGCATTGTCACTACCGACGACTCCGTAAAGAGCCGCAGAGCACAGACGTGACGATGCTCCAGAGCTCTCTGCAAAAGAGTCATTCCGTGTTCGCCAGGCTGGCAGTACATGATCGGGGCTACAATCTCTCGTAATTAATCTTTACGGCCAATTCGACACCCACAGTGTTGGGCTACAGTGTTTCGTCAGATAACATATTGACACTGTGTGATGTACTCCGTACCCCGCCGCAAAATTGCCCTCAAGCGCCACAACCGCAGGGGTTGTGGCTGCTGTCAGGCCCGTTAGCGCCCATTACGTCGGTCGCTGCATGAACACATCGTGCCCTCCCCTCCCGTCCCAAGTCCAAAGTAACCTGGCTCCTTCCCAACCAACCAGCCGCTCTTTCGGTAACAATCGCATCACCAAAAAAAGCGGGCGGCCAATTCGCACTGCATTTCCCGATTTACCCCCCCATTCAATCCCTGTAACGCTTCTCACGACAGTCAAGCCCACGACGACCGGCGACGTCAAGACGACACACCTGTGCGGCGCTCAAAGGCGTTGCCACACCACTCAACCCACAATTACCGCCACTGCCGCCGCTGCCGCCATGGGCCCAAGCCGACTCGAAGACGAGGAGCTCTCCATCTCGCTGCCTCACTCGTTGAGCCGGCGTTCGCACGTCGGACTCGCGGGTGGCCAGCCTCCGCAGGCACAGCAGCAGGAAGTTCAGGCAGCCCCGCCAACAATCGAAGTAGCTGGCCATGGGTCGCCCGCGGCGGCCAGCCCCGGCGTCGGAGGCGGGAAGAGCAAGGGCGGCGCAGGTGGCTCGCGGGGCGTGCCGGACCGGATCAAGTCGACGGACGCGCGGCTAGACCAGTACAACATCATCCGCACGCTGGGCGAGGGCTCGTTTGGCAAGGTCAAGCTGGCCATCCACAAGTCGACGGGCCAGAAGGTGGCGCTCAAGATCATCTCGCGCAAGAAGTTGATCAGCCGCGATATGACGGGCCGGGTCGAGCGCGAGATTGAGTTTTTGCAGCTGCTGCGGCATCCGCACATTATAAAGCTGTGAGTCTTGGTCGTGGAGGTCGTGCTCAGCCCGGGCTTGCTCATGCATTTTGCTAATCCCTGTTCCCAGATACACGGTCATCAAAGACTCAAACGACATCATCATGGTTCTCGAGTACGCTGGCGGCGAGCTGTTTGACTATATTGTCAAAAAGGGCCGTATGGCGGAACCCGAGGCACGTCGCTTCTTCCAGCAGATGCTGTGCGCGGTAGAGTACTGCCACCGGTACCGCGTCGTGCATCGCGACCTCAAGCCAGAGAACCTCCTGTTGGACGACAAGTTGAACGTCAAGATTGCCGACTTTGGGCTGAGCAACATCATGACAGACGGCAACTTTCTCAAGACGAGCTGCGGCAGCCCCAACTACGCGGCGCCCGAGGTGATCAACGGCAAGCTGTACGCCGGGCCAGAGGTGGACGTGTGGAGCTGTGGCGTCATTCTGTACGTGTTGCTAGTGGGCCGCCTGCCGTTTGACGATGACCACATCCCCAGCCTGTTTGCCAAGATTGCCAAAGGCGCGTACATCCTGCCATCGTGGATGAGCCCCGGCGCAGCCAGCCTGATCAAGAAGATGCTCGTGGTCAACCCCGTGCAGCGCGCAACCATTGAGGATATCCGGCAAGACCCGTGGTTTCTCGTCGACCTGCCAGACTACCTCAAGCCGCCCGTGCAGCCGTTCTTCAACACGGGTATCGACCCTGAGAAGGCCATTAAACCGAGCGACATTGCGCCCAACGCGCCCAGCAAGGTGCAGGAGAAACTCCACGACGAAGTCACGGAGAAGATTTCCAAGACCATGGGCTACGGCAGGAAGGATGTCCAAGAGGCGCTAGAGGCTGATGAGCCGTCGGCCATCAAGGATGCCTATATGATTGTTCGCGAGAACAAGTTGATGCAGATCAGTCGTACGTTTTACCATTCTTCCATTTCATTTGCCGATGCACTAACCCTCCCAGCCCAGCTCGGCCTCGACAACCCATACTTTGCCACGTCGCCGACGGACGGCACAGCGGGCACTGAATCCTTCGCGGCCACGATGTCCGGGAGCACAGAGCTGGATCCCGGTGCCAGTCCCCTCGGCATGTCCTCCGGACGGTCGGTCGGGTCGAACAGCAGCAACTCGGCGCGACCGCATGTGTCCCAGGTCGGCGTTCTACCTAGCAGCCTACCGGCCTACCACAGGGACTACATGGCAGGCGCCGCGGCCAATGACGAGGCCATTCCAGCCCCTAACGAGCCGCCGGAACCGGCCCGGACGCTGGCGGAACAGGAGGAGACAGCACGGCGTCTGAAGCCGCACTCACGCAGCCAGATGCGGCTAGACGAGTCTAGCAAGCGGCCGCAGGGTATGACGCCGGTGCATCCGTCCAAAAAGCCGAAGCCGGTGCGCTGGCAGTTTGGCATCCGGTCACGAAACGTGGCGTGGGATGCGCTGCTGTGCATCTACAAGGCACTAAACCGGCTGGGCTGCAGCTGGGTAGTGGACGAGGACTTTGACAAGTACAATGACGACGAAGCAGAGTGAGTTCTACGAACGTCGTATTCCCTCTCGGATGTGCATGGCTAACACAAAATTCCAGAGACGGCGACGACAGCTACGATGATGGATACCGGGGCGACCGGCACGGCGGCCGGGACGAGCGCTACGACGTGACGAAGAAGTACCGGCTGCCGGCGGACCCGTGGCACATCCAGGTGCGGTGGACGACGGAGGGGCTGCGACAGTCGGCGCTGAAGAACAACGCGGCGAGTGCAGACGACCTATCGGCAGACAAGATCCAGGTCAGCAAGACGGAAGACGACAGCGTGCACCAGGTGGTGGCGGTGCGGATCGACATCCAGATCTACGCAATGGAGCCGTCGGTGTACCTGGTGGACTTCAAGTGCAATGGCTACGAGACGTCGGATGGCTATGTTCTGGAGGAAAAGGAGGTTTCGAGCGCCTTCCCGTTCCTGGACCTGGTTGCGAGGCTGATCCTGATGCTTGCTGACGGGGAATGAGGTGAGCAACGGGCACTGACAATCTTGGAGCATCAACGGAGCACGATAAGCCGCCGATGCAGCATTTCCTCTCTTTTCTTTCTTTCTTCTCTCTGTCTTGCCGTTTCGCATCTGTTTTCGCATCTGTTTTCGCATCTCTTTTCGCATCTCTTTCGCATCTCTTTCGCATCTCTTTCGCGGGTGGCTTCGTTTCGCTTTGGAGGGGAGTATAGATCTAGACCTGTTCCATTTCTCCTGTTTTTCACCATTCCCTCCCCTACCACACGTGGCGTTATATTGGACATGCTGTGCGGATGCCCATCTCACAGTTCGGAATACCTCGGCGAGGAGGAGATGTCCACTTTTTACTCTTACTTTGGTCTTATTTTTTTTCTTATTTCTTTCTTTTCTTTTTAATCACTTTTGTTGGCATCGTTGTTTCATCTGCTCATCAAAGTTCATATCTCATAGAATGCCAGGTCTGTTGCTTAGGGCATGTCCATCGACGATGGTTGGGTGCTGACATGTTGACATTTGCCCCTGAATATCTTTTTTTCTTCTCTTTTTCTTTTTTCCCTTTTTCCCTTTTTTCTCTCTCTCTTCTCTCGCCTGGCGCATTCAGCTGTATGTCTCGCTCTCGTTTGGATCGGCCTCTTGTTTGATGCGATTCGTTTGCACCGCCTTTCCTATATGAATCCTTCACGTTGTCGTCCTCGCCTCGCCTCAACTTGATTTCTTCCTGTCCTCTCGGTACCTCTGCATCCACGTCTTCTCAGCACCAGCACAGCCTCCCAACAGCATTGTCCCTGCTCTTCTCATCCCCTCGCTTTCTCTCCACTTTGCTTCCTCATGTTCTGGAAAATGGCACTCTTCCAACCGACCGCCGTCCTGTTGTGGCTGCTCCTGGTCGTGGCCGTGACTGTGCTCCTTTCTCTCCTCGCCCCTCGTCGGAAGCTGAGCATGGCTTGCCCTACCTCGTCTCTCACCATGTGCCGCCCTGCCCTAGCCCTGGCCATCAGGCACGCTGCGAACTCTCTTCCGAACTGTGCAATTGTTTTTATAGTCGTCCTGTTTTCTCGTCCCCATGCTTCTCGTTTCGTATCCGTTGCTTCCCTGCATCTTCCGACCTCTTCGTTCGCATCTCCCCATCACCTCGGCCACGCATCTTTCGCTTCCCCTTCTCTCTGCATCTTTGTTTTTGCGTCTATTCTGAACATTGACGACGTCATCGCCACGACCATTGTTGGCGGTCTTGACCCCGTTTGTTATTCCTGCGTCCTTCAGCTGCTAGAGCGCCTGACGCTCCTTGCCCATTTATATCTAAGCAAGATGCAGGCCGTTCCTTTTGGGGACGCCCTCATTACTATCACCGGCAGCCGCATCGTTGTGGTTACTCATGAGTGGAATCGGATCCCTGATGTTCAACCCATCCACGACGAACAACCAATCATACTGTCTCTCTACATGAATGCAGACACTGGCCGGCTCCTCCGGTCCCACGTCTCACGCACGGCACCTGTCGACACCAGCAACGACGCGGACGCCGCCCGTCACTGGGAGCTTGAGGAGAGCCGCTGCTTCCAGCACCTGCACAACATTGCCAAGGAGTGGTTGTGCCTGCAGAGGAACCGCGAGCAGCAGAAGGTACAGTCGGCCGCCGTACAGAGACCATTGCCTCTGGGGACTGTTGCACGCCTGATGGGCGACGCCGGCCGGTTCCAAGACGGCATCCAGACAGACGGGTCACGCGCCCGGGTATGGGTGCTCAGCATGGCGCAGGCGATCCTCCTTCGGCAATCGAAGCCGGAGAAGAAAGGCTGCGAACGACAGCAGGCCGTGGAGCGGTGCATTGCGAAGAACAAAACTGCCAGCGTGACCACCCCAAGTCTTCTCCACAACGTAGTGCTTGCGTCCTCACTGCCGGGCACGGACAATGCTGCCGGGGAGACGAGCGTTCCTGACGTGGCAATGCGGCCTTCAGCCGGTGTCACGATGGCGACCGGCAGCTCTTCCCTCGACGCTGAAGTACCAAGGGAACGAGCAGATGACGAGGACGAACGCAAGGCTGCAGCAACCACCGCCGCCATTCTCGCCCTTCATCCTGCGGCAAGGCTGTTCCTCGACGAGGCGCTTCCCGTGCCACCCTCGGCGGCCGACCCGGACCACCAATCACCCCGGCTGCATCGCGAGACGCCGCCGCAGCAGGATGAGATCCAGCAGGACGGGATGCCTACAGTGCAGGAAGGCCACTCATCTCGGCATTCAGTGACCGTCATCCTCCATCGACGGCAACTGTTTGGCCGGCGAGGCCAACAGCCAGTACAACAGTCGGGACAGTTGAAACAGATACAACTATACTATATGGGGCCCTCGACACCCACGGCTCTCGATGCAGATGCCGAGGACCAGTCCGGAGATACGTCCGAGAACGAATTGGCCCCCGACGACGTGGTTGATCGCACCCATGCGCTGAGTCTGCAGGACAGAAAGAACGGCATCGGTTCCCTTTGGTGGCGACAAGGTACCGTGCCAGCAGCGGCGACTGTCTCGGGCCATGAAGCCGCTCCGGCGGCGCCCTCGAACCAGCCAGTCAGCTGGCGGAATGACAAGGGCGTGGCGGGCGAGGGCAGGACGTCGATTCACAATAGCGGCGGTCCACGGACCGATTACGACGACGACGACGACGAGGAAAGGCAGATCAGGGCCCACTGCCCCTGTACCTGCCACATGCTCAGCCGTACCGAGATCGACGGTGCCAGTGCGATGACGGGACCACAAGACAATGCTGGCGACGTCGACAAACTGTGTAGCACCTGCACCTGGTTGCACGGCGCTGAGTTCCGCGGCTCGCCGCCCCCGTCGCCGACGCTGGCGCCGATGTTCTCCAGCGTCGCGGACAGAGTTGTCTCGGACCTGTCTGACATGCTGGCCATGCTGAGCCTGTGGGATGAGAAGGCGGTGGCGGGAGAGGGGGTGGCGGGAGAGGGGGTGGACATGGCTGAGCCGGAAGCGACAGTGCTGCCAGAGTCGACGCGGGGAGGTGGCATCAGCACCAGCAGCACCAGCAGCACCAGCACTAGCAGCAAGAGCATTGGTAGTCTCCGCTGGAGTCTCCGCCGCTACTTCCGGAAGCGACCACGGACGCCCAAGTGCCGGCTGTCCATGGTCAGAGCGAGGGCTTTGGAGAAGAGGAAGAGGATCGTTGTGGGGGGGATGTCAATCATCTTGTCCAGACCGCACAGGCGACGGACGACGAGGGTGCGGTAGGGTCTACATTTTCGTTTTTTTTCTGCTAGTATTTCGAGACGCCATGTCCCTGCCAGGCACCATGGCGGCGGGAAACTGAACCAAGTTCGTCCCTTTTGTTTAATTTTAGGTAGAATATTTTGGGCATGATCCAAAGAACAAAACCAAACTAAACTCATAAAAACACTGATCATATCTCTGAGCCCTAGAGTTCTCAATTATTCAAAGCCGCAATATCGACTCTCCTGACCATGTACGCCGCAACGCCCGACATAATCCCTTTGTCGTCACCGATTCCGCAGCTTCGTCCACCCGCTCGTGCCGTTGCCTTTTGGCCTGTCGGCCGTCGCTGCCGTCCCTACTGTCGCCGTCCGGCTGCCCTGGCGCTGGCTTTCCAGGTCCACCTGTGCCGGCGTCTCGTCCAGCAGAGGGGCCGCCACCGTGGCCACGCTCTCAACGCCGTACAGCCGCTTTTCCGGCACGCGGCTACCGACGACCGTGGCGCCGCGACCGTGGCCGTGACTGCCGCTTCCCCGCACGCCGCCGCCACCGCCGCCGCTGCCGCGGTCCAGCACGCCATCCTCCATGTGCTGCTGGTCCTCATCCTCGACCGCCCAGGCGTCGTCTTCGAGCACCTCCCAGTCCGGCATCGTGCTCTCGCTGCTCAGCTTCGTCTTGAGCCGGTCCGCCAGCCGGTTGGGGCTCGGGATCTTGAAGCCCTGTACGACGCTGTCGCTCAGAAACGTGTGCGCCGTGCCGTGCGCGTACCGCCCCATCGACGGCGCCACCGCTGTCCTTGGACCATCGTCGCTGTTGGTGTTGCCGTTGCCGCCACCATTGTCTTTGCTGGTGCGTCGTCCAGCTGGCGACGATGGCAACGACGAGGACGACGACGACGATGGAAAGATGCGCCCTGCCGGGTTGCTGCGCAGCTGGTTGCCAATCAGGAGGTTGTACAGGTTGCGGCCCATGTTGAGCACATTGTCCAAAGACGCCCTGTCCCTGTCCCTGTCTTTGTCTTTGTCCTTGTCACCGCTGCCGCTGCCGCCGCTTATTGACACGCCCTGTGAGCAGCATGCCCACGCAATATTATAGGCCAGCAGTGCAATGCCCTCCAGGAACATGGTGTGCGCCGACGAGTCCTCCTTTGCTAGCAGCGGTAGCGCCTTCTCGAGATAGAGTGGCCGGGCACGGGGTACGCGCTGGAAGGCGTCACCGTGGTCCCGCGGACCCGGAGATAGCGGCGACGGCTGGAGGAGGTTTGCTGTGCCGGGGAACGGGACCTCGCCGTGGGAGTATGACGAGGACAGTGAGAAGATGGTCGGCCGTGGATAGTCCCGGTGCGGCAGAGTGACTTCTGCCGGCAGCCGGATAGACAGGTAGTGGCACGCCAGCATGAGAATGTGGGTGATGTGAGCTAGGCTCGTCGATACGACTTCGTGACTCACGTCTGGAGAGCGTCAGCAAGGCGTAGGGGAGAGCGTAGAGGGAGAAAAGGGGACAAAGCAACAGAAAAGAAACAAGAAAACGTACTGTTTAGGTTGTATGGGTCGACAATCTCCAAGCTGCCCAGCTCGTAGGACACGGCGCCGCCGCCGGCCTTGCCGATGCGCCGTCGCAGCCCGTACAGCTTGGCCGCCTCCATGCAGAGAAATCCGCGTGTGGCCGCTGTCGCCTCGTAGCTCTGGTTCCACCGGTACCGGGTCACCGAGATGGCCCGCTCGGCAGTTGCCTGCTCGGCCCTGCGATGCATTGCTGTGCCGTTCGTCGCCGCCGCCAGGTCTGACCGCCGCCGTCGCAGCGCCTCTCTTCGCCGGCCCAGCTCCTTGCGCGCTGCCTCCATATCCTGACGCAGCCGGTCCCCGCGCGCCGCAACGTCGCGGGCGTGGTCGAGTGCCTGCTGCCGCTCATTCTCCCACGCATCAAAATAGAGCCGCGGCGGGGTGCCAGCAGCAGTTGCGCCGCCTCCGTCCGCGCCTTCGCTCACCGCTGCCAGCTCCTTGTTCAACTGCGCCTCGAGCCTCTCATTTTCAAGGAGCGTGACCGCATTCGCAATGCGCGGCTCATACAGCCGATTGCGAGCGTCGACGGGGCAGAGGAAGGCCAGCCGCTGCGGGTGGTAAAGCCGGCCGCAGATATCGCAGCTCATCGTTATTCCGTCGAGGCCGGGGTTGGTGGAGAGACGTTCTCAACCACACCGGACGTGTTTCTTTCGGGGTATCTAGTCAAACAGCGGGCCAAAAAAACGTGTTGAAGAGAAGAAACGAATGAGAATCGAGATTCAAGGCACACCGGTGGCGGCAGTTCCGCCGCGCTCTGGTTGCAAGTCTTGTGGTTCGCCAGGCATATCCAATAGTAATGGACACTCGGCCAGCCTAGTCCATCGTCTGTCGTCTCTCGTCGTGCTGCGGTTGGTTGCGCTGCGAGGCTGAGTAGTGGTGGTGGTGGTGGTGGTGGTGGTGGTGAAGGTGGTGGGATTGAACGATTACTCGAAGTCACGTCACAGCCATCACAGCGATCCGTCACAGGCGGTCAGGCAGGTAGGTAGTAAGTAAGTAGGTACCTAGGTACCTACCTAGGTACCTACCACCTACCTACCTACCTTAGGTACCTACCTTAGGTACCTACCTACCTACCTTAGGTACCTACCTACCTACCTTAGGTACCTACCTACCTACCTACCTACCTTAGTACCTACCTTACTTAGGTACCTTACCTACCTCTACCTACCTAGGTACCTTACCTACCTTACCTACCTTCATTGGCGCTAGTCCTCTACTTTTAGGTCATTGGACGGAGTATCGTGCGCCTATATATAGAGGTCAGGCACCAATGCTGAAGCATCTTATTGTCGGTGATACTCATCTTCAAAAAACTTCTGTCCGTACTCGTGCGCTTATAGAGGTCTGGCACCAATTCTCAAGCATCTTATTGTCGGTAATACTCACCCTCAAAAAACTTCTGTCCGTTCTCGTGCGCCTATCAAGGTAAGGCACCAATGCTGAAGCATCTCATTGTCGACACATCCTCAATAAACTTCTGTCTAATAAAGGCTTCATTCCTCAGACACCCTCCACCCTCAACAAACTTCTGTCTATATAAGGATTCATTCCCCGACACCACAAACGCCAACTTCTTCGATGGACTCTGGTTCACCTCCCCGGTCGCCTCTCCTGTCGCAACCATCGCCAACCAAAAAATCATCGCAAGAGCTGCCTCTATCCCCTCTGCTTTCCAGCGCACCTGTGACCACCAACGCGGCGAAGCACAGCAACGGCAGCACCGCCAACTCTGGTCTTTCGGCGATCCAGGAGCCAGTGCACGACTTCCCTGAACCGGACAACTTGACGCCGTCGCTCATTGCGGACGAGATGGACGTCGACAACGGAGCTGCTGTCAGGTCGGCGCCGGCACCAACCCCTGCCTCTCACCAAAACAGAGGCACCACCACGCGGTCGGCGGTGAGGACGCCCGAGCTGCAGACGACGCTGTCACGGCGCGCAGCGAACCAGGCGGGGGAGACACGCGAGCCGTCGCCCAACACGCCGGGCCATATCCCGCCCTTTGACTGGGACGACTTCAAGTCACGCTACGAGCAGTCCCTGTCGGACATCAATAGCGAGGAGAAGGAGCTGCTGGAGGAGTTTGGCCGCCTGGTGAATGTGAGAATTTCCCCTGCTCTCTTGTCCCCGTCCTCGTTTTCTCTCCTCTCCCGGCAGCGAGCTAACCTCCATAGTACTTCAATGTCTGGGCGGCAGCGGCTAGTGACCACGACGACGAAAGAGCTGTTAAGAGGTGCGTTTGTGTCCCATCGGATACACCTGTGGCTCATTGTCATCTGATACTGACGGTTCCCCAGACTGCAAACTCGCGAGCGCTTTGTTAGGATAGCCGAGCAGAGCCTCGGGCAGAGGAAGCAGCACAGTACGTCATCCCTACAGTGGAATTGCTCCTTGTTCCTTCCGCCTGTTTCTCTTCTGCTAGAATTTGCGTCTAACCGTTCTCTCGCTGTAGTGGCCGAAGTCGTCCGCGCGTTTCAGAGCGCCCTGGCCCTGTTGAGCCAGAAATGATCGATTGGCCTTGGAATGTGCTATGCACAACGCTGGGATGCACTCTTGTGGCAGCTGTTACGTTCCCATGCGTCTCTCGTTTTCCTTTCCAGCACAGCTTGTCTTTTGTCACGAACGGCGACGAGTCATGGCTTCCAGATGCTTTATCTGCTTTTCACTCTTTTACCGCCCGGTTTCTCACGTCGACGCCATTTCTCTTCCTCAGACCAGCGCATTAGCTAGATCTATGTTCTTCGACAACGATTCGCGATGAGTTTATCACTTTGTAGAGTCCGTGAAATCTATGTGTTACCGGATGAAATGATCACGTGACCAACTGGCGGACTACAAGACACAATTCTGGATCGAAAAAGACAGCTCCTTCACACGCGAACAATGACCACACTCGCCGGCTTCAATGTGCCTCAAATCACACAGGTACGCTTTACGTTTGTAATTAGTTCTCTGTGAAGCCCATCTGACGCTTTCTATGACAGGAGGAGCTGTACGCATTCCACGAAGCTCATTTCTCGACACGTGCAGTTGTCGAACTTCGAGCCAAGCTTTCTGGCTTACAAGGGGCGGCGAGCGACCATGAGGGCGCCAGGGACGATAGCGCCGACGATGGGCGTGGCTTTGTGGATGCAGAGCACCAGCCAGACGAGGTGGGCGCCATAGAGCTTGGACTGGTGTCGGAACCAGAGCTGGGCACTCTGACGGCGTACAAGGACGGCGAGGTGGCGGAGGAAGACGTCGCTGTCAAGCAGGCGGCCCTCCGGCCAGACGAGAAGCCGCGGAAGAAGAGGCGGCGAAAGAAGAACAAAGGCCGCTACGAAGACGGCGGCGACGACGGCGACGTGAGACGCAACGAGCCGAAGCCCGATCTACGCAAACGCACATGGGACATTGTGGGCGCTGGCCTCGGCAGCCTAGACTACGATGGCGCCGCGTTGGACGCGAGCTCTGTGCCTTCTTCTTCACAGCGCCGGCGGGTCAGCTACAATGACGACTAGCGAACGGTGAGTGCCTCCTTGATCTTTGTCTCCCCCGTCCTCTTCACACTTTCGCCCAGCTCCGGCTCCCAGCTCTCCTGCGCCGTGTCTTACCGCAACATGATGAGAACCATCGTATCGTCATCCTTAGCCGGAAGTCCCTTTTGGGGTAGAGGCCCAGTCCTCTTCCCCATTGACCAAGGGGAAACATGTCGAAACAACTATAATCTTCTCTCTGACCAGCGGCATGTGCGAAGCAGTAGATGCGGGAGAGGGATCACTAGAGACGGAAACGAGGACTCCATGCTAACTTGCCTGGCTTAAACAGTGGCACGATTTCTTTCTATTTCTGGCACGATACCCATTTGCAAGACCAAAGTTTTCTTTCGCTGTGCACATATGATGATGCGAAGAGTGCGGCCACCCTTGTACAAACCAATCTTATTGGCTCATGACTACAATCTTCAGCTTCGAGACAAGTGAATACCATCGGCTTGGCTATTCCATCTCTCTTTTGCAGGTTCTGTCGAACGAGGGTGAAGTTTGAGTTGGCCTTGAAGATCGTATTAGTGCATTTATATGATCGTATACGAGCCAATTTATCCGATATTAAAATAGTGAAGCCCAGCCTTTCCCCTCACTCCCAGTGACCCGCCACCAAAGCCTGGTGGCACCTGTAAAATTTACAACAGACAACCTCCCTTCATCGCCCCCTCTCTTTTTGCAATCCCCTCGACAACAAGCCCCGAGTACCTCGCGGCATCCCCGGTCCTATTGCGCAGCTGGTGTCGGCGAGTACCGACAAAGGCGTTATTTTTCGTTGCCGGGTAATTTTCTTTCTTTTCTTTCGGGACGTGGTGGTGCAGCTCGACAAACAAACGCCGTTTCCAGCCGCAGAAGACTCGAAGCAAAGGCTCCATCCACCAGGAGGCGCAACGGGACGACGCGTGAGCTTTGAGACATTGCGACGAGGAAAATTGCGACGAGGATCATTGCGACGAGGGTCATTGCGACGAGGGCACCGGGAAGCAAAGGGTTGGTCCTCTGGGAAACAACTGGCACGTGTCATAGCAACCGGCTCTCCCGCAGCACATGCACTTGCGACGGCGGCGAAACACGTCTCTTCACTCGGTCACTTTCTAAACACAGCTAGTTTCCGGATCACCCTTTCGCTATCCGTTTCTCACATTCTTCTTATCCTCTTATCACCAACCCACGCCGTCCGGCGGACAGCTGCTACAGAGCTCCTCATTGCTCACCAACGTAGCCATGGCGCGGGTATACGCAGACGTCAACCAGAACATGCCCCGAGCATACTGGGACTACGACAGTGTCAACATCAGTGAGTGGCCGAGCATCGAAAGGGACCGAGCAGGGAAGAAGCGAGCTCGGGATAGTGTACTGATCAACCTGTGTCACCAGGCTGGGGCGTTTTGGAAAACTACGAGGTCGTCCGGAAAATTGGTAGGTCAGCAATCCTCTCCGCGCCTCGGGCCGGTGGCTGGACTAACTGTCGTCGCTGCTGCTAGGCCGGGGCAAGTATTCCGAGGTCTTTGAGGGCGTGAATGTCGTAAACTATCAGAAGTGCGTCATCAAGGTGCTCAAGCCGGTGAAGAAGAAGAAGATCAAGCGCGAGATAAAGATCCTGCAGAACCTGTCGGGCGGGCCAAACATTGTGGCCCTGCTGGACGTGGTCCGGGACTCTCAGAGTAAGACACCCTCGCTTATCTTTGAGTACATCAACAACACCGACTTCCGGTCACTGTACCCCAAGTTCCACGACATTGATGTGCGCTTCTACATCCTGGAGCTGCTCAAGGCGTTAGATTACTGCCACAGCAAAGGCATCATGCACCGCGACGTAAAGCCTCATAACGTTATGATCGACCATGAGAATCGCAAGGTACTGTTTTGTCCCCGACCTGTTTTCTCTTTCTCTTTTCCCCCTTCCTCCGCTGACTGTCTGTCTAGCTGCGCTTGATCGACTGGGGCTTGGCCGAGTTCTACCACCCCGGCACCGAGTACAACGTGCGCGTGGCCTCGCGCTACTTCAAGGGCCCCGAGCTGCTGGTCGACTTCCAGGAGTACGACTACAGCCTGGACATGTGGAGCCTCGGCGCCATGTTTGCGTCCATGATCTTCCGCAAGGAGCCCTTTTTCCACGGCAACTCCAACTCGGACCAGCTGGTCAAGATTGCAAAGGTCCTGGGCACCGACGACCTCTTTGACTACCTGGACAAGTACGAGATTGAACTCGACACGCAGTACGACGACATCCTCGGCCGTTTCCAGAAGAAGCCATGGCACAGCTTTGTCAACTCGGAGAACCAGCGCTTCGTCACCAACGAGGCCATTGACTTTCTCGACAAGCTGCTGCGCTACGACCACGCAGTACGTTCTTTTCTCACTCTTTCCCCTCCCTCTGCTCCCTTCTCCCTTCCTCTCTCCTTCCTCCCTCACACCCTATCCAACTCCTCCGCTAACCGTCTAGGAACGCTTGACGGCACAAGAGGCAATGGCACACCCGTACTTTGACCCGGTGCGTGGCGAGGGTACAAGGCAGCGGCTGCTGGCGAGTCCGCCGACCAACGGGACGCTCGTGTGAGCAGGCAGACGCCTGGAACAACAAGATGACATCAGGGAACCTGTCAGCCGGCTCGGCCCTCACGTCTGGCTTCCGCGCTCCCGATGTTCAGGTCTCGTGTTGTCATTCACATACACACGATACCTCACTTCCTCATCCCTCATCCTACTATTCTCCTAGCTTCCTTCATCTCTTATTTCTAATGTGGCATCGTACCCTGTTCTTTGTCACGGCCCACGGGCTGTGGTGATCTAGAGGGCCTGGATTTTGTTTTGTTTGTTTTGTTGTCTCTTGTCTTTTGTTCATCTTTCTCGTCATCTTTATACGTCTCCGTTGCTTTGTGGTTTTCTCCGTTTGGCGTAATCGAGCGGCGGTCTTCTTTGCACGCAGCGGCTCAAGGGAAATATAAGTCGATCCAGGAAAAGCAAAAAACACATCCTATAAGCACGGCTCTTCGTTCGTACTGTCGTCATTCTTTTTGGTCTCTGTTCTCCTAGTGTTCTTTCCCTGTAACACAGTACAGCTTCTCAGTACAGCTTCTATACGTTTCGCCCGGGTATCAATGCAAGTTACGGTATCAATGCAAGCTCTAATGCCCTTCCCTCTCCCCTTCACCCGCATTTGAAGCAGAAATCCCGCTCGCACCGGAAGCCGTCCTGGCCGCACCGCCGCAGCGTGCCCCCAGGCGTCTGCACCACCGACGCGAGCGACCCGCTCGGACTAGGAGCGTCCGCGTTGCGGAGGCGGTGGCGGTGGGCGAGCGGCGACGAGAAGACTGACGCTGCTGCTGCTGCTGTGGACGATGGCCGCCAACCGCTGGCGCTGCCCGTATGAGCGCGCTTTGACGTGGCGGCCGAAAGGGCTGCCGCTCCCGACGGCGTCGCCGGCAGCGGCGAGAGCCGGCTGGAGCTGGCACTGAGCGTTGGAAGGAGGTGGTGGTGCCGCGCCGAGGAAGCGTCGTCTTCCTCCTCCGCCTCCGCCTCCCCCTCTTCCTCCGTCCCCGTCTCTGCCTCCCCATCGTCCTCGTGTTCACCGCCGTCGGACACGAGTGCCGTGATGCCGCTGCTGCTGTAGGCCTGGCTGTCGGGTATTTCACGCCGAAGAGACCGGGACACTTCGGCAGCCACGCGTGTGGCAGGCTGCTGTAGAGACGGTACCTCCCGTGGTGGAGGCGGTGGTGGTGGAGGGGACGGCCGCTCCAAAACCGCCAATGCACGCGTCGTCGCCTTCTTTTCACGCCGCCGTCTCTTGTGAGGCCGTTTTGTGTCTGCTGCTGTCGCAGGAGTGCTCGTGGAGCTGACGTCCCTGATTTTCCTTTGCCGCCTAGCCTTTTTCTTCATAACGAGCGGTCCCCCTCCCTGGCTAGACTGAGCACTGGAGCTGGCTTTGGTCGTACCCGACGCCAGAGTTGTCTCTTTGCCCAATTTCGCCGCAGCAGACGCTGGGCCGTCGACCTTGCGCGGTGTCGGCCGTCTTCGTTTCTTGAAGCCAAAGTCTTCTTCGTCTGAAAAGACAAAACTCGGGTCGAGCACGTTCCTAGAAAAGGTTTCCGCTGCCTTTGTCGCAACTGCCGCAGCTGTCGCAGCGGGGGGGTTTGCCCTAGCAGATGCTGGCCCGTCCAGTGTGGGCAGATGAGAAGAAGACGAGCTGTTGTTACGCTGTGGCAGTTCCTCTGGCGGCGTAGGCAGATGCATCTCCGGAGTGGGCGACGGTGACGGAATGAGGGCAAAGACAAACGCTGCCCTCGGCGGTGACGGCGGTTCATCGCCCAAATCATCAGGAACGTGGCCGGGGCTGGGGTCAGACGGCAGACTACCGGAAGAGGAGAATGGCGACGGGCCGGGTGAGTCCGAGTCGGGCACAACCGTCCGGCCTTTGCTGTCGCGTGCATGCGGGCTTTTGGTGTGCCGCCATGCTCCATTCCTCGTTGCCGGCTTGGCCGTGGTCCTTGGTCGTGACGTCGAGGTCGAGGCCGGGGTTGGGGTCGAGACGGACCTGTCCAAGCGGTCCTGCTGGGGCGTGAACTCCCCTCGCAACACACTGCTGAGGACGACGCGCCGGCGATGTGCAGCTGTACGGTCCGCGAGCTTTAGGATTGGCTCCACCGTGTCCAGGACTAGGTCGTCGCCATCGCCGCCCCCTGCCTCATCCTCCACATCGTTATCGTCACCGTCCTTGTCGTCACCGACGTCGCCGTCGGCTTCACTATTTCTATCCTGGTCGTGCCCAAGAGCTTTGCGTAGGACTTCCGGCAGTGACTTTCGTACAATGGCTCTGCTTGGTACCGAGTAGCTGGAGAGTCTCGGCGGCCGCACAGCCGGTCCGGCCCGACTCAGTGGCGTGCTGAACGCCGTCTCGGGAACGTCGTCCGGAAAGATCCAGGCCGGGTCGACAACGTCGACCATTGGCTTCGGTGCGACGTTGCGGCCATTGAGACCGAGCCGTGGCAGTAGCAAACTTGCTATGAGTGGCGAGTCTGTCCGGTCCGTGGAGCCAGGTTTCGGCTCTTCACCCGTGCCATATCCGTTGCTGCCGCCGGCACCGCCGGCACCGTCGTAGTCGTCGTCGTCGCCATCATCCTCGGCACTGCCGCCGTCTTCGCCTTCTGGGTTCCCCCAGCCGCCTTTGACACGGCGCACTGGAACCGGTTCCTCAGCAGCCGGCAGCGACGCAATGTGGCCGTTGTCGACTTCAATCTTGTCGGTGTAGAAGTTGATCTCGTCGCCGGTGTCGCCAAAGTCCTTGCCGTACTTTTCAAACAGCAGTTCAAAGGCCGACTTGAGGCGGCTGTCGGCCACGGCACGCGACTTCTCCAAGCGGTACTGAGGGTTTTGCTTCATGGCAAAGTCTTCTGGGTCCATGGCAATCTCATCCTCCTCCTCGCTGCTGCTGGCGCCACCGCCATTGCCCCGTCCGGATTGACCAGCGGGCCGATCATATGGCATCAACAACGGCCGATCGTGCCGCGGACGGCCAACTCTTGCGCGTTTTGCTGGCGGCTCCATGTTGGTCGCATCGATGCTGTTCCCGTCCGCCTTATTCACGAAAAAGAGCAGGCGGCCGGTCGTTTGTGGGCAGCATGGTCGGAACGATGGACGATCGACTTTCATACAATACGCGGTTGAGATGAAGGTGAGCTGTGAGAGGAGTGGTGCTTTGTAGCGTGATTGCAGTCATGTGATTTGTCACGTGACTACTCTCAGCCGTGCTACCAGCGTGATCAGAAGCAACCACGCCTCGAGACGTCATCATCGACAAAACCATCTCCCCGGAAGGTTTGTGCGGATCGCCAATCCTCGATGCAGAAAAGCCATGCGAAAAGCGTAGCACAAGCAAATCGCAATCATGTATTGCCAAAAATGTCGAGTACCATTGAAACTGGACAGCTCGCTGGAGGATCTCAACCCGGCGGCTTATGACCTCCTCGTTGGTACGCTACCTTGTCGACGGCGTCTGTGTTCGTGTCGAGCAGAGCTAACAGTCTTTTAGCTACGGCGTCACAGTCTCCTCACCGAAACCGAAAACCCCTGTCATCAGCAAGCGCGCCGGATGCCGACCGACGAGAACTGTACGACCAGGTGGCGAAGAATGCTGGACCAGCCGTGTTCAGGCGATATACCGGCGGTGGCAGCGGCAGCAGCAGCGGCAGCAGCAGCGGCAGCGGAGCACGTGGAAACGAAGGGTCGATGCGCGACAGCTCGGCCATGTCCTTTGTGCTGCTCTCGGACTCGACCATTGGCGGCCCGAACCGAGGGGTCGTGGGCGGTCGAGATGGCGGTGTGGCCGGCACAGCGCTGCCTCTGCGGCGCGGCAGCGTGCCAGGGAGCCATCTAGGTGCCGGTTCCGGCCCTGGTTCGGGGTTCGGCCGCGACGACGAGGAGGAAGCGTCCAAGGCGCAGGGGATGGAGCGCATTACCAAGCTGTTCGAGATCATGTCGGCGCGGACGGACATTGATCACCCGGTGTGTGTTGAGTGCACAGAGATGCTGGTCGAGGGACTGCAGCAGCGGCTAGACGCGGCGACGCGCGAGCGCGACGCCTACGTCGGCTATCTCAAGACGCTATCGACGACGGCGGCGGCGGACGATGCGCCGACGCGGGACGAGCTGCAGGCGCAGGCGGAGGCGCTGGCACGGGCGCGGCAGCAAGAGGCCGAGGCCATGGCGGAGCTGCTGCAGCTGGAGAAGGAGAAGGCGCAGCTGGACGAGGAGATCCTGGCGCTGTCGGCAGAGTCGCTGGCGCTGGACGGCGAGGAGGAGCAGTTCTGGCGCGAGCGCAACGCCTTCACGGGCAAGCTGGCAGACTTCCAGAACGAGCGCGACAGCGTCAACGCCAAGTACGACCACGACGCGCGTCTGCTGGCACGGCTGCAGCGGTCCAACGTGTACAACGACACGTTTTGTATCAGCCACGACGGCACGTTTGCAACGATCAACGGGCTGCGGCTGGGCCGGCTGTCGTCGCGGCCGGTGGACTGGCCAGAGATCAACGCGGCTTGGGGCCACGCGTTGCTGCTGCTGGTCACGGTGGCGGACAAGCTGGGCTTCCGGTTCGAGAACTACGATCCGCAGCCGATGGGGTCGACGTCGCGGATTGTGCGGTACGAGGTGCCGTCGTCGACGTCGTCGCCGTCGTCGAGCCGGCTAGGCGGTATCGGGGGCAGCGGCGCGTTCGGCGGCGCGGGAGGCGCTGCTGCACAGGCGTCGGCACCGGCACCAGCGCCGAAAAAGCACGTGCTGGAGCTGTTCTCATCGGGCGACATGCCGTTGGGCCTGACGTTTATGCACCGGCGGTTCGACAATGCCATGGTGGCCTTTCTGGAGCTGGTGCGGCAGCTGGGCGAGTTTGTGCACCAGCAGACGCTGGCAGAGGGGCAGCATCCGCTGAGCCTGCCTTACCGCATCGAGGGTGACAAGATTGGCGACACGAGCATCAAGCTGGGCATTGCGCAGGACGACGGGTGGACCAAGGCGTGCAAACTGACGCTGACGTGCTGCAAGTTTTTGCTGGCGCATGCGAGCAATGTGACGTCGGCGCCTGCACGAGAGTTATGATACGGAAAGGTGGACAGGGTGGACAGGACAGACACGAGCGGAGGGCAGTCAGATGCCTCGCGTCGAGATGGAGGCGATTTTACGACCTCCAGCAGCTCGCTGTGAGGACAGACTTTGCAGGCACCGGGGCTCCGGGTTGCCTGAAGAACTAGGCCGATCTCACGCGCCGAGTCCCCACAACTTCGGACAGTGGCCGATCACCGTGCGGCGTGTGCGGTAATCGGGAGTGCTAATCAGCGACAGTCGTTGGGCGACCGTCGGGAGACCTTTGGAAATTATATCGAATGTTAGTGTAAAAAGGTGTGCATAATGAGGAAATGTTAAACAGGACGATTTCACAGTGACACTACATGTACGGAGTACTCCGTACGACTTGAGCGAGACCTACATTGGGCATGAACGCTTCAGCCATAACTGTTACCGATTTGTACTGCCACGAAGGAGATGGAGCACTTGTCACAATTCTTCACCGTCGTCCGACATTTCTTCTTTTCTCCTGTGCCACCTCTCAGCGCACCACGAAGGAAGAGTGCGACGTCCTTTGTCCGAAGATTTTGCGGCTCTCCGTTAGCTAAGCTGGTAGAAGAATTCTCCTTTGTCACTGTCAAGTGGGTATTACCTACGGAGTACGTAGACTACTCCGTACAAAACAGATGACTCGCAGACAAGAACAGCAGTGGTCACCCAGAGGTACATGTAGTCATGTCTTGTACATGATCACAATGCTCTACATGTAGTCCAGTCCAGTTACCTGTACGTATTCTACAAGCACTCCGTAAGATACTACCGTTGCGAGTGGCAATTGCAGATCGGAGTGTCGTCAAATGCAGCTTTCACTCAGCACACTGAAGAGTTGATTGGCTACGAATGGACAATGGCTGTTAGAGGCTCAGAGCGCTGTGGCATCTTTCGTCATCTAGCAGCCAGTGCCCTGCCAAGCGGGGCTATCTTCAGCAGGCAGGACCACCCTGGAGCGCTGGCGCGCGCGAATCGATTCGGCGTGCAGCGGCCCATGACGAAGTCAGAGACAAAGTGCGCTGGTAGGGTTCTACGGGAGTAATGGTGGGCGGTTGCTGATTCACAATGTTTTGCCTTTTCAGGCGGCGTTTTTTCTGGCGCCCCCGCTTTTCCTGGCGGGGACCCACGCCCTGCGTCACCGGGCCTACCAGCGGCCTGATGAGCAGCGCAAAGTCCAAAAAAGGTCACGTCATAGTTCCGCACCAGCCGAGCAGTCGAAGAGGAGGGACGAGAAGAGCGAGCTTCAAGAGACTTTTTTTGTTTTCCCGCTTAAATTGAGACCCTGCCGCATTCTTCC
The DNA here is from genome assembly GCA_019925545.1 of Ophiostoma angusticollis. Taxonomy (NCBI): domain Eukaryota; kingdom Fungi; phylum Ascomycota; class Sordariomycetes; order Ophiostomatales; family Ophiostomataceae; genus Ophiostoma; species Ophiostoma angusticollis. Next base: position 464,462 of record JADHKL010000003.1, read on the forward strand.
ACGGAAAGTTGCTTCCAAGGTTTCTCTCCTTCTTCCCCTTTACGTCTCACCACACCAAGGCCACCACACCACTCTGTTCTTCAACGATCCCTGATAAGACTCTTTGTGTTTCCTTGTTACCGCCGTGACAGCCAAACAACAACAACATATTGCAGAGCGGCAGAACCGTCTATTTAAAAGAGCTGCATCTGCCCTTTCGGTGTCCGTCTTTCTCTCTCTCCAAGCACAAACACAAACACCACACACCACACCACTCAACTCGCACACACAAAATGGAGTTGGTCCAGATCATCCTCCGCGGCATCCAGCTGCTCTGGGTCGTCCTGCTGACGGCCCTGCTGGGCAACGTCATTGCCAGCAATGTCAACGGACACATGTCGGCCATCAACTTTGCGCTCTTTGCCACGGTGCTGTCGTGGCTGGCGTGCCTGTTGGGTCTGGCGGCGGCGTTTATCGGCAGTCTGTCGAGCGGCATCTTTGCCTACGCGCTGCTGGGTCTCGACGGCCTGTCGGTCCTGTTCACGCTGATTGCCGCCATTGTACTGCCAGCGAAGCTGCACGCGCCCAACTGTGGCAGCGACTCCCTGAGGGCGCACCAGAGCGCCAACTGGATCGGCTTTGGCAGCCACAACGACGAGAAGCGCTGCCGCGAGCTGCAGGCGAGCACGGCCTTTTTGTGGTTCCTCTTCCTGTCGCTGGTGGCGTCGGCGGTGTTGACGGGCCTGTCGAGCAGCCGGCGGTTCGGTTCGGGGTCGGCCGCCGGGTCGGGTCCGCACATGTCGCAAGTGCGCGTCTAAGAGGTCGACCGCGTTTTCGACCGCGTGTCGACCGCGTTTGTCGACCGACGTTGACGTTGACGTCGCCGACGATCGAACGTGGACGCGGGCGGGTACTGGATGCTTTTCTGGGTTCTCGTTTTGGGCTCCCATTTCCTGCTACACGGGAAAGGACGTGATACCTTTTCAGCGTTTCCATCTTTTGTGTATACTGTGGGATCTTTTTTTCTTTAGGCGCAGATTTTCCAGGAAAGGACGGAATGGGTTTTTGTTTCGATAGACCGGCAAGGGTACTAATGGAGGTGACAAGAAAGAAGCCCTCTTTCGATAGTTGTTTGGCTAGATGTATGCATATGAAGGAGTATGTGCTGTTGATACAGGAAGAGAACAGAGTGAACGCTTGACGCACAAAGCAATTGCTTATGTTTGCGGGTTGAGCTGGTGATTTAGGTTTGGATGAGTTGATGTTGACATCTGAGAGCTTCTGACGGAAAGGCCACGACGGGTCGAAAGAATAAAAGATCCGTCGTCGAGCTTGCTTCTCCCAAAGAAAAAAGAAAACAAAACAAAGCACTGCCCCATGCCGACGTAGTGATGTCGCAGGCGGCGGTGCATAAAGGCACAGCTTGAACGTATCTTACCTGTCTCCTGTGCCGCTGCATGCAGACGAATTGTGTGATGGCCTAAAATGGAAGGATGGAGGGTTGAAAGTCATGGGCTTTGCGGCGGCTTTGCGGCAGCTTCCCGCTGCCGTTCTGCAAAGCAGCAGACGGTCGCATACTTTTGAAGGACATCAAGGCGAAGTGATGGACGCAGTAAGTCGGTTGGCTACATCAAAGATGTATTAAATGCATCAGGGTATTCTAAATGCTCTGCAAAGACGAAAAACCGTTTCCAGCGCTTGTTCATGCAATCTTTCCAATTCATAGCTCGTCTCGGCGCCGAGGCGACACGACAGCCACCGGCGAGAGCACCACTGCGTCAGCCACAACGGCCGCGTCTTCGCTGATGTTGTTGCCATGGCCGCTCGTATGGTCGCCGTCGTCACCCACGCTCCGCCGCGACAGCGTGCTCCCGCTGCGGAAGCGCCGGGAGCGCAAGGACGAGACGGGCGCGCCATCACTGCCTCCAGCTGCGCCACCGACTGAAAGCGCGTCGGGGTCGTCCGAGCCCAGTTCTTCCGGTTCGCGCAGGTCGGCCAGCCACGGCATCATGTGGCGCTGATGTGTCGGTGAATCTGTGGCTTCGCGGGCGGTGTTGTTGTCGTTCTTGTCAAAGAGCGACGTTGCCGGCACCGGCAGGGGCACGTCGGTGGCTGTCGTCCGGACGCGAAGCGACTGCGCGAGCGAATGACTGCGAGAGTGTCGGGCGCTGGCGCCGGGTCGTGGCTGGGTCTGCTTCTGCACGGGGAGCGGCGCATCCTCCTCGTCATCCATCATCTCGCCGAGGAGGGATTCCTCGTAGTCGGATGAGTCATCACCGTCGACGTCGTTAACGTCGTCGCTGCGGCAGTCCATGGCACTCTCATCCTCCAGCTCCTCGTCGCCAAAGACACGGTCGTCGTTTCGTCTGCCTGAGCGAGCGGTGCTGGCCGCGTCACCACTGCTCGCCAAAGTGTCCTCCAGGCCTTTGCCTTCCCGCAAAAAGAGCGACAGAACCGCGGCAATGGCGGCAATCACGGCCAGAAACGCCCAGCCTGTGATGATGTAGCCGTGCTGCACGCCCCACGAGAAGGATAAGCCCGTCAGAGCCGGGCCGGCTGCTCGACCCATGCCGCTGACCAGCGTCGCATAGCCGTTGAGGGTACCCAGCACCTTGACCGACGGTGCTGAGTTGGTCAAGATGATGGTGATGCAGGGAAACGTCACATTGGCCAGCATGCACTTGGTGATAAAGGTCGTCATGAACGCTGCATAGCGCCACCGATCATTGGACACGAGTGTCGAGTACGGCGTGACAATGTACACAAACGGGAGAATGACAGCTGGATTTGTGAGCGAAAGCGGTACGGAGCAGCGGCACAGGGAGGGACGTACAAGCAACGCGGTAGCACTTCAACGGTCCGAAGCGTGTGCACAGCGGCGGGAAGGCTACAAACTGGGCGAAGCCAGAAATCAGCGCCGACGCCGTGAAGATGGAGCCGATGTGGCTCGACGACAGGCCAAAGCCACCCGAGAACCTGAACGGCAGCTTTGTGTTGCTGGCATCGTGCCGCTCCGGGGGGTAGTTGAGGAACACGGGCAGCACCTGGTCGTACGCCACCGAGTGGAAGGCCAGGGCCGTATAGCAGACGAGAGCCATGCCGATCTGCCAGTTGAACATGCTGGGCAAGCGCTTGCTGGCCGAGGACGGATATGCCGATGCCGATGCCGACGCGGATGTCGACGCCGATGCCGATCCCTCTCCAACGTCGACCCCCGTCGATGCCCCGGTGGCTAGCAGCGGCGCACTGGCCTCGGTGTCGACAAACGAGTGGCGCCGCTGGCGGTTGGCTGCCCGCGCCTGGGCCCGGGCCTCGATGCGCGACCGGATGCGGGCCCGGCGCAAGCTCTTCTTGGACGGCCGTCCACCACCACCGCAGCACACGCGCCGGACGCACTCGCCGAGCTCGAGACCCCAGTCGCGCTGGTACTTGCGCGACTCCAGCGTCTCCTCGAGGAAAAGCAGTGCACTGAGCAGCGAAAAGACAAAGAAGACGCAGGCGACCAGGTTCGGCAGCAGGAAAGGGTAGTCGCGGAACAGGGCGACCTTGCCGAACAAGCTGGGAAACTGCTCGGCCGGGCGTGCAAAGAGCCCGCCAAAGGAGGGGCCAAAGACGGAACCGACGCTCCAGACCATGGGCATGATGGAGAAGGCGCGTGGCTGCAGCACTTTTTGCGGCACCATTTCGGCCACCATGGTTCGGATTGTTCCCACTGAGTTGTTAGAGGGGGTGGAGAGAGGAGAAGAGGAGAGGAGAAGAGGAGAAGAGGAGAAGAGGAGAAGAGGAGAAGAGGAGAAGAGGAGAAGAGGAGAAGAGGAGAAGAGGAGAAGAGGAGAAGAGAAAACGAGAAAACGAGAAAACGAGAAAACGAGAAAACGAGAAAACGAGAAGAGAAGACGAGAAGAGAAAAGAGAAAGAAAAGAGAAAGAACCCACCGTTCCCGTTACTGGCGCCTTGGATGGCGCGCACGGCAATGGCCATGTACAAACTCGTGGCCGTGCCAAAAAAGATGAAGCACACCATGGTCGACAGCAGTCCCATCATGATCGTCGGCTTGCGGCCGATAGAGTCCGACGTCCAGCCCCATGGCACGGCCATCACGCTCTGGGACAGGGAGAAGACGGCGCTCATCATGCCTGCCCACTTGGCCACCTCCTCCTTGGGCACGCCGAAACTCTTGACCATCTCGGGCAGGTAGGGGAAGACGGACGTCAGGGCGAGGGGTTCGGCAAAGCGCACGACAGCTGGGGAAGAGGGGGTCGGTCAGTCCAGTCCGCAGGAGTAAGAAGAGCGTCAGGCCAAGCCTACCCAGAATGACCAGCTGCTGCACCGGCAGCCGGGGCCCGACTTTCTTTTCCACCCGCATGGTTGGAGGGCGAGGGCGAGGGCGAGGGCGAGAGGGACAGAGGCGAGAGGGACGAGAGAAGAAAAAGAATGGAGAGATACGTGCTACTGCCTGCGGAAGGCCTAGCTATACGAGACTGCTTCCTGTTTGCATGAGGATGTTGCTGTCGAGACGTGGGCCGGCAGCTGGAAAGGGTTCAAAGAACTAAATGAAAGAGACGTTTGATTTCCAAGAGGGCTGAAAGGACCTCGAGGTAGTAGAAGATAAGGAGAGGCTACAAAATAAAATAGAACGAGTCCTCAAAAGAAAACCTGAGAGGAACAAGTCCTGGAAGACACAAGACCAATGACAATGACTTGTTTTCTGTCTAAAAACTCTGCTTCGGAAGCCTGGAGGAACGTTGCGGGTCCCGTCGGTCCCGTCGTATAGCTAGAATGCTGGGGAAAAGACCCAGCTTTCGGGTGATCCACGGCTTCTGTCCAGGAGAGGTTAACTCGAGAACACTAACAGGATACGCACGGATTGCTCGTATCTACCAGAAACCATCACATTACTCCTGACCTACTCCTATGCTGCATGGAAAGAAGGCCGACTGCAAAAGCGGGGGATTCTCCTGTAGAAACAAATTCCCTGTCGCTAGGTTCCGGCAACGGCACGGGGCTGCGGCTGCGGGGGTATTTCTTGGCTGGGAATCGGAGCGATTTCGACGTCCTGTCCCACACTTTGCTGTCATGGGGCGTACGGATACGACGTCGTTTGTGCTTCATGCAGTGTGCAGTTTGCGGGTGCTGTCTTGCTGACAGCCGCGCTCAGCAGCTGCTTTGGGACTGCAACGGCACTGCTCGCTCTGTTTTAGCCTATGCAGGTTTCTATGCAGGTTTCTATGCAGGGATATGCAAACCGGTGCAGGGGCGTACTCCGGACGGACAGTACTCCGATATCGACCTGCAGTCATTCAGGTGGCTGGCGAGCCGTCACTGCTGTCACGCGTCACGTGATCCTTCCAGCTTCCTGCCCAGAAGCAGCCAGACCATCTGCCTCATCTCCCCGAGGACATTCATCACCACCCTCTCAGACACGGCCTGGTCTTGCCTTTTGGAGTTCTTGAATCATACAGAGTAAGCAATCCCCATCGTGTAATCGAAGTTGAAAGCAAAGGGCTTGACTTGGCAGACGTCAGGCAGCGCTGCGCCGCGACGATGCAACCATTCCCGTCCCGTTCCAGGCACTTCAAGGAAGAAATAGTCAAGGACGGAATAGAAAAGGGGAAAAGGTTAGCAGAATGAACCCGTCGTTTGTTGTTGGAAAGAGTATTACTACGTTCGGAAGCACTCCGTACTCCGTACTCCGTACCTTTCGTCTTCCGGCTTCGGAACGGCCGACACTCTGTCTTTCCGGTGCCACTTCCGGCCGGCCTCGCCATCCTACAGCCACTCGCTAGCATGCAATGGCGTCATCCGATTCCGGATTGTCTTGTAGCCCTTGGACCACTGGTGTTGGCAGGGGGTCTGCTTCCACGGACGCATCGAGTGTGCTCAGTCAAGACGAGAAACTACCCGTACCACGCCCCAAACTATCCCGACTACCCCGTATACCTGACGATACCTGGTAAACGTACGTGAGTGGTGTTCTCTATGTGCTATCGAATGGTGCGTCGAGGTCGTCAAAGGTGATGTAAGTCCTGGTGTAATTAGTAAGTGCTTCAGCTTGTACTCCGTACTCCGTATTAGCCCAATGGGAGGCCCCGCTGTGACAACGCAAATGGCCCCGCTCCATTTGTCATCCGCAACGCTTACGACATCGACAACGGGAAGGCATCACTCACGGGCCCACGAGCCATGGCTGCTTCCTTGCCTCCGTTCAAAATGCTCGACGGGCTCTGAACTGAGCTTGCCATCAATCACAGAGACGATTGGGGCTGCAATTGAAACGACCGCAACAACCGCGGCCTGCAACCATCCTCGTCATTCTTCCAAAACCTCAACATGGCCTGTGAGAAGACCTCGATGCTTCCGGTGGCCTCCGTTGCCCGGCCAGATGAGCAGGAAGTCGAAGCGCGACGCAACAGAACGGCTGGCTTCCCCAGAAGGCGCTCCGATGCCAGCGGCGATGGTAGCATCTGCCTGCACATTGTCTACCCCGTTGTTGGCACGCTCGCCCTAGCCGTCATCCTGCTGCTGCCGCTGCTACTGCAGATGTCGGACGCCTTGACTCTGTCCCGGTCGCTGGATGTCTACGCTCAGGGCCTCGGTGACAGTCCTGGCCACAAGCCCGGCCACGGACCCGGCCACGGACCCCCAGGGATTGGCCGTCTTGAGCTCACCAAGATCTTGCTGGAGACGCCATCCAATGACTCGGCTGCTAAATGGTTGCGCTACTACACGTCTGGCCCGCATCTGGCAGGCCAAAACTACTCCCAGGCAGCTTGGACGCGCGACCGTTGGGAGGAATGGGGCGCAGCCGCCCACATCGAGGCCTATGACCTCTACCTCAACGCGCCCGTCAACCATAGTCTGAGTCTGCTGAAGGCCAAGACAGACGGCAAGGCGGACGGCAAGACGGACAAGGTCGACGAGATCGTGTGGGAGGTGGACTTCCGTGCTTCCCTGGAGGAGGACGTGCTCGACGAGGACCTGACAACTGGCTTTGCGGACCGCGTGCCGACCTTCCACGGCTACTCGGCCAGCGGCAACGTCACGGGCCCGGTCGTGTATGTCAACTACGGCACGTACGCCGACTACGCCGACCTCGAGAAGGCCAACATCAGCCTCAAGGGCGCCGTGGCGCTGGCCCGCTACGGCGGCATCTTCCGCGGCCTCAAGGTCAAGCGCGCCCAGGAGCTCGGCGCCGTCGGCGTGCTCATCTACAGCGACCCCGGCGACGACGGCGAGGTGACCGAGGCCAACGGCTACAAGGCGTATCCCGACGGCCCTGCGCGCCAGCGGTCCGCCGTGCAGCGCGGTAGCGTGCAGTTCCTGAGCACGGCGCCGGGCGACCCGACCACACCGGGCTACCCGTCCAAGCCGGGCGTGCCGCGCGTGTCGCCAAACCGCACGACGCCGCAGATCCCGTCGATCCCCATCTCGTATGTGGACGCGCTGCCCATCCTCAAGGCGCTCAACGGGCACGGCCCCAGCTCCAAGGACCTGGGCCACTGGTGGACGCGCAACGAGGGCCTCGGCGGACAGGGCGTCGCGTACAACATTGGGCCGACGCCGGCCGACGAGGTGCAGGTCAACCTGCACAACGAGCAGGCGTACACGACGACGCCCATCTGGAACGTGCTGGGCGTGTTCAACGGGTCGCTCTTTCCCAACGAGGTCGTCGTCGTGGGCAACCACCGCGACGCCTGGATCGCGGGCGGTGCCGTCGACCCCAACTCGGGCTCGGCCGTCGTCAACGAGGTCGTGCGCGCGTTTGGCGTCGCTGCCGCACAGGGCTGGAAGCCGCTGCGCACCATCGTGTTCGCGTCGTGGGACGGCGAGGAGTACGGCCTGCTGGGCAGCACCGAGTGGGTGGAGGACCACCTGCGGTGGCTGCAGCACACGAGCCTGGTGTACGTCAACATTGACATGGGCGTCAGCGGCCCGCATTTTGCGTCGGAGGGTGCGCCGCTGGTGCATGAGCTGGTCCGCGCAGTCACGGGCGACGTCCTGTCGCCGAACCAGACGGTGCCGGGGCAGACGGTGCGCGACACGTGGAGCGGCCGCATCGGTCCTCTGGGCAGTGGCAGCGACTACACGGCCTTCCTCGACTTTGCCGGCATTACGAGCATCGACGTGCGCTTCTCGGGCTCGTCGGGCGGTGGCGCCAGCGCGGCGGCCGCCAGCAACGACGAGTCCGACGGGGCATTGTTGAGCAAGCCCGTCGTCCCCGTGTACCACTACCACAGCAACTACGACAGCTACCACTGGATGGAGACGTTTGGGGACCCTGGCTTCGTCTACCACCGGACCATGGCGCAGGTGCTCGGCCTGCTGACGGCGCGCCTGGCGACCGACCTGCTGGTACCGTTCCGGGCCACGGACTATGCGGCCTCGCTCAAGACGTATGTGGACAAGGTGCGCAGCCAGTTTGAGGCGCATGGCGCAGCGTCTTTGGCTGCGGAGACTGGCGTTTCCTACACGGACGAGGAGATGGCGGTGGTCCGCGGACGGCGCACGGCGCCGGCAGCGCTGCACTGTGGCAGCGGCAGTCTCGGCCAGGACGGCGGCGACAAGAAGCAGCTGTTTGGCCTGGCGCTGAGCCGCCTCGACAGCGCCGTGGCGAGGCTGGCGATCCACGCGTCGGCGCTCGACGACAGGGCGGACAAGCTGCGCGCAAAGATTGGGAACGGACACGACGAAGCCGGAGACGACGCGGAGGACGACACCCCTGCTGGCGACGAGCACTCGTGGCTGTCGCTGATGGTTCCCGACTGGTGGCGGCGGCTGCTGGGGCGCGTGCGCAAGGTGGTGCTGGCGCTCGAGGTGCTGACGGTCAACAAGCAATACCAGTTCCTGGAGCGGCACTTTCTGCACAAGGCCGGCCTGGACGGGCGCGACTGGTTCAAGCACGTGGTGTTTGCGCCGGGCCTGTGGACGGGCTACTCGGGCGCGGTGTTCCCCGGGCTGGTGGAGAGCATCGACGCGAGCGACTGGGATAACGGGCTACGCTGGATCGGTATTATTGAGGAGTGCATCTTGAGCGCAACCAAGAGCTTGCATTAGGGCACGGGTTGAGGGTACGGGGAGGGCACGGATAGGATATGGGGGGATAGGATATGGGGGGGACCCAAACAAATGGCGGTACCATACAGTTTATCCAAGATTAGAATTAACGCCGCTTGGACGGAAAAAGAAACGACGACATTCTATCGACCAGTGCACCTCGTCCTTCCACCTCGACCTTGACGTCCCGTTTATTGCTGGACCGGGTGCTGCGGCTGCGGCTGCTGTGACTCCTGCTGTGGCGGCTGTGGCACCTGCTGTGGCACCTGCTGTGGCTGTGACTGCTGGTGCTGCTCGGGATAATATGCGGCCGTGGCAGCGTCGGGACTCGGCGCGACCTGCTGCTGCTGATTCGGCGGAGGTGTTGGCGTGGGGACGGCATAGTATTGCGGCTGTGGTTGCTGTTGCTGCTGCTGCTGCTGAGGATAGTATGCCGCCGTGGCAGCCTCAGGGCTTGGCGCGACTTGTTGCTGCTGAACTGGCGGAGGCGTCGATGCCGGCAAGGCGTAAAACTGCTGTGGCTGCTGTGGCTGCTGTGGCTGCTGTGGCTGCTGGGCATAGTATGCAAATGTAGCAGCCTGGGGGGTCGGCGCAACTTGCTGCTGCTGCTGCTGGGGATAGAACACTGCCGCCGCCGCGTTGGGACTCGGCACGACCTGCTGCTGGTTTGGTGGAGGCGTCGGTGTAGCCAAGGCGTAGTACTGCGGCTGGGGTTGCAAGGGGATGGGTGTGGACACTGGTGCCTGCTGCAGCATCTGCTGGGGAATCTGCTGCTGCTGGAACTGGCCGACCGGGGCGGCGCCCGGGTAGGCCTGGACACCAGGAGGCGCTCCAGTGGCGGCCTGCTGCTCGTAAAAGGGGACCGGTTGCGGCGCGGGGCCGGTGTAGGCCTTTTCAGCCGCACTGGCGGCAGCGGTCGGCGGGGTGGAAGCGGAAGAGGCCGCGCTGTGCAAGCCGGCGGCGCGGTGGTAGTGCAGGGCGTAGGAGTTGACGACGAGGGTGGCGATGAAGAGAAGGCTGGTAGTTAGAGAAAGAAGAAGAGAGGGGGGGAAGGAGAGAGAGGAGAGGAAAGAGGAGAGGAAAGGAGAGAAGAGGAGAGGAGAGAGGAGGGGAGAGGAAAGAGAGGAGCGGAGAAAAACATACAAATTCAGTGCACCGAGGCCGGCGGTCGCCAGCAGGCAGTCGGCGTAGACGCGCTCGGCAGCGCTGAGGCCGTAGCTGTAGCAGTAGCCGCTGTAGGAGCAGTACTGCTCGGTGCCGACAAAGGGGGCGACCTGCGAGGCGAGCAGGGCGAAAGAGATGAGCCAGAAGAGGACGAGCAGGCTGTCGAGGCCCAGCAAGGCCCAGTAGTTGAAGGCGGCAGCGGCCGCGTAGAAGGCGGTAAAATAGTAGATGAGGGTGATGAGGGCGACGACGCAGGTGAACATCATGAGGCTGTCGCCGCTGAAGCTGAGCTGGGACAGGCCGTAGGCATCGAGGCCGAGGACAACGACGGTGATGACGAGCTGGACGATACGTAGCGGCAGGTGGTAGCTGGGGTAGGCGGGGATGTGCTCGCGGCCGTCGGGCCGGTCAGCGGTGTTGGAGATGCCGAGAGCCATGTCGCTGGTAGAGCAGAGGGGTGTAAAGGAAGGGTATGGGATTTGGTGGATGTAAACAATGGGGAAGAGAACTCAAAGAGTGAAAGGAGAGAGGAGAAGAGAGGAGAGACCCCTTTTGTAAGACACAAACATGCGCAAGTACACCAGGGGGAAGGGTGGAAAGGGGCCAAAGTGCATGTACTCGTATCGGATTGCTTCACTGCGCGGTTACACGCTCTTGACCAGGTAAAATAAACCAACGCCACGGGGCTGATTTGGCTGCCGTTGACTGGCCAAGACCCTCTTCCGCTGTTTGACGTTCCCTTGTGGACAGGAAGATGTTGGATGCGGCTGAAAGACGACGGGGGTGCGTGCTCCATAGTCTTCTGTACGGAGTAAGCACGATGCCAACTTGGGTCAACAGTCGTCCTGTATTCAGCGCCATTGGGGTATTGTTGAACTGGTGTCTTTATCTGAGAGACAGCCTTCGACTGGCTGCTCGGTACTTTGGTTTTGTCTTGTCGTTGCTTTCGTTTTTCTCTCTCTCGTTTCTTCGTCCTCCTCCCATCTCCCCATACTCTCAGTATGCAGGTCAAAACGCTTCCCGCCCTCTGGACGAGTTACACACAGCCCGCCTTAGCGACCAGGTAGCGAAATCAGTCACTTTCCGCTGTGGGGCATCTCTTCTCTTTTCTTCTCAACTCGACTCCGAGGACCGCAGCACTGCCTCAGAGGGGAAGCCAATGCGAGAACGATACATTCTTCGTACCCCGTACTCCGTACTCCGTCCTCCGAGACTGAAGATAAAATAGAGACGTGTTTCCCTTCCTCCACGATCGCAATCACAACTATTGTCGCCCAAGACAAAACAGAGCCCAAGACAAAACAGAAAAACATTACTTGGTGGAAAGGTCCTATCAAAACATGGCCGTCAAACGTCCAACATCGCTTCTGGTCCCACATCCGCAATGCCTTGCTATGCAACAAAAAGGAAAACAAACGGAGGCAAGAAACAAAAGCATAGTCGAGAAGAATAAGAAATATGGGGTAAGAAAACAAAAGATGGCTGTGGAAATCAAACGCTGCCTCCTCTCAGCTCTCTCTCCCCCGCAAAACAAGACACACTGCTCTCCACAAATATATACCGAGAGAAATCCAAATGACCACTAGCAAGGCCAGGAAGACGGGCGCCGGTAGGGGAGTGGTAGGGCGGCCCGTTGTTGGTGGTGGTCGGGGTATCAAATGCAGCCGCGCATCTCCCAGAAAGAAGACGCCGTCGGGCAATAAAAGTAATCGCGGAAAAGAAAGAGACTCGTTCACAGACCACCCGCGTTCCCGACGACGGGGCCACTCACGAAAAGTCGTCGTTGACGTCGCCCAGAACCAAGCGGTCGATCCGCCCGACCAGCGCCTTGGTCTCGCGCGCAATCTCAAACGCAATCGGCGGCAGCGAGGTCGTCCACGTCCGCATGTCCATCTTGCGCACTCCCGTCTCCGACCGCAGCATCGCCTCGCCGCGGCCGCCCGCATCCACCAGCCGCTGCCGGCAGGCCCTCAGCTTCTCCAGTGACGCACCGCCGTTGCCGGTGGCCTCCGCCTCCGCAATCAGCTTGCCCACAATGTCCACAATCTCGTTGATCTGGCCCGTGATCCGCTCCACCGGCGCATCGCTCCGGATCGACCCCACCATGTCTTGGATGATCTGCACCATCGCCGGCGTCTGCGCGTCCAGCAGGGCCTTGAGCTCTTCGGTGCGCTGGTCTGGCCGCCCTGGCGCTGGCGCTGGTGCTGGCACTGGTGCTGGCGCTGCGAATTTGTTGCTCGGTGCCGTTGGCAGGCTCTTGTTGACACCAAGATAGCCGTTGCCGTTGCCGTTGGCGCCGCCGTACCCGCCGTAGCGATCCACGGACTCCCGCGGAGAGCTTACTGGGCTGTATGCCGACGAGTCGGCACTATCGCGGATGCCACCCAGCCCTTGGAAGGCCGGCGGGGGTGGCAGCGAGTTCTGCGTCGTCGACGAAGACATTGTCGTTGCCGTCGTCTGCCCGCCGTTGCTGCGCGGCGAGAAAAAGCTGCCGGTTGAGTCCACGGGTGTCAGCGTGCCATCGTCGTCGTCGCCGTCGTCGTCCAGGCCGCCTGCTGCTGTGGACCGAATCTTGAATGCCCGCAGCAGCTCGACAACCGCAGCCACTAGATGCGACGCAGCCGCGTCGAGTAGTGACACCGGAGACAGGCCCGCCGCCATGGCAAAGTTCTTCGCCGCCGTGATCAGGTTGTTGGCCGTCGCTGATATGCGCGCCTTGAATCTGGCTTGCAGCTGCGCCGTCTCCTCGTCCGGCGGATTCGCCTCGTCGACGTCCTTTGTAATCCGGCGCACCGAGACGACCACTGCCTTCATCGAGTCGATTGCGCGTTCCGGCTCTTCGATACGCGCACGCCGCAGAAGCTCGTCCACGGCAATCTGGAACTTGGTCACATGTACGTCCTTGACCACACCGCTGTCGGCCATGAAGCCCTTTTCGCGGACATAGCGTCCAGCATCGTCCTCAAGAGAAAGGCCCATGGACGACGCCCGCATGTTGCGCAGCTGTGTCTTGGTCCGCGCATAGCGGTTGCGCCAGTCGCGCACCTCCGCCTCCAGCTGCTCGATTGTCTTTTCCAGCTCGCTTTGCTTTTCCCACGCCGAACCACTTTGTTTTGACAGCATTCGCATCTCCCGCAGGAACCGCTCCGCTTCGCCGCGCACCCCCTCCGTAACCTCCTGCTGCTCGCGCAGGGCTTGGCGCAGCTCTTCGTTTTCCCGAACAAGCTCCGGGTTGTCGGCGCCGTTCCTGTTCTCCTTGCTTGCCCGTGAGCTTTCCGCCAGAGCTTGGCGAAGATCGTCGATCTGCGCCCGCAGTTGGCGCTCTTCCGCCGAGTGGTCGTTTCGCATGCGGTCTATATCCCGTTGTAGTGTTTCGCTCAGATTCGCTGCATTGGCAAGCTGGGTCTCAAGGTCCCTCCGGGTGTTGCCCCATTCCTGCTTCTCGAAGTTATCTGCGGATGCTCGTGACCGCTCCGCGTCGAGTACCGCTTCCATATCTTGTTGTTTTCGCTCCATATCCGTCTGCATGGCTTCCATTCGCCCGCGTAGCTCTCGTAATTGTGCTTCGTAGTCGTCGACCAGCTGCTTGTTTTTCTAGTGGCATGGTTAGCAAAGTCTCAAAGGCTTCCTTCCCCCCCAGAAAACAAAATCAACACACCTCTTCGAGCGCTGCATAGTTCTCCGAAGTACCGCCTCGGGGATTTTCCCGATTGCTTACTCGCCGCCCGATGCTGTAGTCTTCCTCCATATTATTTCCATTATCAGCCGACAATGGGCTAATCAAAGGATCGTCATCGTCCTCCTCAACCATTGTGCTTTTGTTTGGTACAATGGTGTTGCTCTGGGACTGCTTCTGCAATGGCCGGTCGTAATTGTTCGGCGGCAGACCCGGCGACGGTGGTACGGCACCACCGCCGCCGCCAATGCCACCGCCACCAGGACCCATGCCAAGCGCACCCAGTCCAACGCCGCTGCGCATAGAGCGCACCGACTCAGCCTCTGATGGACGCCGTCGACTCTGTCCCCGTGGTGTGAAGCCGTTCATGCCGCCGCCGACTGGTGTCTGGGCACGACTCGAGGGCCGCATCGAAGCCGGGCTGTTCATGCGCGGGATGTCGCCAGCAATGAAGCGAGGAAAACGGCGCTCGAGTTCGCAGAAGACATCGGTGGCGAGGTCGCGGAAGCGAGACGGGCCAAGCGAAGCCAGTGTTTGCCGCGCCTGGTTGCGTTTTAGGTGGTAGGCGTCCTCTGGGAGGAGGTAGGACGGCACGCCGCCGCCGTCGGGCCCATTGGCGCGGCGGCTGAACGCCTGTCGGCGCTTGAGCTCGTCGAAAACATCCGTACTCAGCTCGTAGAACTGGATTGTTGTGAGGCGCTGCAGCTTGTCGAGGGCCTTGTTAGCAGGTAAAGACGCCTTTCCGTCGCGTGACGTCTGTGCGAGAAAGCGCTTCAGCGCGAGATAATGCTCGCCGAGCACGGCATCCGAAGACTCATCGCGCTGGCTGCGCCCGCTCTCGCGGCGAGCATACATGTTGGTCCCGTCGCTGGAGCGGCCAATCGAGGGTGGTGGGGATGGGCCGCCGTTGAGCGGCCCATTCGGAAAGCCGCTGTTCATCGGGCTGGGAAGGGAGCCGCCGGAGTTCGGTGGCGAGATGAGTTGGCCTCGGCTGAGGGGGTAAGGGCCGTCTTTGTCCATCGGATAGCCGTTCGGCCAGTCGCTGTCACCTATAGACACGGGTGATAGGGGTGCATTGCGGCCGTTCATTCTTTGTTGCTGCTCGGATTGGGCGGAGACGGAGACGATGTAGACCGGCGCAAGCGATTGTGATGTCGACAAGTTGTGCTGTATCCACGTCGGACCTCTGGCCTCGTCGGGCTTTCTCTTTTCTCGCGCCGATACAGCGCTTGGGTTCGATGTCCGAGTACACTCCAAACGTAAGATACAGTGGCGTCAAACCGCTGACGTTCAAAAAGTCACAATCCTCCCGCGACTCGATGCTAATCGAGAGCCGATACTCCTCAGTTCTCGCTGTTCAGTGTCGTCGATGTGGTTTCGTCGTGATATCGTTCGTTTCGTTCGTCCTGCAAACCAGTCTGCGCACGGGAATACTCAAAGATATTGTGCTCGTTGTCTTCTTTTTCTTGACTTTCTGTTCCGACCAGGAGAAGGGTGAAGGGGGGACGGACCAAGCGAACAGGACCAAGCCAAACTGTCCAAGTACCTGCGTACCTCCTACTTTTACTCTGAGAGTGTCGTACCTTCCTTCAGGGGGTGGAGTAAACCAAAAACGACACTAATAAAGGGAGGAAGGGGGGGTGTGGCACAGAGAAAACGGAAGCAACGTTTTGTACGGAGTAGGGAGCCAGGTACGGAGTACCATTCACTGCTCACCATGCCAGGAGGGAGGAGTGACTGGGAAACAGATAGCACAGAATTGGGAGAGGAAAATCCGCGACACAGGCAACAGGCGGCTGGGGTTGATGCTGAAACGTCGAGACTGATCGCGGGACGTTTTCGGAAAGGAGGGGGGGTGTGAAAAGGGTAAGGGAGGGAAATAAAAAGTGGAAACACGATGGACAAGGGCGACGACGACTCAAAGGCTAGCGGCAGAAAGGGCGAAAGTGCTCCAACAAACACAACAGCGCAAGGGATGTCGTGAACAATGATCACGATTGCAGTGCCAGCCGCCAAGAAAGGCAGGATCTACGGGGTACGGAGTATTTCGTAGTATCGTGCCATTGCGAATCTGCTCCATCAAGCCACGCCGCTGCGCAAAGTTCTGTGCCCACGTACGGAGTACTCCGTTTGAGGTCATTGCTTGCCCTTTTTTCTTCACTATTTTTCTCCCTGCATTACAGTTACGGAGTAGCCCTTTTTGGTTGGCGCCCGTCATTTGCTTCAGTGGCACAAGCTCGGGAACAGGCTGCTGCAGGGTCTGGCCCAAAAAGGGGGAGCGGGTGGCGCGCGCTAAGTTGCGCCCCAAGCCGCCAGAACATGGGGATGGAGGCTCAGAACTCGAGCACTCAAAAGAGCTCACTGAGGAAGACGGAGTGACAGCAGCCAGGCGCACGGCAGCAAACGCCGATGCATGGGCAGCTCTGGTCCCTTCTGCTTCACGTTGCGTCTCCTTCGTCAGCTGCCGCGTCATTGCGCCTGGCTCTGGTGAGATAAATACTCCGTAGACATGCTCCGTAAGACGTCGCTATCTCCGTGCGTCTTGCTAGGGCCGGGTTAGAATGCTAGAGTCGACGACAGTTGGTTTCGCTTTGCTTCTTTGGCCGCTCCGTCCTCTGCAATCTCCAGAACGGAGTGCGCTGAGTCCTCATTTTACTCGTAAATGCGTCACCATGCCCCCGGCCTATGATCAAGGCCGAAAATAAGACAAGTCGAGAGATGTCTCCTCTCCTTCTATCGCCGTCCTTCCAGCACTTTAATTGCCGCCCATGATCTTCAGGGGATGCATCCAATAGGCGGCCAGCATTGAGGTCGAGACGGTGCTGGAGCCCCACTTTAAGTGCTCAGAGCGCTTGCATTGGCTGGGAGATTGGTCCGCAATCTTCGAGTGTTCCGTACGCCGTACGGAGTACCCCATACAACCAGCAAACGGGAAGATTGTCAACGTTCCTAATATC
Source organism: Ophiostoma angusticollis (assembly GCA_019925545.1). Taxonomy (NCBI): domain Eukaryota; kingdom Fungi; phylum Ascomycota; class Sordariomycetes; order Ophiostomatales; family Ophiostomataceae; genus Ophiostoma; species Ophiostoma angusticollis. The sequence continues at coordinate 481,292 of JADHKL010000003.1, forward strand.
TCTGGACAAAGAAGAAATAAAACGGGTAGAAAACGCTCTGTCAAATTGTGAAGGTCAAGCAAAAAGAGTAACTCTCGCGAGAAATAATGGGACGAGGATGCGAGTTCTTCCACTAGCCAAGTCAGATACAACCAAGGCACAGCAATCACTATCCATCTGCTGCGTTATGCACGAGCCAAGGGTGGTCGAGGCCATCTGACCGAGTTCCTGGGAGACGCCGGTCTGTAAACTCAATGAGCATATTCGGTGCTGCCAAGGACAAACTTCTTCAGACGACGTCGAACCGTCCACTCTGCTGCTGCTCATACTTATTCTCCGACAGCCACGGCACTCGCTTCCCCAGACTCGGCTTCACCTGGACCCTTTCTGCGTCCTGGCATGATCTCAGGGCCCTCACTAGTCTTCAAGATCCCGACCGGATGATCACAGGGTAGTCTTTTGTATGCCTATCTTCCACGTGCGTTCCATGCTGTCTGCCACGGCGCCTTGCATTGTTTTGGTGTTTGCTGTGTTTGATGTGCGTCCCGAACAACAGCAGGGGGTTATTGTGCTGACGGTACGGCGCCATCGCAACGAACAATAGAACATGCACAAAGAAAGTGCTCATCAGACAGGGTTTCCGCGGCGCCAGTGTCTTTGGGCGACTCGACTGCACAAAGCAAGCAGAACTAGTGTTTCTGAGTGGCGCAATTCACTATTTGCCTCGGAGCTCGACGGTGCACCATGGCTGACGGCGTCGTCACAGTTCGTCTGGTCGTCTCTCCCTTCTTCGACCCTCTGACCCCAGCTTCTTTTCCTTCTCCATCAGCCCCGCCGGCAGATCGCCACCCGCTCCGGGTATTATGATGGGAGGCAGGCCCTGACACGCCATAAAGTACATGTACTGGTGTATCCGGTGGCCAACGAACTGATCGTAAGTGTTTGCGATTGCTTAGTCAACAGCCGGAAACGTCCGATATAAGTTCAGAACCAAGCAAGCGTCCACGTCGCCGGCAGGTTCGGCCACCGCTCCTGCCACTCGGCAAGAATGTCGGGGACGCGCTCGTCAAAGCTAGACCGACTAGCCGCGCCGCCGGCATCGAAGCCAGCAGCGCCGACCTTTTCGCGCTCCTCTGCCGCTGCGCGGTTGAGCGATGTCGCCAAATCCAGGATGCCGCGACCACCCAGCGCGGCCTCTTCGTGGTTGTCCCGGATGTCGACGTTGATCACATGGACGGGTCGGTTCAGCGGCGAGCCACGGTTGAGTAGGTCGTCAATGACGGCGTCCCAGCAGCGCTCCTCGCAGGTGATGACAACGTCGACGATGCCGCCCTCGGAACCAACACTGCCCATGTCGGACATGTGCTCGAGGCGTGGGATGCCGACCTGCCAGTCCTGCCAACGCTCAGGGCCCCATTTGATGCCACGGTTGCGGTTGATCATGTTCAGCACGCCGTTGGCGCGGTAGAGCCGGACGTCCTTCTCTTCGAGCTCGCGGTAGATGCTGTCATAGGACGTCTTGTTGAACTGGTAAACGTTCGGTTGTGTGATGCTGGGGCCGGGCAGCCGCACAAGGGAGCCCGTGCCAAAGGAGATGACGGGAAAGCCGGCCTGGGCTAGGCGGAGATGGGCTTCCATAGATCTACAACGGACCGGGGAAGCGTTAGACAGTCTTCCGGTTATGACTTTCTCACTAGGCCTCCTTCAGAGACCCTTGCAATCGCTAGTTCTACGAGGGCTAGAAGTAACCGAGATAATCCATCACGCACCGGTTCTGGTTGCTGGCACACACGGTGCAGAACTTGAGCTTGAAGCCACCTGCATCCTCCGCCTCGGCGGCGCCCGGAGGAGGCATGGACACAGCAGTGCCTGTACCGTTGGCAACAGCCATGTTCGCTTCGTTGACAGGTTTGAAAAGTCCTCGGAACGGTGCGTGGAAGGCCGGTAGGCACAGGTAATGTGTCGCCACGGTCGCTCTAGACTCGAAAACATGTCAGCAAAAGGTTCAAGAAACAAAAGCATCAAAAGAGTAGACCAAAGATGTCCATCAACCAAGCTGCCGTTTTGCCGTCCTCTGCTGAGATCAGAAGTATGTTGCGTAATTAAATAAAAAAGTCATCAAGCGTCTCAGACAGCTCCAATAAATGATTCATCATATGGCAAGAGAGACATAGCAGGCAGTGGGTTGATGGCATCAGTCAATGGCGTGGCTCACCTGCTCGTCGAGTCGCGATTGTCGTTTTCCAGTCTTCTGCCGTCTTCCTCTGCTGCAGAGCGCGCTCAGGTCAGGTCGGCGCTGACGGTGCCCGTAGAGAGCAGGCGCTGCTTCATCTGCAGGTCACAGTCTAGGTTGGCAGTTGTCCGCGGACGCATGTCGCCGTTGGGCACATGGGGACGGATGCTCGTGTGCTCGTGTGCTGCGTGCTGTGTGCTTTGTGTCGGTTGTTCGTGCAAGCTTTTCATTCTGTCAAAGTGCTAGTGCAAGTGTCTGTCCGTCACGTGCAAATATGGGCCCGCAAAGGGCGCCCGGAGGGCCCAGCGCTGTTGTGCACTGGGCCGTTAGCGCAGGCTTCTGCGAATCTGAAACGACAGAACACAACCACCTGCAGCTGGCCACCTTGGCACAAGACTGGTGGAAGAAAGCACAGCATGAGTGGTCCAGAAATAGAAAAGGAGGATCAAGACCGATATTGGCCGAGGACCGAAAGACAGGTAGCCAGCGTCAATATACGCTTAAACTTGCACACCGCAAGATGGTCGAAGACGACTTGCACTCGGCCTGGACTGTGACATTGTCTGCCTCGTCAACGACCCCTGTGGCAGTGTCTCGGGTCTTCAGCCGCCGGTAGACGGAGCGGTTTTTTGAGAGTCGCTGGGACGAGTATGCATCGTGGGATGCGATAGCGGTCTATTGAGAGTCGCCGGGACGAGTATGCATCGTGAGATGCGATAGCGGTCTATTAAGATTCTGAGATGCCGCAAGCAGTCCTACGACTGTCCCTGTCAGCGGTTGCAGGTCGTCGACCATGCCCTGTTCAGAGCTGATTGCCCTACTTAACCTGCTGTGACAGGGCACCCCACCTGTTGCTCCTGTCATATTAATGGCCTGACTTTAGCTGCCACAGTCTGACGAGACGCTAAACCACTGCGATCTGGCAAACATCCAGCGTCCTTTTGGCGCCCGACCCGTCTCTCCAGCGCTGTGGCTCGCCCAGCCACTGACTGAGAGGGCAGGCCCCGCGCGCTTAGCACAGGCGTTTTCTTGCCTTTTCGCCCATCCAAACCTTCCCCCCTCGCTCCTCCTCGCAAGCGACTTTGCGGACGCACCTGCTCTCTGCGGCCATCTTGGCCTCCCGCTCCATCGGACCAACCTGCTTCTTCTTCCTCCCTCTCTCTGTCTCGCTCAAGTTCCATCTCTGCTCTTCCTGGCAGTATCTCCAACTCGACACCAAGCCGTTGACAATCCCCGACTCGTCGAATCTTCGTGACATTCTGCCGCGTGCCACCAGCGCCTCCCACCGTTGCTGCGCGCGTATTGTCTTTCTTCGGCTTCGCGCTCCCGCTCTCTTTTTTCTTCTCTTCCCCTCTCCTCCCTTCTCTGCTCTTGTCTTCTTTCGTTGTTCCCTCCATCTCACCGTTGCGGCCGGTCTATCAACTCGACTCGAACAGCCTCTTTTCCACCTCCACCGACTCGAGACCGAGCTTGTCTTGCGATCCACGTCTTCCTTTCCGGTCCCTTTGCATTGGACCCCGTCGCCAACACTCTTTGACCGAGAAACCCTCGGAAAAACCTCGCTGCCAGTCGCCTTCGCCGTGCGTCTGCGTCCATTTGTGGCCAGTCGCAAACAATTCTGCATCCATCCCGCAGCTCGTTCTATTCTTAGACACATGCATAGTCTGAACAAATACGGTCTCCTGTCTCACCCATCTTGAAAGACACAACTTCGCCGCTCCATTCTCTTCGGATTCAATCATCCGCATCGTGACCTGCGAAAGAGTTGACAGCGAAGCTCGGGACATCATCCTCCGCCAGCCGTCAAAGGTGGCACACGGCGATCTGGGACAGCGACAGCGACCGCCACAGCCAGAAGGAAAGGGAAAGCAGTTCTGCTACCCTATACCTCGTCTACGACCCTTCAAGTCCTGCGATAGGTACCAACGATACTGTTTCGCAAAGTTGGCGTACACTGCTGCAGTACCTTTCTGCGGCGACGGGCCTCAGCCGCGTGGGAGGGCTAGACCGAGTTTTGAAACAGCCACAGTCTTCCGTTGATGAACGCGCGCGGGCTTCACAGAACATTCAACAAAGACGGCTCTCTATCCCCAGGCTTGAGGTCAAAAGTTCGGCAAATCCTCACCTCAACTCAGCACGTACATGCTTTTCTGACCTCTCGGAGCTTCGCGTGCCTGGCTCCGCTTAGCCCCTCGGCCGGTGCGCGCCTCCTCAACCGAAGATGACGACGATGGTAAACCTTTCCTCGTCCTCATCAGCAACATCACCGCCGGCTGCTGCCCCAACATCCGCGCAGTCCCCGAACCCAAATCATCCTGCGCTTTCGCCACTGGTTACTTCCCCACCGCCACGCCGGACAAACATCCCACGCCCAATGTCTCACGCGTCAAAAAACCGCTTGTCACAGTATTCCAGCGGTTCGGTTCCCTTGAGGTCACGCCCAACGTCCCACGTCTTTCCAGTCTACCCCTCCAGCTTGCCATACGCACTTGTGCGGGACTTTGCCTACCCTCAAGGCCACCCACTGCACTATGGCACACCCCCCGAGTCATCACGACCTGCATCAGTCATAACATCGTCCCTCGACTCACAATCACAGCGACGTCTATCCGATCCGCCAACTTCTTGGGAAACGAAATTGGGATGGAATGATGGAGGGTCGTGGGAAAGCGATTCTTTTCTCCGGGCCACTGATATCCCGCCGATCTACCTCGCTGATGGGCCACCATGGAGTGAGGATGAAGACTTACAGAGCCCAGTCGTGAGCTCGCGGCACAGAAAGCACAAGTCCGCATCGAGCGCTTATGAGCATAGCAGATCTCGAAGCGCGGGCGAGAATGTTGGCGTTGGCGTTGGCCCTGGAGCTGTGGGCCGTGGGCACCACGGCAGTTCGGCAATATTGAACCCCGAAAGCTACGATAGGGAAAGAGGTTATTACGTGGGTACGAGTGGCGATGGCAGCGAGCGCTACTACGTGAACCAGGGGGGTGACGAGGCAAACGGACCTGGCGGCGAATACGTCACTTACCCGCCGAGCGAAGCGAGACACTCGACCAATCCGTACCAGATGCAATCCCTTCGCCCATATGGGGGATACCGACCAGAGTCTGACGGGTCAAGCCCGATCTCGTCACCCGGCTTCCGAGAGGACGACCAGTCACGGTATTCCCGCGACTACCAGTTCACCATCACATCGCCGGACGAAGAGATGCACGGCAAAGCAGTGGCTCTGTTTGATTTTGCGCGGGAGAACGAGAACGAACTGCCTCTTGTCGAGGGCCAGATCATTTGGGTTTCGTACCGGCACGGCCAGGGCTGGCTGGTAGCAATGGATCCCAAGACGCAGGAGAGCGGTCTTGTTCCGGAAGAATATGTCCGGCTTCTGCGGGAGATCGAGGGTGGCATCAGCAGCCTGACGGGCCAGGCCGTGAGTGCGGACCTGCCGGGCAGTCCCGTTGACGGCGGCACGCCCACGCAAGCGGAGCACCAGAGCTTCGGTGGGCACACACCGACGCCGAGCAATGTGTCTAATGGCTACCACCAGCCAGTCGTGTCGACCTTTTCAACATCCAGCAAGGACCTTGATCCCTATCCGCAACATTTACTTGGCACGCAAGCCGGGCAGACGCCACCTCAGGTCATCCATTACCATGGTCAGCGCGGCGGGTCGCAGGCAAACACACCAACAGTGCTCAGTCACCAAGACGCGGGCCTGATGCGGCGCGGCAGCCAAGACGCATCGGCAGCCAAGAAGAGCGATGGACACGTCCCGCCGACTCTCGAGTCATTACCAGACGAAGGGGTGGAAGAAACAGGCAAGGCGGCGGCCGCGGTGGTCGAGTAGACCGAGAGCGGCATTTACGAGTCTCACTAATGCGTTGCAATGCTTTGGTTTCTTTCTTTTTATTTCGATTTCAATCTTGGTTCCTTTCTACTGATGCGCTGCGTTTTGTATGAGTATCATCATTGTTGTGGGCTTGGGCATTTTCTATGTTGGTCATGGTCTTCATCTGCTGATATCCTGGTGGAGGTGAGGAGTTCTGAATATGAGGAGGCGGATTTGTTTGCTTCCCACAGGGTTTCTTTGGCTATCTCCCTCGTGCTGTCTGTTCGCTTTGGATTCTTGATGTGATGACTTTGGCGTCTTATGGTGGGAGTGTAGACACTCCAAAGCCTGGTACGGATAGCGCTCGGCACTCGGTGATGAATTTCTACCGTGTGGATCACGTGTCGAGTTGATAACGCATTAGGCGGGGAGGGATAACGCAATGGCGGGCGGGTCTCGACAATATTGCGCGAGCTTTGAAGCTAACAGAGTCCGGGCAGTTCCTGTTTCTTCCCCCTTCACTGAGCTTTATCCGGTGTCCGTTTTCTCCTCGTCGACCATCCAACACCTCGAAACATCGCCTCCATTCACAATGTTTGCACGTGCAGCTTCCCGCACATTTTTCGCGGCCGCCGGGCCCATGAAGCTGGTAAGAAAAGCAACACTGAGAGCTGACGTCAGAAAATGGGCGGGCCGCGGTGCGGCTTTGGCTCAGATTGGCTCGCTCAGGCACTTCTCATCTGTCCAATGCTGACTTGACCCCGTTCTTTTGCAGGTTCCTGCCCCAATCCGGAGATATGCTACGGCGCCAGCCGGCGGTAGCGGCGGCGGCGGCAACACGGCGCTGATCGCGGCGGCGGCGCTGGCGGCTGGTGCCGGTGGCTACTATTTTTTCTCGTCCAAGGGTGAAGCTGACGCGGTCAAGGCGGCGGCGGCGGCGGCGACGGCGGGCACGGCGGCAGAGGCCAAGAAGGCGCTGACGGGTGGCGAGCAGGGCTTTGTGCCGCTGACAGTGGAGCAGGTGGACACGCTCAACCACAACACGAAGCTGGTGCGGTTCAAGCTGCCGGAGGCGGACCAAGTGTCGGGGCTCGTGGTGGCGAGCGCGCTGCTGACCAAGTTTACGCCGGAGGGTGCGGAGAAGCCGGTGATCCGGCCGTACACGCCGGTCAATGACGAGGACGAGCGCGGGTTCCTGGACCTGCTGGTCAAGCGGTATGAGGGCGGCGTCATGTCGTCGCACATCAACGCGCTGAAGCCGGGCGACACGCTAGAGGTCAAGGGCCCGATTGTCAAGTACGCGTGGGCGCCCAACAAGCACGACCACATCGGGCTGGTGGTGGGCGGCACGGGCATCACGCCGGCGTACCAGCTGATCAAGGCGGTGCTGAAGAACGCGGCGGCAGACAAGACCAAGGTGACGCTGGTGTATGGCAACATTGCCGAGGAGGACATTCTGCTGCACAAGGAGCTGCGCGCGTTTGAGAACACGTACCCGCAGCAGTTCCGCGCCTTTTACGTGCTGGAGAAGCCGCCCAAGGACTGGCAGGGCGCAAAGGGCTACATCACCAAGGACCTGCTGAAGCAGGTGCTGCCAGAGCCCAAGGAGGCCAACGTCAAAGTCTTTGTGTGCGGGCCGCCGGGCCTGATGAAGGCCATTTCGGGGCCCAAGAAGTCGCCGGCGGACCAGGGCGACTTGTCGGGCACGCTGCAGGAGCTGGGCTATTCCAAAGACCAGGTGTTGAAGTTCTAAGCTTAGATAGGTGTAGATGGCGGAAATCAATTACAGAAGGAGAGAATCTTACGGTTTGCTGCGGCCAAAATCGACGGAGTACGGAGTACCGATATTATGTGCAATCCCCTGTTTTGGCAACTGCCGTATTTGTGGCGGTGAAGACAACAGCCACCAGTCATGCAGGAACCCCCCTTTCAGGCCGGAACAGCGGTTGAGGGGTAGGATATTCTGGGCATACTTGGTAGGGTATTCTGGGCATACTTTTTGTTGATATCCCAGCGGTTGCGACTTCAATCTGGTGGCCGCGTTCTCGCTGTTGTTCATTTCGCCGTTTGCCCCCCTCGCCATGTCCGACTCTCGAAAACGATCGTCTCGGTCGTCACACCACACCCACCGCAGTGCCCGTCATGGCGGCAGCGCGCCGTCGAACCGTTCGTCAACGTCGTTGCACCGCGTGCCTGGCGGCAGCTCCCACCACAACCGCTCGCGCGAGTCTCTAGTGCCGACAGCACCACCTTCGACGCCTGCCGCGCAGACGGCCTCCTCCTCGTCGTCAGCGTCCTTTGCTCTGCAGCCACCCGCGTCCGATCCTGGCCCCGGCGGCGGAGGTGCCGGTGGAATCTACGGCAGCAGCCTAGGGGCCCGCGCGAGCTTATCGCGCTTCTCTCTGACGGACCAGTTTGCGGCAACGCGCAGCGTGCTGGACTTTGGCTTCGATGACGGGGCGTCGTCCATCTTTGACGCGCAGTCCATCTTCTCGGTCGGCAGCACTGTGCGCGGAGGAGTACCGGGGCTGGGGGGGCCGGGCATGACCCGCGACGTTGCGCCCTGGGAGGAGGCCGAGGAGGAGCAGTACCTCGGCGGTGCGTACAGCACCGTGCTCGCAGCCAGCCAGAGCGGTGGCAGCGACGACATCGGCGACCACGACAACGATGACGACACGGCGACCATTGGCGGGCGGGACGACGACAACGACGGTAATGGCAGCAATGACGGCACTGACAGGGCCGACGTTGCCACCATCCTGGAAGAGGATCCACTCGGGCCGTCAACGCTGCTGGGCGAAGTTCCATCGCCGCAACAGCGACAACGACAACGACAACGGCACAGCTCTGTGGTGGCCCTACCGCCGGCGCCGATCCTCCGCACATACTATGATATCCTCTGCCTTTCGCGGACGCAGGTCCCCCCGCCGAGTGCCGACCAGGTCCGCGCGGCGTACTACCGCCTGTCCCGCCTGCTCAACGGCAGCTTCAGCCACGGCGGCTGGGATGGTAGCAGCCAGGTCAACAATCTCATACCTGCCGCGCTACGACCCTTGGCAGCGGCGTACTTCTGGTACGTCCAGACTGCATTCGAGACGCTCATTGACCCGGTGCGACGGCTCGAATACGACTGCTACCTGGAAGATCTGGAGGACGAGGACGACGACGACGAGGACGACGAGGACGAGGACGAGGACGAGGACAAGGACGACATTGTTGCCGATGGCCCCAATAGCGAGCAGATCGGTGACGCCACGGCAGTTCCCCAGCGTTCGGTGCAGCTGCCTTTGTCGTTTGTGCGCAAGGATGACTTCCAGACGACCACCGACATGGGCATGCGGTGTGCCGTCGTGCGTGGCACTCGGGGCAGGGGCAACGACAGCTACAATGGCAGTCTTCTGCCCTCGCTTGCGCCCGTCGACTACTCCCTCACGCAGACCGTCCGCGTCGGCCTGCCCGCTCTACGTCGCCACTCTGAGGCTGGTCTCTTCCGTCTGCAGAGCCAATTCTGCCGGACTCAACGCCTGCTACGCGGCCAGTACGACCGCTACGTCCGGCCATCATCGTCATCATCAGCCACCGCGGCCAACAACACCAGCATCGGCAAGTCCGCCGCTCCGTGGCCCGTCCGCTGCGGCGTCCCCATCGTCAGCCTCTCCGCCTCGACCTACGCGCTGTCGGCTGCAACGGTCGATGAGGTGCATGCCGTCCCCCTCCCACTCGGCGACCGCTTCCAGCCGCTGCTGCCCGACGTGCTCAACCCATCCCGCTTGGCCCAGCTGGTGCGCACCCGGGCCAGCGGCTGTGTCGTGCTAGCCTATCGCCAGGAGTTCTGGGCCTGCCCGTCCGTCAGACAACGTTCCTGGTCAAATCAACCGCCACAACCGCAACCACCGTCCACCGTCGCCGACATCGAGACCCAGGTGCTGCCGCGCCTGGCTGTGACGGCCCGTGTTGCGCAAACCGTGGTGTTACCGGCGGCTGTGCAGAGCTGGGAAGGTCGGCTTCTGGGGACGCGGCACGCCGCCGAGCCACTGTACATCGAGGCCATGGTGCAGAGCGGCGAGGCTCGCTTCCTCTCTGCCCTCCCGTCGTCTTCAACGGACAAGTCGCTGCCACGGATCGGCCTCGGCATCACTCGCCGTGTTGTGGGCACCGCCAGCAGCAATGTTTTCTTGTGTGCTGATAGTGGCAACGCCTGGTGGTGGGGGCAGGAATCGTTGTCGTCCTCCTCTTCACTCCTGGCACCATTCATACCGCCCATGGTCGAGATTGGCTACAGCACCGGCCCCCACGAGCTGGGCCTGCACGGCGGCCGACCGTTGACCGGCCCTGCCGATCGCGGGCTCAAAGGTGCCGATGACGACGTGGACACGCTGGCAGCCAGTGCGAGAAATGCGTGTTACACCGCCGCCGCTTCCGCTTCCGGGCGTGGCCGGCGCACTAAAACTCAGGTGCCACCCCACGCAACCTGGACCGTCTCCACGGCCGTGACGGGCAGCGGCTCGATCGCTGCGTACCTGCGCTATGGCCGCACCGTGTTTCTGACGCCGCTGTGGCGCCAGAAACAGCAGACGCTGCAGACGCTGCAGACGAAGAAGCAGATCAAGAAGCCACGCCACTCGCCCCAGCGCGCTGTCCGCGTCGAGGCGGAGCTGTGCGCCGCCGACCGCTTCCTCTGCGATGGCTACCTGGCCATACGCGCCCTGGCCCCGGTCCGTTGGTGGGGCATCCGCAACCGATGGACGTCGCCGACGTCCCCGTCCCATCACAGCCCCCTCCTGCGCAGCACCACGCCCGCGAGCTCGACGCCGCCCAAGCTCGGCCTGGAAGTCGCTCTCAGTGCAGGCAGCGGCAGCGTTCACGTGTCGCTGTATTGGTCGCGCCTGGGCCAGCGCATCAAGCTGCCGTTCCTGCTGCTGCCAGGTCTATCGTCGTCGTCGTCGTCGTCGTCGTCCAAGCTCTTCTTCTGGGCCGCCATCGTGCCCGTTGCTGGCATGGTGATCCGCGAGCTGGCGCAGAGCTACTGGCGCATTGTTGCCGCCCGACGCAGCGCTTTGGCAGCGGCTGCTGGCCGTGCCATTGACGACACTGGCGAGGCGGCCGGCGGCTACGCGGTCGCCAACGAGGAGGAAGACCAGGCCGTGACGCGGCACCGTGCGGAGGCGGACGAGCTGACCATGATCCTGGCCTCGGCCGTGGACGCGCGGCGCACGGTGGAGAAGCAGCTGCTGGAGCACGTACATCATGTACAGTCGCGGCCGGCTAGCCGCACAGACGAACTGGTGATTCTCAGCGCCAAGTACGGCGTCGCGTTGGCCGACGACCCGGACGACGCGGCGGTCGCCAGCCGAGCTGGCCGAAGAGCTGTCCGTGGCCTCGGCGGCGCAGGCATCATCTCGCCGGCGCCTGTCACGGCCATGGCGTCGCGCAACGGCTGGGCGCCCGACTACGAGGTGGCCGATGTGACGGCGGCGGTGTCGGCGCTGGTTGTGCCTGGTGGAAGTGGCATCGGCGGGTTTTGTGTAGACACCGACCACTTAGTCATCCCTCAGGGCCTCTACAAGAGTCGCATACTCGGCTTCTGGGACCCGGCGCCAGGTTTCCATCAGCCCGCCAAGGGCAAGAAGGTGCTCCACGTTCGGTACCTCTGGCTGGGACAGGAGCACGTTGCCGAGGTGGGCGACCGGCAGGAGTTGCGTCTTCCGTGAGGGAGACGGAAGTTTATGAAAGTGCAACTGTGGATGATTTATGAAGCGTTGGATTTGGATGAGATATGAAAGAAGTCAATCAAGTTGGATAGCTTCCATGTCTGAGAATTGTTCTATTGGATATGCCTCTAACCTGAGATTTATTCTCTCTAGGGAAAGGCAGAGCTGCTGCAGCTTGCTAGGAACTTTTGTAACGACGACGGACAAACAAAAGATCAAATCAAATCAAATCAAATCAAAAAGAAGGAAAGAAAGAAAGAAAGAAAATGAAATGGATAGAAAAAAGAGAAGAAAAGTAAAGAAAAAAAGGAAAAAAGGAAAAAAGGAAAAAAGGAAAAAAGGAAAAAAGGAAAAAAAGCAAGATACTCAAGATAAAGCCTGGCCAAAAATAACCTTTTCCAACTTGTCACGCTCGCCGCTCTCCTCACACATGCCTCGGAAGATGCCGTCGGGTCCCTTGTCCCAGAGCTCGCGCGGCGTGCCGAACTCGGCAACGGCGCCCTCGCTGAGCACGAGGATGCGGTCAAAATCGGCAATGGTGCTGAGCCGGTGCGCAATCACGAGCAGCGTGGCGTCTGTAAACTCCTCGCGGATGCTGCGCTGGATGAGACCGTCCGTGTGCATGTCGACAGCCGAGGTGGCCTCGTCGAGCACCATGACGCGCGGCCGCCGCACAATGGCGCGGGCGAGGCAGAGCAGCTGGCGCTGGCCCTGCGACAGGTTGAGGCCGCCCTCGGAGACGGTCGAGGAGAGGTCGTTGAACACATTGGTGTTCTTTTGTTCAGAGGCGGCCGAGGGGGATGAGCTGGCTGTGCTCGGCACGGGACTGTTGCGGCCAGACGCCGCAGCGGATGCCGACGGCGAAGTGGTCAGATGCACACGCTCGAGAGAGTCGCGCAGCTCTTCGTCCGAGTGGGTGTCAAAGGGATCCAAGTTGCTGCGGATGGTACCAGAAAACAGGACGGGGTCCTAGACAGTTAGTTCTACACACACAGAAACGAGAAGGAAGATAAAAAAAAAGAAAAAAAGAAAACGACGCAAAGTCCAGCCCATCAGAATACGTGCCTGCGGAATAATGGCCAGACGGGATCGTAGATCGCTAAGCTTGATCTTGGAAATGTCGACACCGTCAATGTGGATACTGCCGGAACGCGCCTCCAGGAAGCGGAAGAGCGCGAGCGTCAGCGACGACTTGCCAGCGCCCGTGCGGCCGACGACACCGACGCGCTGGTTGCGCTCGACACGGAAACTCAGGCCCTTGAGCACGGGCGGAAGGTCGTCGGCGTAGCTGACGACCAGCTCGTCGACCTCGATGCGGCCCTCGGTCGGCCAGGCGGCCGGCACGGACTGGCCGCCAAGGTCTTCGGTTTTGAGCTCGGTGTACTCGACGATGCGCTCGGCGGCGTTCATCTGCAGCTCGACGTTGGAGTAGAGGCGCACCGTCCACATGACGCACGAGGCAAAGTCGAGGGCAAAGGCAAGGGCGAAGCCCGCCAGGGCCGAGTCCATGTCGGGCGACGACAGGATGATGGACGCCACAATGACCGAGAAAAAACAGCCGACCAGCGTCATGCGCCAGCCAACCCAGCGGTTGAAGAGAATCAAGTGCCACGTGGTCGCGCTCCAGTCGTCGAGCCGGCGGTACATGCGGTCAATGTACACCTGCGTCTTGTCGAAACCGCGAATGGTGGCCACGCCAGACAGCGCGGTGCCAAACAGCTCAAACACCGGAGACTTGGCCGTGCTGTCGAGCCGCTTGGCCGGCCGTGCCGCCGCAATGTACACAAAGGCAAAGTGCGTGCAGATGGCCAGCAGCACAAAGGACATGAGCACAATGTACGGCGACACGAGAAAGCCCGACGCAACCACTCCAAAAATCTGGATCAACGAGTTGCCACCAAAGCTGATGGAGTTGGCCAGCTGCGAGTCGATAGTGTTGAAGTCGGCCGTGAACCGGTTCAGGATGCGGCCCACCGGCACGGTGTCGAGCCAGCGCAGCGGTGCACGCAGGATGACAAAGTTGAGCCTGTCAAAGAGAACGCGGCTGGCCTTGATGGAGCCGGTGTAGACATAAAAGTAGCGGAACGAGCTGATGAGGGCCGAGGCGGCGGCGAGAACGACGTAGATCGTCATATAGTGGCTCATGGAGTCGGCCGTGTAGGTGGCAGCAGCGCCGGTGGCAGCAGCACCGGTCGTGTCTGCAACGGCGTGGCCAGTCCAGCCTGCAATCGCGTGCAATGGTGTCTGTTGATGGAAGTCGACGCCGTAGGCGTACGTGTTATGGCTTTGACCCAAGGCGTGGTGGCCGACCGTGGAAAGGTTGAGGCCCGTCGTAACGTCCTTTTCGTCGTACAGTCCTGTCCAGATGCGCAGCCACCAAGAACGGCCTAGAGGGGGGGGAAGGGGGGTCAGAGTGTGTCCGAACAGACGAGGAACAACAGAGAAGAGGAAAATAACCCACCAAGACTCAGGGCCTGGACCGTGAGAAAGAGCGCCAAAACACACAACCAGAACGGAAAACCGCCGCTCGCCTTGAGGTACGAATAGTAGACGTGTCTGCGCACGGCGCCCTCTTCGCGCTTTTCATCCTCTACAAACTTCCTGGCCGTCTTCCGCGACGGCTGGTCTTGCTGCAGGTGTGCCGCCGACTGTGATGCTCGCGACGCAACTTTCTTGAGAGCCTCTCCTGTTTCCGCGTCATTGTCGTCGCCGTTGTCGGTCGAGTTGTCCGAGTTGACGGCCGTCGCCTCGACCGTTTCGGTTTCGTCCTCGTTGATTTCCGCGGCGCTCTGTTCGTGTCGCTTGATTTTGTCCAACACGCCGTCCTCCGCCAGCTCAGCAACCAGGCCCGCGTGCAGGACATGGCCGTCACCGAGCTCGACAAGGTACTTGGTCTTGGACGCGCAGAGGGCGACGTGGTGTGTCACCAGAATGCGCGTCCGTCCGACACAGAGCTCGCCGTTGATGCACTCTTCAAGGATGTGGCGGCCCACATGCGCATCCACAGCGCTGAAGATGTCGTCCATGACAAGGATGCCGGCGCGCGAGTAGACGGCGCGCGCCAGCGTGATGCGCCACTTTTGCCCGCCGCTCAGATTGATGCCGTTGGCCCCGATTTCTGTGTCCTCGCCGTCCGACAGCATCTCCAGATCCTTGACGAGGGCACACACCGCGACTGTCTTGCGGTATCGTTCTTCGTCAAGCGGCAGGCCGAACAGGATGTTGTCGCGGATGGTGGCGTTTTCGATCCACGGAATCTGGGCAATGTAGGCAATGGACTTGGGAAGGATCCAGTTTGCCCTCGTGGCCTTCTCGTCGTGCCGGTCGGCCAGAGCCGGTCCCCGCGGCACAGTCATGTTGCCGGAGAGCAGGTCAACTTCGCCGAGGATGGCTGCCAGCATCAGGCTCTTCCCCGTGCCCGTCTTGCCAGAGATGACAGACAGCTCGCCTCGCGGAAAGGCCACGCTGACATCGCGCAGGACAAACCGCTCGCTCTCGTCGATGGCTTCGTCGGATGGCCAGGCAATGGAAGCTTTGTGGAAAGAAATCTCGTCACCGTCTTCCGACACCTGGACCAGGTCCGGGCCGCAGAGGTAGTCCTCGATGCGCTTGACGGAGACCCAAGCATCAAGCAGGTCCGTGGTCAACTCTGGAATGACCGAAAGGGAGACTTCCAAGGCTCGAAACACGCCGAGGCTGACAAAGGCAACAGACGGGCTCAGTTCACCATGCAGCCATGCATACATGGAGAGAGAGATGGCCGAGAGGGCAATGGGACTGGTGATCCAGCAGGTAATCAGGGCCGCATCGTAGCAGAAGACGTTCCACACGCTCTTGAGCTCTCGGTTGCGCACCTCGCCGACCTTGTCCTCCCATTGGGGCTCGAGGGCCGAGAACTTGATTTGCCGGATGCCCTGCAGGGCCTCGGTCACGACCTGGAGCTTCTCGTCGCGGAGCTTCATGAGCGAGTCCTGGGCGTCCGAGTAGCGCTTCGAGAAGTAGACGTTGATGGGCATAATGATCGCCATGGCAACAAAGCCGGTAGACAGGGGAATCCAGCCGATCAGATCGATGAGGAAGACGAGAGAGATGACGAGCTTGAAAATGCACCCCGGAAACATGTTCTGGTAGGACGCGAATTCCGAGAGGCGCTTTCCGTCGACGCCAATGAGGTTGACGGTGCCCTGCTTCGTCTTCTTGGCCGACTCAATGTCGTCGTCGTCTGTGTCCTCCTCGACTTGGTCTACGGCTGGAACCTCGGGCGTGTCTGTCGTTGTGGCTTCTTCCGCCGCAGCCGAGTCCGTGGGACTAACGGCGGCATCCTTTGCCTTCTTCCGGCTCTGCTTCGAGTCTTTTCGCCGCATGGCCTTTTCAAAGATCAACGCGCATATCTGGGCACGGACGGGAAAGGCAAGATGCGCCCAGGACACCCAGAAGACGTACGACTCGAGCACCTGTGTTGTTAGCGAGCCGTATAGTGTGAAAGTGGAAGGAGAGGAAGGGGGAGATTACCGATTGCCCAATGATAGACACACCGAGATACAGGACCCAGATCCAGACGTCCGCGTCGAGCGGCTCGCCCGGGACTCTGTTCTCGAGAAGACGCAGCAGGTGCAGGATTACCCACTGGGGGGCAAAGTTGAGGACAGCCGTGCCCAGGGTGAGAATCCACTGCAGAGCAAACGGGGCCAGATGGGCACGTAGAACGGACAACCACAGGCGGCGGATGGGATAGTCCTTGCTCTTCCAGTAGGCCGAGACGTCACGGGCACGCGTTTTGTGGTCGGGCCGCGGAAAGTCGCTGATCTCGAGCGTGTTCTTCTTGACCGATAGTCGCATGATGTCGGCGGGCCACGAGTAGGTGAAGCGGCTGTAGGTCGTGGCGGTATACATGCGGTCGATCAGCTCGCCTTCGTAGTAGACATCGGGGCGGCGAGGCAGCAGGACACTGAACAGGATCACGCCGACAACGGCGACGATCTCGACAATGCGAAGCCCAAAGAGCACAGAGTGCGCCTCGACCAAGTCAACAGCGACTTTGGAGTCCAGCGTGAGGACAACGTAGGCCTGGGCGAAGCCGCTCAGAAACGTGTACATGCCGTATACGTAGGCCTGCGTTGACCGATGGATGGCGACGATGCCGATGGTTTGAAGGAGCAGGAGAATCTGGAGTGTTAGAACGGGAAAAAGAAAGTGCAAGAGGCAGACAATGCCGTACCCAGGATGCAGTGACCAGCCAGTTCTCGACGAAGAAGCGGCCGTGGTCATCACGGAGGGTTGCCAGGACCGAGGCGGCCAGCGAGACGCCGGCGCCGACAAGGGCAGAGACAACGAGAGCGGTCTTGGGTCGCTTGGCCGAAAAGGCGCTGTCCGACTCGGGCGTGGCGCTGCCGTCTGCATCGCTGTAGACGGCGGTGCTGCGTGGCTCCCGCTTACGGATCTGGCTGATGAGACCGGCAACAGAGGGAATGGAGAAGAGCGTGATGGCGGCCAATGCGGCGCCAGCTCCAGCTATCATGGATTCATTGTACATGATTGGTGAGGTGGTGTTGATTAGGAGATTTCAGCCTTGCCCAGCCCGGAGGCTACTCCCGTCGTTTCTTCGATGCTTGATGGCGAAAAGAAGTCCAATGAGGCCAGAGCTATAAGAAGGGCAAAGTGCAATGAAGATATTCAATGTTCAAGAGCAACAGCCGTGATCGAGAGACAAACGCAGTCCCTCCTTACAAGCAACACGAATGGCAGTCAAAACGGCAGATGATATTTGGGAATGGGTGAGAAACGAGAGAGCTGGATATGCAGCCACGATAAGAGAAGAGCTCCAAAAAAGTCGTCAAAAGGACAATTCAAGGGCAAGGCAGAGAAAGTCTCGTCGGTTGCTATTTGTATTTCTGCAAAGGTTTGCTTTTTGGCTGTGGGCCGCGAGGGCACTTAACCAAGGTGGTAGCCGTTGTGCAGATAGGTGGGTTGTGAGTGGGTATCTTTCCTGCAGGAGGCGGCAGCATCCAGAAAGGATGCGAGGGTGAGTCGCGATAAAGTGAACGGAGTTTGTCACCTCGAGCAGGAAGGAGCGAACAAGATCGCGATGCAAGAACTAGGCAGCAACTCTGCACGGCTGAACGACCGTTTGTATCGCTGCTTCCCCGGGTACATTTGTAGGTACGGAATACGGATATCTTACAGAGTATGGGTCCCGCTTGCCGATCCGAGAGGATTGACTCATCGGCGAGGCAGCATGTGCCACAGATGCCGTCCGCCGATACGGCGGCGAAAAAGCTCACAGGTTCCAGGAAAGAACGACCAACACGGAGAGGGTAGCCCCACCAGAAAGTACTGCGCGCTGTAGGAGGAAAACTACGGCGTGGAATGTAGCACGAGAGTGCTGTACAAGGGTCAGGGATGTTCACAGCCCTTCCGCATGCGGCACAGCTAAGACACGGATGCAGTCCAAGGGCCCGATCTCGCTGAACTGGCCGCATGGCCAGCTGTGGGAGGTGAGAGGGAAGATACCATCTGCTTTGCTCCTTCCTCTCTCCAGAGAGGGACGTCGTTGAACTTGCCGCGAGGCTATGCAGGCAGGCTCTGGGCCCATGACCAATGACACCATCCCAGTTCCATCCTGCCTCTTTTGTAAGGGGGTCCCTTCCTCGTGCAGCCGCCGTCACCGCCGTTTTCATGACACTTATTTCCATTCCGTCCCTCCTTTACTTCCAGGCGTAAGCATGGGGGATCTTCTGTCCATATCGTCTCTGTCCCAATGCCAGAATTTCTCGTGCTACTTGGCCAGGCTAGCACAGTCAGTAGACTACCTACCTCCCTACCTTGGTACATTAGAGCAGCTCTCTCTTAAGGTCCAGATTGCATTGCGTGCTCTGCCGGCAGTGACTCAGACGTAATGTTGTGCCCTGCCTCTTCGTTTTGGCGTCGTATTCCTAATGTCACACCGCCTGCAATTTAGCGGACTGCACAGCGCGGCAAAAGATAGCAGGGATGTCGGAAGGCCATCGCGCCGTCTGCAACCAGCAGGCACAGCCAACCAGGCGCAGGCTGTTGATGAACAGACTTAGCCATCCAAGAGACCGGAGACAGAGAGAACCGATAGAGATGATCTCGAGTTCTTGACAGTCTCCCATACAACCGCTGTGTAAGGTGTTGCTAGTAGGCACGTCCGTGTCACAGAGGCCTGAGTCCCTAAACGAGGAGTGACCCCGGTTTGAGGAGCTCGCAATACACGCTCAGAACGTCAGAGACGCCCTGGCAGGCACTCGTAGCGTTTTGAAGTCCGTTCCCGGATCCCGGAATGCCGTTCGAGATAGCACTGTGCGAACTATATAGACCAACATGCACTGTGCTGCAGCTCTTTTCAAACGGCAGGCTGCCAGCCCAGCCAATCGCATCCAAGCAAAGCCACGAAGGCTCCGTACTTTACACGACGTGGACGCGACGCCCCCATTCTGCGGCGTCTTTGCTGTGTCTCGCTTCTCTCACCACCCCTTGCCTCGTCCCGACTGCCTTTTGGCTGCCCTTCTTTCGAAACCGTCACGATAGCATCAAAGGTCCAAAGCCGTCATCGTCATCGAGCCTGAACTTCGCCGATGCCACCGCCATTCAACGCATTAAGAACAAGCTTGCCGGCCTCGAAAGAAGCGCCTTGACAAACAGCAAAAGACAGCGAAGAGATCGCCGGAACCATAGAGAAAACATACCGCTCACGTCGAGCTTCCTGCCCATCCCCATGTCACAATGAAAAGCACCCCCCTCATCATCAATTGGCATGACCACAATGCCCCCATTTACTCGGCCCACTTCGAGCCGCCGCATAGCAAAGGTCGTCTGGCAACAGCTGGAGGCGACAACAACGTTCGGGTAAGCCGAATGTGCTTCCCAGAAAAGGTCCCGCATGTCCGGAGGCAGGCAGCTAACACCCATAGCTCTGGAAAGTCGATACCGATGGCGAGAACCGCAAGGTGGAGTACCTGTCCACCCTAGCAAAGCACACACAAGCCGTCAACGTTGTCCGATGGTCGCCAAAAGGTAGTCGTTCTGTCCCTGTTCCTCTACACCTCGCTCCCTCTTGCTCTCGCTGACATTGGACAGGCGAGCTCCTTGCTTCTGCCGGTGACGACGGCAACGTGATCCTCTGGGTGCAGTCCGAATTGCACCATCCGACCTTTGGCAACGATGGCATCGAGGACAAGGAGAGCTGGCGCACAAAGCACATGTGCCGGTCCTCTGGTGCCGAAATCTACGACCTCGCCTGGTCGCCCGACGGCATGTACTTTATCATTGGCAGCATGGACAACATTGCTCGCATTTACAACGCCGCCACCGGCACCCTCGTCCGCCAGATCGCCGAACACAGCCACTACGTCCAGGGCGTCGCGTGGGACCCCCTCAACGAGTACATTGCCACCCAGTCCTCCGACCGCTCCGTGCACATCTACTCGCTCAGGACGAAAGACGGCCAATACACCCTTAACGGACTCGACGATAAGACCCTCAAGGTCGCCAGCCACTTCAAGGCCGACCTCCCGCCACGCCGTCTGGCTTCCCAGAGCCCCGCGCCATCCGACGTGACTTCGTCCCACCGCTCCCAGCTCGCCGCCCTCGATACAGCCGGCGGCATAGGCCCGCTGTCCATGAGCTCACCCGTCCCTTCGGCCCCCGGCACACCCACCTCCTTCGCTCTCCCTATGAATCCACCGAGCATTGTCAGCCACAGCCGCCGCTCATCCTTTTCGTCTCGCCGGTCCGTGTCGCCCGCACCATCAATGCCCCTTCCGGCCGTCATGTCTATGGAGGCGTCACCAAAGCCACATGCTACGACATCGAGCATCGGCCCTGGCCTCGGCGTCAAAAACTCGAGCCTTTATGCCAACGAGACCCTCACATCCTTCTTCCGCCGCCTCACCTTCACGCCTGATGGCAGCCTCCTGCTGACGCCTGCCGGCCAGTACCAGACCCAACAGCACCAAGACGGTGCCAAAACGGCCGTCGAGATCACCAATACCGTCTACATCTACTCCCGCGGAGGCATCAACAAGGCACCCATTGCGCATTTACCGGGCCACAAAAAGCCGTCCGTTGCCGTCCGATGTTCGCCCGTCATCTACACGCTCCGACAAGCACCACCAGCAACCAAGCACATCACCATCGACACGTCCTCTGCCGAGGACCCCATCCCTTCTCTTCCAGAACCCATCACCAAGCAGCCTATACCTACGACTGCGGTCTCCGCTCCGTCCGTTATGGACCCGCCCCCTCCTCCACGACCCTCTGCAACCGATGCCACGGGAACGCCGGGGAAGGGCCTCAGTGCTGGCGTTGAGACACCTGCTTCCGCTTCGGCCGTTTCAGGCGCTGCCGGCCCAGCCGCCGCACCGAGCACAACGGCTTCCACGCCAGGGCCCAAGTCGGCATTCGCGCTACCACATCGCATGATTTACGCCGTAGCCACGCAAGACTCTGTCTATCTCTACGACACCCAGCAGCAGACGCCCATCTGCGTGGTTAGCAACCTGCACTGTGCTACCTTTACTGATCTGGCCTGGTACGTGGAGTCGAAACGACGGACGACCCGTTTTGTTGGTGGAAAATAATAAGCTAACCATGTCGTAACCTAGGTCAAGCGATGGCCTCACTCTGCTGATCTCGTCGTCGGACGGGTTCTGCTCTACGCTGTCCTTCACCCCAGGCGAGCTCGGGCAGGTGTACACCGGTGACGTACCGACCGCCGCCAGCAGCAGTAGCAGCAGCGCACACAAGCGGGCGGTGTCTGCCGCCGAGGAGCAGCGGTCGGTATTGTTGTCCTCCTCCGCACAGAACACGCCTGCACCCACCCCCCCGGCTCTCTTTGCGCCGCCCTCGCCCTATACGAGTACTGGCGGCGGCGGCAGCAGCAGCAGCAGCAGCGGCGGGCCGCACCATCACCATCAGCACCGCAACTCGGGCAGCTCCTTCACGGCGGCGCCATCGCCGCCACCGACGGCCTCGTTTGCCAGTGTCCGGGCCTCGTCGCCGGCGCGGTCCAACTCGACATGCTCGATTCCTACCCCGGGGCCATCTGCCGGCTTTGCAGGCACATCCGCGGGACCTCTGACGCCCGCGACGCCCGCGCCAACGTCAACATCAGCATCCGCCAGCAGCAGCAGCATCATCAACAACCCGCCTCTGGTCGTCGGCACCGTGCCAGGCCTGGCGGCAGCTTCGCCGAGCAGCAGCAGTGGCAGCGTTGTCGCCGGCCCAACGGCGGCCGCCGCCCACCACAAAGCACTGCCCGGGCCACCGTTCACAACATCGGCAGCAGCGACGCCACCGCAGACACCGCGCCATCGCGCCAACAGCGCTGCCAGCAGCGTGGCCGGCAGTGTGGCCGGCAGTGTGGCCGGCAGTGTCGTGGGGGTAGGCGTGTCGGCAGCAGCATCAGCGACCGCTCCGAGTGCCGGTGCAAAGAGAGACGCCGCCGCCGCTAGCAGTGACGGCGACGGCAGCGGCAGCGGCAGCGGCAGCGGCAACGCGGGCGGCAGCAGTGGCGTTGATGGCAGAGAAGGCCCGCCAAAGAAGCGGCGGATTGCGCCGACGCTGGTGAGCGGGCTGGACGGGAGCAGCAGCAACAACAGCAGCAACAACAACAACAACAACAGCGACGCAAGCTGACGGACTAGGAAAAGTGGGTTTTTCTCAATGTAAAGAATGATTGTTACTATTTCGTTTCATTTGGGTTTTGGGGGAAAGGGACATCGCTTCATTGTTCATCGGCACATTGCTGTTGCTCTAGGCATTTATCTGGTGCTCAAACTGATTTCTTCTTTTTCTTACACTTCAAACTTTCTTCCCCATCCTTCGTGCATCACGCCAATGGCGCGGACATGTCCATGTCCCAACAGTCCCATTACTGTCATCATTGTGGCTGGACCTCAAAAAGGCTGGACCTCAAAAACAGAAACGCAAGAGATCCGGGCTAAATATCACGAGAACAGTTGTTTTCATTATCTCACTGTTTCCTCCCTACTCGCAAAAAGTCATGCTCCAAGCCTACCTACCTAGGTAGGTAAATATAGTCAAAGATTACCCACCCGGCGCAATCTCACCTTTGTTGGACAGGAGCCTCCTCTGACTTTGAAGACTACTGGCCCTACCAGTAACTCACCAACCCCATTTCAAGATGATAGAATCAGCGCCAACGAAGCAAGACTGTCTCTTCAACCTGAGCCCCTTCATAGCTCTCACCTAGGCTACTCCGGCCAGCTGCTGCGTCCTCCAAATCACCAGTGCCAGAACAACGGGCCAAAACACAAACTGTAGCACCATGACCGCAAAGATCGATTGTCGCTGTCGTACGTTGAGCCGGTCAACCTCGCCCCGACTGTACCAGGAGAGCCCACTATTGAACTTTCCCAAGTAGACCAAGACAGAAATGAATGGGAACAT
The DNA here is from genome assembly GCA_019925545.1 of Ophiostoma angusticollis. Taxonomy (NCBI): domain Eukaryota; kingdom Fungi; phylum Ascomycota; class Sordariomycetes; order Ophiostomatales; family Ophiostomataceae; genus Ophiostoma; species Ophiostoma angusticollis. The sequence goes on from JADHKL010000003.1 coordinate 504,471, forward strand.
GCTGATGGCAAGCATGCACCGGAACCAAGTCCGCCGCCGGCGTCGACCCTCCCGCGAGATGAATGCCTCCGGATCCATCGGTACTCCTGTGCACTCGATATCGTTCCCGCTCCGACGAAACGTGGTCCCTGCCTCGGCACGTGCGATCGCCCGCAGTTCTGCATCTTCCTCACGCATCCGTTCGCGACGGCGGGCTTGGTAGTCCCAAGGGTACAACCGGGGTGTACTGCTTCGCATCAGTCCGCCGCTGCCAATCGAAAAGCTGGGCCCTTTCTTCTGTTGAAACTTGCGCCCAAGACTATCGAGATGCAGTTTAGTAGCTGCAGATTTGAGCAGCTGAGACGGGCCACCGTAGCGAGTGCTAGAACTACCAAACGGCCTGAACGTGGCCCAAGTGCCCCCATCCACAGTGGAGCTAAACGTCGACTGCATCGTCAGATCTTTTGGAATGTAGTGCCGTCGCTTCAGTCGATTACTCCGGCCTGAGGACAGCGTAGAACGCGGCGTAAAGACGGATCCAAAACGAGACGCTGCGTATCCTTGATGAGCGCGCTCGCGGTCTTGCAGTCTCTTCCTGGCCATATCGCTCCTACTCCAGTAGGGCTCAGTGTTCAGATCCTCCGCGCGCATTGCTCGCTTTGCCGCCTGCAGCCGTGCAGCCTCCGGAAGAGGGATCAGAGGAAATGGAAAGCTGTGGACAGTTCCGCCGGAGCTGTGCGATGTGCCAGAATCTCTAGATGAGAATCCGTCATCTTGGTCCTTGCATGTGTCGTCTAGGTCTGCTGACGTTGTGGTATCATTCTTGTCGCTTCGCGTATTTCCGGTATCGCTGGATGCACCATGAAACTCGTATCCCTTCTTCGTACATAGGGCTTCCTGCTCCGAGTCCAGAGAGTTATGATGGAACTCAAATCGATTTCTCCCTTTCTCCATCCTGGGCACCAGTGGCCGGAGTGGTATGGGTGAGAAGCGATGGGTGCGGCTCCCGCTGCGCTGTCGAAATGGGCCGGATACTTTTCTCGCGAGCGTGGTTGCTGCGACCGTCCCGGCTACCTGAGAAGCAGGAAGAAAGCGTGAGGTGTTCTGTGCAAAACCGTTCACACGATGCAATCTCTGCTTCGGAATGATGACGGGAACCTTCGTACCACTTAGGTTTCGAATTTGCAAGCTCTCCTCGGACTCTTCGTGTCCGCTAGGGTGTTGCACAATGCGGTCAGTTGATGCGTACTCGTCAAATGGAACATTGTGAAAGCTGCTGTCATCGGAGACGTCGGCGACGCTGCTACCAGTGGTCTTGATGCCCCTTGCGACAAGCTGTTGAGCGACGCCGTCCATTGGACGCATCAGTCTCATGCTTCCGAACCCGACGCCACTCGTTGCGACCGTCTCCCATTCATCACGCTCGCTGGCAGCTGCATTTTCTTTGTCTCGCCGCCGGTAGAGACTACCGTGACGGTAGGACGGTATCTTCGTGACCCCATTGTTGACACTGTCATCGATCTTTGAGTTCCGGTTTCCGTTTCCCATCATGCTGCGGTTGGGGTTCACGTCCTGCAAGACAACCTTGACTTCGTACACGCTGCTTTCGGCAGCCCAGTTCGGCCTGATGATTGATGCGTCATAAAACCCATCGATACTCTCGGGCGTCGTAGAACCCAGACGAGCCGGTCCCGAGAAAAAGGGGTCCTTGTCAAGATACTCCTTGGGAATTGGTGGTGGGCGAAGCGGAATTTGGCGCAGAGCTGCGTCTTCCTCCAGGCTGTGAATAGTTGCCCGGCTGTGTGAGCTGATACCACTGATATGGTTGAGAGCCGCGCTGATATCGCGCTCCTTGGACGGATGCAGGAAAATCTTGTACGGATCCTTGTCATAGCGGAAAGGATCATCATCAGAGTCCGTGGTCATTCCTGTAGCCGAGACAGCGATTCCACTACGGAAGCTCATGTGCTTGCCTTCAGCTCGAATGGATTGGACGCGAAGCGGCTTGGGATATAACAGGCTTTCTCTTGTCGGGACTGTAAGCAGTACTTGATGCTGCTTCGGGCTGCATCCCGCCGAGCTCACGGGATTCTTTGTGCTATCGTCCTTTGGCAGCTGAATGCTGGGGCATGAGAGACGCGCAAGTGTAAAGTTGGTGCTGGGAGAGTTGTTCAAGGTATCACTGCGAAAACCAAGGCGGTTTGTAGCACCGTCTCGGGTCAAGTTGAGCTGGATCGTGGCTGGCGTCAGGGAACTGTCATTCTCGCCTAGGTGGTTGAGGATATGCGCTTCGTACTGTCTGTACAGCTGTCCGACACTCGTGTCAGTCGAACCAGCTGTTGCCATTAGGTGTGAGTCTGAGAAGCGGTTGCGGCTCAAGCCACGATCAGAAACGCTTAACGGCGAGACATTGTCGCAGGTAGACTGTTGCTGTGAAGCCAGTGACCGCGAATCTTTCCCAGAAACTGGCGGGGATACTTGTGTTGGCGATGCTTGTCCGTAGCGTTTGTGACCGAAAATCTCATCGGCCAAATCCTCAGGACTGTTGGAACAAGCCGAGGGCGAGGGCGATTCGGCTGTAGCTCTGAGTGGAGTGGTGTTGTGGGACGACGACGCCATGTCGGAGTCGTTTGTACCGTTTGTAGAACTGCCGTTCAGACCGTACGCATCATGAACAGCCATCATGCCCGAGATGCTGCGGCCGGTGATGTTGCGGTGGGCCTCGTCGAGATCACGAAAGCGGCAGCCTCGGGGCAAGTCGCTTTTCTGGTCTTTGTGCAGCGGCACCAAGTTGGGCAAAAGTAGCTTTCGCTCTTGCTCACATGGCATAATGGGCCGACGGCTACTTTCGAGTGAAGCCATTTTGGTGGTGATGCAAAAGCGCCATAGATTGCCCGTGAGGTTGAAGGAAGTGAGAAGTCAAAAAAAGAGGGCAAAGAAAGTGGCAAACATGCTGAAAAAAACGTAAACAACACTAAAGCTGCAAAGGAGGAGGCACGCATACTTTGGGAAGGAGCGAGCGAGGCTCCATCGCCAACGACGTTCCTTCCTTTTCGGGACCGCGACAGTCGAGCAGATCCGCCGTCTTATAGAGCATCTAGAGCCTACAAGCCGTCTCTAGTTAAGCATATCGAACGTCTACGAAGTGAAGAATGAAGGGAGAAGCGGATATCTGACAAGTTTAGTAGAGCAGAGTCAAAGGGAGATGGTTTGTATGGCGTTGTTGGTCGAGAGCATGATGGACATATGTTTGGCAAACACGAAGGCTTGTAACGAACGAGAAAATCTCTTTTGTAGCTTTACTTCTTGTTGCTGCACTTTCTCTTGTAGTAGAACTAACACTTGCGTCCTACTCTTTTCAAAGCAGGTAGATAGGTACCTAGGTAGCATAAGCAACTGTTTGTTGTCTGTCGTGAGTGACAAAAGGGGCTTATTGTAGCACAGTCCATTACAGTGCATATAACACTGTTGACACGTTGCGGCTATCTTCAGAGTTCAGAACACCGGCCGGCGCTTCATGTTAACCAAGACGACCTCCCCGCCTTTGCCACCCATCTTGGCGACAAACGCGCATGCTCCTTATCTAGCCGTGATACTCATCGCTGTGCATACACCGCCCGCTCGTCGCATCCTTGTGACACCTCACGCCAGCGCAATGCCTGACTCATAGCACTTCTCAAAGCAAGTGGCTCTCTTCGGTCTTCTTTCAGCTTCGTTTCATCCCACGCTATCGTTGCGAGACATGGCTCCCCTTGCTCCCCCACGCCGGGTTCCCGATGAGGCATCCGACCCGCCTCCAAGTTTAGACACGCTCCCGACGGAGCTTTTCCTGCACATCCTGTCCTGTACGTGGAAAACCTCCAAGAAGTCACGGCCTGCCCTTCTGCAATCCGTTAACAAGCCTTCCATCAAACAGTCCTCGTACCCGAGGATGTGGCCGCACTACTGGCGACGTCGAGGCAGCTGCGGATTACTGGCCACGACGCTCGGTTCTGGCGTGACTTGTGCTTCGATGGTAGCAAGCGTGCGTCGGTGCTGCAGCGGCATTTCAACAACTGGATGCAATATCAGCGGACCCTGCGGACGGCAGCGGCAGCGGAGGCGGTGGCGTCCTACACCGCGGTCTCGAGCAGAGCCCGTGTCAGGGCCTTTTGGAACCCAGCGTTTGAAAACGAACCCGTGTCGTGGTACGACGAGTACATCCAGCGCCACGCGCCGATTGCGGTCAACTGGTTTGAGCTGCCGCGCCGCTCTGGCGGCCGACTGTCCGACAGCACCGCCGATGCAATCGAGGTGTGTGGTGTGGCGTTGTATTGGCCGGACGGCCGCGGCCGAGACGGCGACGGCGACGCGGTGGATGGTGGGAAGCTGCACGGCATCCCCGCGCTCCTCGCCGTGGCGCCGCTCGAGGACGGCTCGGTGTGTATGTGGGACGTCAACGGCACGATCAAACGACGTGGCGCCATTGTGCAGAGAAGCGCGCCGGGATTCCTGTTTGCGGACATCCAGGCATCGGACGAGGGCATCTCGCTGCATGCGCCGGGATTTGTGACGGAATGCGTCAGCGTGGACAGTTTGCGCCATCTGGCCTTCTTTGCCATACAGAATCGTCAGTGCTGAGTGCTGCTTTGCACATGTTTGTGTGTCTCTCGTTTATATGGGAGATCTCATCTCACTAACCCGGTGCCCCAGATCTTGTTGAGGTTGACCTGCTAGCCCTCTCCGTTGTCGGCCTCGACGTCTACCCCCGCCCGATCACAGCCCTGTCGGCAGCACACCCGTCTGTGCCCCTGACTGTTGGTACCGACGGCGGGCTGAATATGCATGATGTGCGAGTGAGCAGCAGGGCCTTTAAATCGGTCGATGAGATCATGGCAAGTCACAGCCGTCCCGGCATGCACTGGTCCGGCCTCGCCCCCTTCCCAGCGCCTGGGCCTCTATCGATCCTCCATGTCCCGCAATCCGACTCAGCGGAGGACCCGTCGCACGACATTTACGCGGCTGGGCGCATCCCGAGCATCCTGCACTATGACCGTCGCCAGTTTCCCGTTGTCCAAGACTCGATCCACTCGGGCGCCAGACTGTCGGGCCTGGCGTCGATCCCGCACCCCTTGCCGTTAATCAACTACTACAGTTATTGGGAAGCGGCACCGGCCAGATCGTCAAGGGAAGTATCTCCTGGGCGAACATTGGTGGCATGTGGCGAGTACAAGACAAAGGGCTCGTTGGAACTCTACCCAATCGACCACCATCAGAGCAAGCCCATGGTCAATCGACAAACCTCGTCGTTTGCCAAGATCTTCTCAGTAGCCAACCACGGCAAGCGCCTTGTTGTTTCTGACGGAGCGGGCCTAGTCCGCTGGTTTGAGCGGGACGCTTTCACAGAGGCACGGCGCTTCAGTCTCGGCAGCGACGACTATACAGAGGATGTCGAGGACGACAGCGAGGAACGACCAATCAACAGCCACAACCAGGCCTTGTCGAAGTCGGGTGACATTGCACGGAAACTCCTGCCGATCCAGTTGGGCAGCAATGGACGAGGCGGCGACGGCAGCGGCAGGTCTGAAAACAGCTTCATCAACAACGATCTACTGTTTTGGACGGGTGAGAAGCTTGGCCTTCTCAGCTTCTCAGCCAAGCCAGGCTTTGTGTCGGCGGACTTTATCGAAGACATGAAGACCGAGGAGGAGCGCGCGACCGAGCTCGAGGACAAGGCATACAGGGCCAGGATGCGGCAGCTTTTTAAGACGGCCCGCCGCTTTGGGGGAGACAGCGACTCGGACGACTAGACAAGGCTGGCGAATATATACAGATGTTTGGGCTTGGCGCTGGTAGACTGGAGCTTGCTGGATTGTCGTGTCTCATCTTCGAGGTGGACAGATGAACACGAGGAAACAGCTGTCGCCTGTATCTTACGTGAGGAAGACGGGGCCGAGGTCGCATTTCGATGCGCAGCGTTTAGGCCCAATCATCTATGCACCACCGGATTGCGAGTCTGGGCTCAGCGGGGGTAGGCAATCTCTGCGCTGTTGTCTCACAAGTTTCAGCGTTGGCTTTTCGAGGCGAGGTTCGTCTTGTTTGTTCGCGGCGCAGCTCCAGTCACCGCCCCGAACACCAGAGAGTGGAGGTTCCGAATTTAATAAACTCCAGCTACGGAGTATTACTAGATCATAGGGCGTTGCACGTGTATGCTTAGCGCCGGGCTCTGCAGATTACCTACCCTTGACTGTGCTTCGAGACCGCATTTGGCAACTTCACCGCTTCCCTCGTCACACAGCTCAGTTCCTCTTGCTTCTGCGAAAAGGTGTATGGCAAAAAGCCCCAGGTCAAAGCCCTTCCGCTCTACTGCTCATACTCCGTACATGGAACCGTACCCGTACGTTGTCGGCCGCGTTGCTTTTCTCAGGACCCCACCTGGTGATGTGGTCACCCTTTTGTGGACTGAGAATGCCTCCAACCGGCCGACGACCTCCTCAAGTCCAAAGCCACCTTGCCTCGCTCCTTCGCGTTCATTTGCCAGCTGCACCACCAAGGTCCGGCAAGGTCTCCCGTGGCAGCGCGTCTGAGGCTGTCTGCAGGGATGGACGGCAAACAAGACGCCCCCACTGACGGCCACGATGCTTGGTCAGTGGTGGCAGTCTGCGACACTTCTGCATCCGGTTAGGTTGCTGCGGAGTACTCTCTGAGAGGTACATATTGAACTCTGGAACCGCTCTCTTTCTCTCTTTCTTTCCTTTTTCCTTTCCTCCTTCGTCGCTCTACCGCCTGGCTTTGCTTCTCTGCTCCTCCGACCACTGTCCAACAAGCCAGTCTGGCTCGCTGTTGCGACAAGCGCATTCATGGCCTTTTGGGTTCGTGGCGGAGGAGAGCAGACGTCGATCCAGGAGAAGCACGTGATCTCGTCGCACAACGAAGAGGTCCCTGACGGCGAGCCGGGGTTCGTCGACGGCAATGGCTTCGCCGGGTTGTACCTCACAACACGCCCGGCTCAGACACACCGTCCTTTTCCACAGCATATACCAGAACGCGACGTTCCTTTCCCGTCGATTGAACCCCAAGATCGTACGCCGACGCCAGAGCTACGCGAAGGGCCAAGGACACATGTCTTCTTTGTGCTGCACGAAGAGAGCAACCATGAACCGGACATTTTGCGTTCGTTCCTGTCAAAGTCACCCATGCCCGCCACCCGGGACGACTGGTCTGTTTCCCCCGCGCCAACAAACTGGAGCAACGGCTCGCACTTCAAGGCCTTTTCGAGCCCGCCGCGCCACTCTTGCGACGGGGTGGTGCTGTCGGGGGAGGACGACGTGCTGCAACAATACAAAAGATGGCGAGGGGCGAACTGCGACTACGACATGGCGGCAGAACAGGAGGAGGTCTTCTCCAGATCGCTAGTGCCACCCGCAGCAGCAGCAGCAGCAGAGCCCATCGCACTGCATTACCACCATAGCCACGACGAGCGCGGGCCGCATCCGGGACCAGGACCACACCTGGCCGAACCGCTCCGATGCCTGATTCGCGAGCCGGCCCTCCACGACGACGGGACCGGAACGCTGCTCATGACGGATGCCGAGGCTGCGGCCAGTGTCTCTGCACATCTCGCCGGCTTCCACCGCCGGTATCCGTCGTCGTGGCACAGCCGCATCCTGCTCGGCCTCATCTACCCCAAGTCGCCGCACGCAGACTTTGCGCTCGACAACAGCGCGCTCGAGAGCATCCTGTCGTCGGCCAACGAGATCTTTTTTAGCGGCCGCCTGACACAGCGTGTGCAGTGGGACTGGTCGGACGCCTCGTCGAACCCGCAGTACAACAACAAGATCATCGGGCACACGTCTCTGCGCCGGGCCCGCGCCGGCGGCTTCGAGACGTTTATCCTGCTGTCGACGCCCATTCTCAAGAACCCCAAGTACAGCCGCCGCCTGCTGATCTCGGCATTCCTGCACGAGCTGATCCACTGCTACCTCTTCGTCTGCTGCGGCTGGAGCGCGCGGGCGGCCGGCGGCCACACCCAGGGCTTCCGCCAGATTGCCGACACCATCGACCGCTGGGCAGGCCGCGAGAACCTGTTCCTGTGCCACGTCGAAGCCGACCTGGACCGGTTTCGCCAGGCGGCCGCGGCTCCCGAACAGCCACCCGAACGGCCGCCACCGGCCGAGCCAGAGTACGGCGGCTACTCTCTCGCTTCGCCCGTCTTCTACAACGACCAGGTCTGCTGCCCGGACAAGATTAACGCCGACTGGGAGCGCAGCATTCACGATCGCTGGGATCACGGGCATAGCAACCCCGGCCATGGCCATGTTTGGCCGTAGATCTCGTCAACTCCTGCCTTGTTGTCCTGTTCCACGTTCTATTCACCCTTGCCCACAGCATCGCATTTTCCTGGCGCATTTGTTCTATATTCTCGGTCCTACACAGCTTTGACAACACATGCAACAGCTTCTTTCACAGACACTACAGTATCATAGACTTATTGCGCACCTGTCTGCCCTTATTCCCTACGTTGAACTGGTCTTCGGGGTTTTTTGTTTGCAAATGACATACAATGCTATAATAAATTTTGGCTCTGCAAATCTTGTCGTTATCGTCAACTGATGTACGCTAAATATCGGCGCTGCAAATAAGAGAATATCAAACCGTGCACGGCTTAGACCGCCGTCGTCTGCCTCGACTGCTCCGAAATGTCTTGCTATGGCGCACGCTATACGCCACCCGCGTCTTCATCGTCGGGCGAGTAGATGGCATCACGGCACTGCTGCGCCATCTTTTTAAAGAAGCGTCGCCACTCGAGCGGATCGCCTTTGACCTTGACGAAGCGCACCTCAAGCAGCTGCGACTGCTGTTCGCCGTCGCCGCCGAGATCGAGTCGGCACCAGTCCACAAGAATCTCGCCGTGCAGCGCCTGTTTGCGCCCATCCAGCGCCCGGATCTTCATCTGCGCAACACGCTCGCCGTCTCCATTGTGATGGGCAGTCATGGCAGCTTCGGCCGGAGGCGCAGGCACGTTGAGCTGGTGCAAGGCTGCGCAGAGCGTCTGAACCACAAGCTTTGGCGGCACGTGTGAGAAGAACCGCGTGAGCGAGTACGATGGCACAATGTCCTGGAAGCGGCGGGCGTGCTGTGTCAGTGAAATCGGCACGCCACGGGCCTGCGAGAACTGGCTCATGGCCGGCTCCTCTGCCAGCACCTCACGCAAGCCGTAGCTGACACCAGCACCCAAGCCGAAGCCAGCGCCGGCACCAGACCGGCTGTTGTCGATCCGATCTGTCCGCGCAATGTCTGCGTGTGATGTGGGCTGTGTCGACGAGACAGCGAGCCTGCTCGCTGCCGTCCGCAAGCCGGGTCGTTCCAAGTCGAAGAGCGAATCGTACAGTACCGGTGCCTCGGGCTGTGTCGAAGAAAATCCAGAAGTGGCGGCGTCGGACCCTTCATCGGCCCTTGGGGTTGCACTGTCAATGTCCATAGCACTGTCATCGCCGGCCGCCCTGGCCGGTGCTTTGAGGTCGATCCGCAGATTACTGAGCATTTGGGTGGCGAGCTCGAGCGGATCCGAGACTCGGTCGTCCTTGGTCAGGAGGCGATTTGGCCGCGTGAACCAAGGGTGCTGCCGGATCTGTGCAAAATTGAAGCGCCGCTTGCTGTCGATGCTCATCATGCCACGCAACAGCGAGAGGGCAGCGGGTGGCACCCGGCTCCACAACTGATCGGAGCTGTGGCCGCGCGAGCGCGTGTATTCTTCAAACTCCCAACTGCGTTCGACCACGGGTTCGTCCCACGGCGTGTTTCCCACAAGCAGCACGAAGAGGATGACGCCGCAGGACCAGATGTCGACGAGGTCGGGGCAGTACTTGGCCGGCATGCCCGCGGTCAGCGCCGTGGCTGGCTGTGGGCGGCTGCAAGCCAGCACCTCTGGCGCAATGTACGGCGGACTGCCGCAAGTGGTGGCGCTTTGCTTACGGCTGCCCTTGTACTCGAACATGGTGGCCATTCCAAAGTCGGCCAGCTTGAGGTTTCCCGACTCCGACAGAAGGATGTTCTCTGGCTTCAAGTCGCGGTGAGCGACACCCTTGGAGTGGATGAAGCTGACGCCGCTGACGAGTTGGCGGAAGTAGAGGTGCGCAATGTCTTCGGGCACACCGACGTCGGCCTCGATCTTGTCAAAGAGGTCACCGCCCTCGGCATACTCCATGGCAATCCATCGCCAGACGGTGTCCTCGCCAGTGGCAAACCACTCGATCACGTTGGGGTGTTGGCCTATATGGGAGTGGAGGGCGACCTCGGTGGTGATTTGCTTGGGCGAGATGCGCCCTTTCTTGACGGCATAGGCCTTGTGGATGAGCTTGACGGCGAAGACGGGGTGGTGTGCGTCCAGTGGGATGGCCTTTTTTATACTGCAGGAGCGTCAGCAGCCGACATCAGCCAGTCCGGCGAACTTGACGACAAAGCGAAGCAAGCTGCGAACTCACGATGCAAACGCGCCTCGTCCAATTGTGTTGGATATGAAGCGGAAGGGTAGATTGGAGGGCAGCGGATCAAGCTGGGACTGCTGCATTGTCAGTCTCGGCTGAGCGATGTCAAGCAGAAAGGTGCTTCTTTTGTCCAAGCTGGAATGCAACCGTTCAGATAAACAGAACCGCCTACTCACCATTGCGACAGCTGGGTGCGCTTTGCTGCACACTTTGCTTCCCTTATTGGCCGACAACAATCGTATCGAAACGCGAACTTGGTGGTCGTCAGTGGTCACGTCCTCTGGTCGCGTCTGTTAATAAGGGCCTGACAATTGCGGTCAGTCTGACTGCAGCGGCGTGTCCGCAGCTTCATTGGCTGTGAATGCTCCTAAAAGCGGGCCACTTAAGCTGGTTGCTGGGCGGTTAGAAGGCGGGGCACTCAGAGCCTGCCACGAATGCGGCGAGATGTAAACAAGGGATGCCCAGACCATTCCTCAACCGGCGAATTCGGGGTCTCCCTCCTCGGACAACCGACAGCTCAGCTCTCGCTCGCCATTCGCTAGGCTTTCCGCCATTTGTAGAAGGAAGCTACGGACACGTTCTCTTCCTTCCACTGGCTGCTCACTTCCTTCCATACCATTACTCCGCATCCTAAGAAGTTGTTTCCTTTCTCACATCTTCTCTTTCTTCTAAGCATCTCTCGCACGTTTCCATTATCTGTTGCTGTCACGTTGGTCGTCTTGGACCTCTTCTCTCTCGGCGCTCGTCTCCCACTGCTTTCTCTTCTCTTGTCTCTCTTTCTCTTCTGCTCTTCTTCTCTTTTCACTCTCTTCTTGGCCTTCAAGACACCTCTTGTTCTTCTCTGGTCCATTTTCTCGGTCATCCTTTCCAACGCATCACCATCCCCCATCATCGACACCATGGCGGACGCACAAAGTGCATCAAGCATGCCAGCAGCGAAGCTTGGTGGTGCCAAGAAGGGTCCGGACTCGCTGAGCGTGACCAAGAGGTGAGCTTCTTTCTTGTGTCGATTTTACGGACCGGCTTGACACAACGGATTGCTGACGCATGGCTGGCCGCTACGTTTGCAGACTCCAGACCGAGCTCATGCAGCTTATGACCTCGCCGGCTCCCGGAGTCTCTGCATTCCCATCAGCCGACGGGAACCTGCTGTCTTGGCGGGCCACCATTGAAGGCCCCGACGACACCCCCTACGCCGGCTTGACGTTCAAGCTCTCATTTGCCTTCCAGGGCAACTATCCCTATGCACCACCGACCGTAATGTTCAAGACACCCATCTACCACCCAAACGTCGACTTCTCCGGCCGCATTTGCCTCGACATCCTCAAGGACAAGTGGACACCAGCGTACAACATCCAGACCGTGCTGCTGAGCTTGCAAAGTCTTCTCGGCGAGCCAAACAAGTAGGCGGCATCCCACAGCTTCTTGGCTGCCAACGCAGCTACTTCCCCTTTTGTCTGTGTGCACTACTAACGCCAGAGCAGTTCCTCTCCTCTCAACGGTGAGGCGGCCGAGCTATGGGATACCGATGCCGAGGAATTCAAGCGCAAGGTGCTGGCCCGCCACCGAGACGTAGACGATGAGTAGACGGTAAAGTCATACTGGTCGCCGGGAAGGTGAGCGAGCAGTGGGTGCAGATACGAGGGGGTGGAAGAAGAGGAGACGAAGTATTAAACGGAGATCTGGGCGGAGTCTGCATCTTGCACAAGAGGGCGAGGAAGGACGCGTCGTTGGATATGTGGCAGGAGCAGTGGCTGGATGTGCATATTGCGTCCTGACTTGTCATCTATATCCTTTTATTTTCTAGCACAGCGACCGGTTTCTCCATCCGGCGTCCAAGTGTCAAGGGCGAACGGACAGCATCAATTCACTTCATTTCACCTATGCCTGAGCATCCGAGTGCCACCAGATATTGACACGGCGTCTTTCTCGTCGGCCTGACATGGCTGATGCAGGATGATGGCACGAAGCCGGAGACGGCTTGAGTCCCCCAAGACAACAGGCACTTCTTCATTTGCGACAGCATCTGCCAGTGACATTGGCACTGCTCGGGTTTGCACTTTTTTTATTGGATCTTTTGCCTGTGGTTGGTTTTGCATCTTTCTTTTCCCCCTCTCGTCACCAGTCTCATTGTTGGTGACAAGACAGTCGAGTTGTTGCGCCCAAACGAAATAAGAGAAAAAGACACTTTGCTCCATCCTGTTTTCCCGGACGTCTCGTTCCCTCAAAAAATTTGCAATGCACTCGATACACCCCGGCCCCTCCCCCTAGATTTCGACTTGGCACGGACATGGGGTCCTTTACTCCTCCACCACGACGGTGTGCAGGCCCTTGGGGTTCTTGACGTTGACGGCCTGGACGAAGCTGTACAGCTTCTCCTTGGCGTCCTCCTCGTCGTTTCGTCTCCGGGAAATGCGCACGCGGAGTCTGTACGGGACACCCTTCACGCCAGCCTCCCACACCTTCTTGTTGAGCTGGGGGTCGATGCGGACATCGGAGGTGCCCTGTAACATGTGTTAGTTGTCCATCTGGCCGTGGAGAAAGCGAAAAAGCCCCGTCTCCCGCCGTCTCGAGAGTCAAGACGGGAGGGTATGAGGAGGCTCGCACGGAATGGGGAGTTCGTACCATGGCCTGCTGCGCAAACTTCTTGATCTCCTTCACGGCCTTGGGAGCCCGCTTCTTGAAGGTGACGCCGTGTAACTGAAAATCGCTGGTTAGTACGGTTCTGCTTCAGGTTCATGTTTCCTTCTTCGGCGTGGCCTGTTGAGACGTGTCGGTTCCTTTGGTCGTCTCTTTTGCTGTTCCTTATCCGAAGGATTGTTCCTCCGCCCCCATCTCGACCATCTCGAACGTTTTCCGAATGTAGAGGTAGCGCTGCCTTTCCCTCCTTCTCTCGCTGCCCAAAGCTAATGTATCCGCGGAATAAACGTACTCTCTTGTGCAGGTGAATGGTATACTCGCGGGAGACGACGTCGGCAATGGCAGAGCGGCCAGCCTTGCCCGCGACCTTGGTCTTCGACGACATGATGATGGTTGCTGGAGCAGACGAAAAGCTTAGGTTAGACCCGAAGCACTTGATGATCGAGGAAAAAGAGGACAGAGAGCCGCTTCGGCATACCTTTGTTGTCTGGTCGGGAAGGGTGGTGATGTGAAAATCTAGGAGAATTGGGGAGGTTCACCGCGCGCCAGTAGAGGGAAAAAAAGGTAGGCCAGAGCAGAAAAAAGCGAGCAGGGCTAAAACTAGGGCCTGGCTGCGTGCCCACGGGAAAAAAATTGTTTGTGTGCAGAATGCCAAAGCGCCAATCATAGAAGCCGGTTGTGGCTGGAAGGACCCACTACTATCAGCTACAGAGTCACGTGAAGATAGTCAGCACCTATCACGTGCTATGTAAAGAAGTGCGCAGGTACTTCCTAATACGGGAAGTGTCATCAGCGCCGGGGCGGCGGGCCGGCTTTGTACCACATCGCCCACTCCTGAGCCCTCGTCCACCCTTTCGGCATACTACCACGAGCAGCACGCATACAGTCCGGGAAAACAAGCCTGTGTGACTGCGTCGGCTGATTCGGTGTGGACGGCAAATCTGGTGCAACTTCTCGGAGCAGCCTGGCGACCAGTCTCGCCAAAGGTTCAAATCGAACCCCACCTCCCCGACCCCCCACGATTTGATATCGACCACTCACTCTTCCGTCCCTTAACCCCATTTCCCCCCCCAGATGCCATGCTGCTCATCGGCCTGACTGGCTCCATAGCCACTGGCAAGTCCACTGTCTCGTCCTTACTGGCGGACCCGCCATACGGCCTGCCCATTATTGATGCCGACAAGCTGGCCCGTCAGGTGGTTGAGCCGGGCACGCCGGCCTACCGCAAGATTGTCGCCTACTTTGGGCCGTCCATGCCGGACCTCTTGCTAGACGTCAAGGACGCATCGGACAAGACGGACGGCGGGCGCCCTCTGAACCGCGCTGCTCTCGGCCGCCGCGTATTTGGCGACGACCCGGACCGGCGGCGCGACCGGGCCGTGCTCAACGGCATCGTGCACCCGGCCGTGCGTGCAGCCATGTACCGCCAGCTTGTGCGATGCTATGCCACTGGCAGCTGGGCCGTCGTTCTCGACGTGCCGCTCCTGTTCGAGAGCCGCCTCGACGTGCTGTGCGGCACGGTCCTCGTCGTGGCCGTGAGCGACCCGGCTGTGCAGATAGCGCGTTTGCGGGCACGCGACCCGCACCTGACGGCGGAGGATGCGGCGAACCGGGTGCGCAGCCAGGGCGACGTTCGCGACAAGGCACGGCGCTGTGCCGCGCGCAATGGCGGTGGCGGCAGCGGCTCGCACAAAGACGGTCAGGGCCGCGGCATCGTGTTGTGGAACGATGGCGACCGTGCCACGCTGGTACAGCAGGTGGATTCCGCTATTGCGCAGCTGCGCGCGACGAGCCCGCCGTGGTGGCACGGGGCGTTGCTTGTGTGTCCGCCCCTAGGGCTAGCCGTGGCGGCGTGGACGTACTGGCAAAACGTGCGGATCAACCGGCGGTGGGCTGAAGAAGAGGCAAAGGTCAAGGCAAACCTGTAGAGGGGAGCAGCGAGAGGGGTTTTGGGGGATTTTTGGGGGGAGGGGGACGGGGCGGAGGGGGCTCGTCTGCATTGTGTTCTCATTTGTATTTTTGTATTGTGTTCTGGATGCTGAGTTTACGACGAGACGACAGACGAATATGTTCAACAGAGCTCTGGGGTTTGCTGGAAGAGGTGTTGCATGTTTCCTGAACATGAACGCATTCTATCAAGCCTTGACTTGAGCTTTCCATCTTCCGGCTCACTTGAAAGCTACAGTCTCACAAAGCACCAAAGGATCGCAGTTCAACGGGTCGGTCGTTCTGGTTCCTGCCCCTGAAATTAAGGTACCTCATCACGCGTTACAGTAAGCATGTGACTTTGTGCCTGGCGCCCGCCACGGATCCACAATAATACAACCACCAACCAGATTGCCCCGTGTTGTGTTTCTGCATCCTGCTGCATGTTCGCTCTGTCTGTCCCTCTCCTCTAACCTTTCGCGATTTGCAGTTCTGTCCGAGCGCCCGGTGCAGTCTGCTGCCGCAACTCCTCGCAAGCCAAAGAACCATTTTTTTCGGATCTCTGTCTCGAGTTCGTCGACCACCACAACACGAAACGGTTGCTCCCCAGCCGCGGAACATCCTTCGACGGTGCGACTGGCTGTCTCACTGCTCCTGTGCCTCCTATTTAATTGACTTGTGCCCATCTTTCCCATTTGCTTCCCCTTCCCGCCTCTTCTGCCACCAACCATCCGCCAAAAGCACGAGCCAGCAACGCGATCAACATCTGTGGCTCACTGAGAATCGGACACATTAGACAGCGGCGTCAACATTTCGGGTCGATCGCCTTCTTTTAGCCGGGCACACCTTTTACCTGGATTGGGCCACTGCCATCATTCGACGTGACGAGAACGTGTTCAGTGTCAAGGACAAGCGACGAGCCTTTGTCGAAATGGCAGACTTTCCTGGTGGCCACACGCCTTCGCCACAACCCGACCTCAATCGGAACCGACTGCCTTCACTCTTTGAGGTGTTGAGCCGGCGGACACTGCCGCCAGTCGACCTGTACTCCTTCTACATCTACATGCGCGACCAGCAGCGATCTGTCGACTACCTCGATTTCTGGTAAGCCTCCTCCCCATCTCCTCAGCCCCCCTTTTTATCTAGTCAATGCTAATAGCGACAACGACTGTAGGCTCGATGTCGCCCAGCACATGACCCTCTGTCGGCACTATGTCCGCGAGCTGCGTCGGTCCGTCCTTGTCAGCACGCCGGATGCCGAAAAAACACCGTCGAAGCGCTCCTCTGGCATCCTGGAAAGCCTCGGCGACATGGCCCACCCTGTAGCCGGCCCGTCCAAGTATCAGAGCGACAAGGAGAAAGACCAGGACGCGCAGATGTCGGCTTTTCTGCGTGATGATTTCCGGCCTCAGGAGTCACCTGCAAGTGCACCCGCCGGTTCGCGCCGCAGCCCAAACACTGCGAGTACGCCGCGTGACTTGACGGACTCCAACTCGCCCGCGCACACCGTCGCTCGCCAGGACATCCGTGCGTCGGCCGAGAAGATTCTGTACACGTTTCTGCTTCCTGGCGCAGAGCGTGAGATCATCCTGCCTGGCAACATCACCTCGGACATCACAACGGCCATTGAGGAGTTCGGCCGCGACGACCCCGAAGTCTTTGACGTTGCCAAGGACTACGTCTTTCAGGCCATGGAGCGCGACGCGTTTCCCGGTTTTCTGCGGATGAAGGCGCTGGGCAATCTGATTCCTCCAACACTGATCATGCGCCTTGTCCTGGGCATGATATCCATGTTTGGTGCATTCTGGTCGGCCTTTGTTCTTATTTTCCTCGACGAGTCTCGGCGGACAAGGCTCTATGTGAGTTACACCTCGACTCTTATGTGACAGCCCTCTACACGCTCATCGTTCCACTGACCGACCTAGCTCATCATCCCATTTACGTTTGGCGTTTATTTCCTGGCATCCTTCCAGTATGCACTGGACCCAGTGCTGGCGCTTCTCGGGTTGAGTGAATACACACCTTTCAACTTCTCCCGTGTCCGCGAGCCGTTTGTGCGTCGTCTTCTGGCCAAACGGGCTCTCGTCGTGTTGGCTGTGACTGTGTTGATCGACGCGTCACTGCTGGTGCTCTTTATCTTTGTTCCGGGCCGGCGGCTGTGAAGGACGAGCAAAGAGCTTTTCTAAAGTCCATGTCACGAATGTCACGAGGCGTCTGAATCCACCTACTTTTTCTTTTCGTTATTGCCTCTCATGATGCACTGCACAACAGTCTTTTGTATTTGCTTCTCTCTTCCTCCGTCTCTCAACACTCGTTTGATGCTGGCGCATCTGAGTGTTGTATATCGGCAGGACTGGTTCTCGGAATGCGGTGTTTTGGTATGGACGCAAAATCAAGGGACGGCGCTGGGATTCGGGAGTAGGAGGGCTGTGAAATCTGGGAACAATTTGCAGTATGCCAGTTTTTATCTGGCTAGGAAAGGTAGACAGCAAGAGGCTTGAATTTACCATGTTGATGCATACTATTTCTGTGCCACCTCCTTGGCAGAGCAGGATGTCTAATAGCCTTTGGAAGGAGAAGAAAAGTCATGCTGTTCCTTGTCCACCTAATTTGGTCCAATCTGCAAGTCCCTGCCCTACCAAATTTCATTGCGTTCTCCTGTTGCGCTTGCTGGCTTCTCCACTGCCGTCGTCGTCGACGTCCATCGCTTCGTCTTCGTCGTCTCTACTGTCGTTGTACTCGACGGCAGCAGCGGAGGCAGCGCCGCTCTGGCCTACACCGCGCTTGCTGAGGCGGCCGCCGCCGCTAAACGTACTGTTCACATTCAATGTCATTGGTCGCTTGCCCGAGCTTGCGTGCATTGCGCCGAATGAAATGTCGTCCTGCTGTTTGGAGAGAGTCCGGCTCCTTTCCAAGTCGACGGCCCGCTTGAACTGAGCATCCCACCGCTTCTCTTCGTCGGCTCGGCCGGCTGCTGCCCGCCGGATGCCCACAATCTGCGCGTCGAGCTCCGCCAGCGTTTCCTCGCAGCGCTGGGACCAAGCCTGCAGGGCTGCGTGCAGCCTGGGAACGGCGCCGGGGGCCAGGTCGCGCAGGGGCGCCACGGAGCTGACGCGCACAACCCGCAGGGCAGGATCCAAGATGGCCACCACCAAGCCCGCGTAGACGGCAGCTGTGACGAGGCTCTCGAGCTCGCGCGTGTCGGCTAGACGCAGTGCTCGCACAAGATGGTCGTAGCCGAGGCTGGTCCGGTCGGTCGCCAGGGACACGAGCGAGAGCTGTCGTAGCTTGGCGGCTTGCGCGTCGCTCAGCGGCGGCAGGGCCTGCGCGGTGGACGCTGCACCAGCAGCTGGAGGGTCGGCAGCTGGTAGTTTTGGGGGCAGTGGCCGAGCTCCAAATCGATTTTGTGCGAGCGCATTTGCGCCTGAGCTTGAGCTTGGCGGTGGCAGCTGTGCCGGCAAACCTTGTTCTGATGTGGTCGGTGCTGAGGTCGAAGAGGAGGAGGAGGAGGAAAAAGGTGCGATGCCCCGTTCATAGTCGGCGTAGGTGCCGTAGCTAAAGATCTGGAGAAGCGTCAAGTAGGCGGCGTACTCTGGGTCGGCCGTTGCCAGGGCTAGGATCTGCGGCGTCTGCAGCAGCTCGGCAAAGACGTAGGTGCTCGGATGCGAGGTGGCGCGAACAATGAGGTCGGCGGCAGACCGGGGCGAGTTGGCCGACTTGGCGAGAGCTATAAAAGGCTGCCCATACGGGGAGGCATGTCAGTACAAACGTTTTGGGCTACTAGGCGGATTTGGCAGGTCGTCCGAAGCAGGACGGCAGACAGAAATGGGGGGAAACATACCGCCAGGGCGTCTAGAGCTTTTGCTTGTGCCATCGTCTTGGAACGAGAAGGAAGGATCAGGGAAATATCCTTGGTGAAAGACCCTTGGTGAAAAGAACCTCTTTGCGCCTCCTTATGTCGTTGAGCTCCGGAGAGGATGCCGTACTTTGGTAGCACGTTGGAGAGACGCAGTCGGCGGGGTACGAGAGGCTGGAGAAGTGGCTTGTGGATGACTAATCATATGGATCATATGGGTGTTGACCGCTCGTTCTTTGAAATAAAATCAATACGAGAGCTAGTTTTTCTCGAGAGTTTTGCTTCCCATTTTCAAACTATTTCTCTCATACGCTTTATGCTTTTGATGGTCTTGATGGTTTGGGAAGGTGTATCAGAACGGTTTGAGCGACCTCTGGGTCAGGCCGCGCCCCAGGAGCTCTGGTAGGGAAGGAACCCCTGTAAAACGTACTCCGTATGGCCCAATATTCGGAGACCTTGCAAGATCTACTGTGCCAAGCCTGAAACTTTGCTGCAGTTTGGAGAGATCGACTGGGGATGGGATCAAGTCCTGGCAGCGCTCTGAGCAGCAAGTCGGCCTGTTCTCGCGTATTCTTCCCTCGATCTTTTCCGCAGCAGCAATGATCTTACTGATCGCGCTACGTCCTCGTAGCGGCTTCCACTGATAATCTGCTGATAATCTTTTCATCTCCTGCCCGCCGGTGCCGGCGGGCGACTTGACTAAATAAGAAAGCGCTAGAAGACGGAAAGAACCACTAGCTGCCTAACGTTAGAGACGAGAATTCGAGATACCGTCTTTGAAATGCAAAATGTCGCAAGAGCAGGTCCTCCTCTCAACGCCATCGCCATCTGCCGATCTCAATTTTTGGTTAATATACGGCATCGCAAGGTCATGCGCCACATCACACGCGAAGAGGACAGAATAGCAAAGAGGAGAAGAGGAGCGGCACGGCAGACGTAGCTCATCAGCGTAGAGGTGGATAAAACGACGATTTCTCCACCAGAAATTTTCGACTTCGGACATCTCGGCTCCTGCTTTTTTCCCTTCTTTCGCTCTTCTCTCGTCTATGCTTTCTCTTCCTGACTTTGGCTGTCGATCCGATCGCCAGACGTTACCGTTCCTGTGCCGCATTCGCACAGGCCTTACGCCCTAACTTACAGGGCCTCGCAGCACTAGAAGTCAAGGAGGTATATGTAAGAATCGTACCAGAGACAGGAGATGGCGCTGTGAATTTCTTCTTCTTTCTTTCTCCTTTCTTCTTTCTTCTTTCTTCTTTCCTCTCTCCCTTTCATTCCCTCCCTTCTTCTCTATTCCCGTTGTTCGTTGTTTTGTCGCAGTCTCACCCAAGGCCATCATCAGCTGACAAAGCCACAAAGCTTGCGCCAGCCATCAGCTTACAGCGCACATAATCTCACCGATTTGGCCACCCCTCGCCGAAACACGACGACACACAACAAGCCCCAGAGACGACCCACGCCGCACCGGCGCACGAAACAGCCACACAATACGCTCTGTACGCACACCCGGAAGAAAGCGAGCACTTGTGAAACGTATCTGTCGTCTTTTCCCGACGGGCCACTGCCCAGCGACTCCACGAGAGACCAAGCTACCTCGCCCGTGGCGCTTGTCCCCCGTTACTCCCCGTCCTCGAGCGCTCTGGCTTGCGGCCCCCTTGACGCTGCTGCATTCTCATAAAAGCGAGCTCTGCTGCTCGTCGGCCTCGAGTGCGTCTGCGCCTTCTCCTCGCTCCCTCTACCCCGACGCCTCGAGACCACGGTGCCCTCCTAAACACGGTGCCCTCCTAAAGGCTCCGATGTCTCTTGAAATGCCAGCTGTCTACTAGCACTCGGCACACGCAGACTATTCTCCTCCATTTTTTCCACCTGGCAGCGATCCGGTCTTGCGATCGGCAGCTCTTCCTCTCTTCACGACGTCACAACAATGGCACCCACATCAATATACATTCCCCCAAGGGACCAGAATGCCGGTCGGGCAACTCTCGGTGTGCCCACACCACACATGGCCACGACCACGCTCAAAGTTGGTGGTATGACGTGAGTCTGTCCCGTCCCTTTTTCTGTACGCACTCCTAGCTAACGCACTTAGATGCGGCGCATGCACTTCGTCCGTTGAAGCAGGCTTTAAAGGTGTCGATGGCGTCGGCAATGTGTCTGTCAGTCTCGTCATGGAGCGCGCCGTCGTCATGCACGACCCTGCACGCATCACCGCGGACGAGGTCCGTCAAATTATCGACGACCGTGGATTCGACGCAGAGGTCCTGGCTACGGACCTCCCTTCGCCCCGACTGAGCACGTCGAACGACGGCGACGACGACTACCTTCTTGGTGGCGAGGACAGCGGCCCCAGCATGAACGTCACGACCGTCGCTGTCGAAGGCATGACTTGCGGCGCATGTACGTCTGCCATTGAGAGTGCTTTCAAGGACATCTCCGGCGTCAGACACTTTAGCATCTCCTTGCTGTCAGAACGGGCCGTCATCGAGCATGACCCGGCCGTCCTGACCGCTGAGAAGATTGTGGAGCTGATTGAAGACCGTGGCTTCGGCGCATCCATTGTCGACACAAAGGAGCTCACACCCGAACCCCGGCAACAGCAGCGCAGCGGCAGAAGCCGACCTGGCGCTAAACTTGGCCCGGTCTGCTCGACCACCACCGTAGCCATTGAAGGCATGACCTGCGGTGCCTGCACGTCGGCCGTCGAAGGCTTGTTCAAGAATGGCGATGGCGTCGTGCGCTTCAACATCAGCCTGTTGGCCGAGCGTGCTGTGATCACGCACGATCCCGCAAAGCTGTCAGCCGACAAGATTGTCGAGATGATCGAGGACGGCGGCTTTGGCGCAAGCGTCGTCTCTTCCGTGTTCGACGCGGGCGACAACCACCACGGCTACACTACGTCCCAGTTCAAGGTCTTTGGCAGTCTGGATGCCGCTGCGGCCCAGGCACTGGAAGAGAAGCTGTCTGCCCTGCCTGGCGTCCAGTCGGCCACGCTGCAGGTAGCAACATCGCGCCTGACCGTGTCACATCAGTCGGCCATCACGGGCCTCCGCGCCATTGTTGAGACGGTCGAAGACGCCGGCTACAATGCCCTCGTTGCCGACAACGATGACAACAACGCCCAGCTCGAGTCTCTCGCCAAGACGCGCGAGATCAACGAGTGGCGCCGCGCATTCAGGGTGTCCCTCACCTTTTCCATCCCCGTCTTCTTAATCGGCATGGTCATCCCCATGTTCTTGCCGTCCCTGGATTTCGGTGGCTTTGCCATCCTGCCCGGTTTCTTTCTCGGCGATGTCATCTGCCTGGCCCTGACCATTCCTGTGCAGTTCGGCGTTGGCAAGCGTTTCTACGTCTCAGCCTGGAAGTCTGTCAAGCATGGCTCGCCAACCATGGATGTTCTTGTCGTTTTGGGCACGTCGTGTGCCTTTGTCTTTAGTATCTGTGCAATGCTCCTGTCGTTCCTGACACCGCCGCACAGCCGGCCAAGCACCATCTTTGACACCAGCACTATGCTCATCACCTTTATCACCCTTGGTCGCTTCCTCGAAAACCGGGCCAAGGGCCAAACGTCCAAGGCGCTCTCGCGTCTCATGTCCCTGGCGCCATCCATGGCAACGATCTACGCCGACCCGATTGCGGCCGAAAAGGCAGCCGAAAGCTGGGACTCGGTTGCTGGCTCGGGCGAACCCAAGACGCCGCTCGTTGACGGCAACGCTGCCGAAGAGAGATGTATCGCAACGGAACTCATCCAGGTGGGCGACGTGGTCATCCTGCGTCCGGGTGACAAGATTCCGGCGGATGGTGTCATGGTGCGCGGCGAGACCTACGTCGACGAGAGCATGGTGACCGGCGAGGCCATGCCGGTGCAGAAGAGGAAGGGCAGCCACCTCATCGGCGGCACCGTCAACGGCCACGGCCGCGTCGATTTCTGTGTGACCCGTGCCGGCCGTGACACGCAACTAAGCCAGATTGTCAAGCTCGTGCAGGAAGCACAGACGACGCGCGCGCCGATCCAGAGGCTGGCCGACTTGCTTGCCGGGTACTTTGTGCCCACCATTCTGATCCTCGGCTTCCTGACGTTTGTGATCTGGATGGTGCTGAGCCATGTGCTCCCGAATCCTCCCAAGATCTTTTTGCAGGAAGCAAGTGGCGGCAAGATCTTTGTCTGCGTGAAGCTCTGCATCTCCGTCATCGTCTTTGCCTGCCCATGTGCTCTCGGCCTAGCAACGCCGACGGCCGTCATGGTGGGTACGGGCGTTGGTGCGGAGAACGGCATCCTGGTCAAGGGCGGCGCGGCTCTGGAAACGGCTACCAAGATCACCCAAGTCGTGCTGGATAAGACGGGCACGATTACCTATGGCAAGATGAGTGTCGCCAGCGCCGTTCTGACGCCTCTGTGGCGGGACTCGGAGTGGCGCCGCCGACTGTGGTGGACGATTGTCGGCCTGTCCGAGATGGGCAGCGAGCACCCGATTGGCCGCGCCATCCTAGGCGCCGCCAAGACGGAGCTGGGTCTGGACCAAGAAGGCACCATTGACGGCAGCACGGGCGACTTTGCGGCATCTGTTGGCCGGGGTATTGGTGCCACCGTGGAGCCGGCCACGTCGGCCAAGCGCACGCGGTACAAGATCCTTGTGGGCAACGTCAAGTTTCTCCAGGAGAGCGGCGTGGCCGTGCCGGCGTCGGCCATCGAGGCCTCCGAGGAGACCAACGCCAAGGCGGCAGCGGGAGCATCCAAGCCGTCGTCATCATCGTCGTCGTCGCCGTCGTCCGCGATCTCGGCGGGCACCACCAACATCTTCATTGCTATTGACGGCGAGTTTGCCGGCCACCTGGCTCTGGCCGACACCATCAAGGAAGGCGCTGCGGCGGCCATTGCCGTGCTACACCGCATGGGCATCAAGACGGCCATTGTGACGGGCGACCAGCGGTCAACGGCGGAGGCGGTGGCGGCGGCGGTTGGCATCGCAACGGAGAACGTCTTCGCCGGAGTTTCGCCCGACCAGAAGCAGGCAATTGTCTCGCGGCTGCAGGCGGCGGGCGAGGTGGTGGCCATGGTGGGCGACGGCATCAACGACTCGCCAGCGCTGGCCACGGCGGATGTGGGCATTGCCATGGCGTCGGGCACCGACGTGGCCATGGAGGCGGCGGACGTGGTGCTGATGCGGCCCAACAACCTCATGGACGTGCCGGCATCGCTGCATCTGGCACGCACCATCTTTGGACGCATCAAGCTGAACCTGGCCTGGGCGTGCATGTACAACGTGGTGGGCCTGCCGTTTGCCATGGGTGTCTTCCTGCCCATTGGCCTGCACCTGCACCCCATGGCGGCGGGCGCGGCCATGGCGGCGTCGAGCGTCAGCGTGGTTTTCAGCAGCCTGCTGCTCAGGTTCTGGTGCCGCCCGAGCTACATGGACGAGACGCTCTACGACAACCGTGGTGTGCTCAAGCGTGGTGCGGGCTGGCGCCATCGGTTCATGGGCCTGGCGTCGCGTGTGCGCGACGGTCTCGAGGACGGCTACCGCGCGGTGACGGGCAGGCGGTCGACCAAATCGAGCGACGGCTACGTGCCGCTTGCAAACCTGGAACCCGCCGAGGTGTAGTGAGGCGAATCCTGTGTTGGATCTTGTTTCGGCATCTGTTGGATTTTGGCAGACCCCTGTATATTTGGCATAGCTACGGGAGTTCTTTTTACTTTTTGTATAGCAGTAACAGCGTTATGTTTTCAATGAGAACTCGATACCTTTTTGTATCTTTGAACCTTGAGGACGGCTATTAGTGGCGTTCTACGGAGTACTCCGTACAGCGGATGACGTCGCCCGGAATTTGCATGTGGGCCCGCTCTGAGTATTAGGTAGCTTCCATGATGACAAAGTTCATCCAACTTTAGCATCTCCATCGTGAGAGAAAACCAATACCATTCGTTATCGAACTTTGTCCTTGCGCCACTCCTGCAGCATACAGACGCGTGGTGCTGCGTGCGAGAGTGACTCGTACATCACGCAACACCCTATGCTTGTCCTCTAGCACTCATTGACGCACTTTCGCCGGAAGAAATAACGCCAAAGGCTGAAAAGCCTCAGCAAAGACAAGGTCTTTTGCACCGAAACGATGTCGTCGAAACGAGGGCCATCGGTCCTGGTACGGCAGTCCCTCGTGCATTTGCCTATCACCCGGAGCGAGCGTTTTCTTCTTTGTATGTCTTCTGACGCGTGTCACCCTAGGTCACCGATGCCCGAGAACGACCACCGAATCGAGGCCAGCCTGGTGGCCAACGACGCAGCAACAGTGGACAATCCGCCTCTTCCCAGTCCGACTCGTCGTCCGGAACCGGCTCTGCCGGACCGTCCTCACCGACACACCAGCGACTACCCGTGCGCCACGTCTCCGTCGACAACGTCCTGCAGAATGCCTCCGAGATCCCGTCTGGCCAGCCACGCGGACCGCCCGCTCCACTCGGAATTCCGCGCATGCTCCCGTCGTCGGCACTCTCTACGGCAGCAGCAGCGCCACGGCGGCGCGGTCTCATTCGACGCAGCAGCAGCTCCTTTGGCATCAACACCGGGGGCGCCGGCCGGGCACTCGGTGGCAGTGGTGTTGGGGTTGGTGTTGCCGGAGGCGCGCCCGGTCTGGGCATGAGCTCGGGCGTCATGGTTCCCGGCGGGCCCGGCGGTGGCGGCCTGGTTGGTGTGGGTGTGGGTATGGGTCTTGTCGGCGGCGGTGGCGGCGCAGGGAGCCTCGGGGGCAGTGTGCCTCTGGGCGCGGGTCTGCTGTCGACGCGGGCGGTTTTGCCCAACGTGCCGTCACGGACCACCAAGATCTCCGAGAAGCTGGTGCTACTGCCGGAGACCGGCGACGAGAAGGGCAAGAGTGATGAAGATGACGACGATGAGGACGAAGACGAAGACGACGACGACAGCGAAGACGGCATCCGTCGAGTCCGGCCCGCAGGCAGCCATCGGACCTATGCCGCCGCCGCCGACGACGATGACGATACGGGTGATGTCACTCCTCTATTGACGGGCAAGTCGGTGGCGGCGGCGGCAGCGCCAATAGCTGCAACGGCAACAGCAGGTTCTGCCGGCGGAAGTGACGACCGCTTTGCAAGAGAGGCTGCCAGGCGGTCGCAGCAGCGGGCGCGGCAGGCACTGGAAGATGCGACCGACGCGGCGGCGGCTGACGGTACCGGACCGCCGGCCAGCCTCTACGACGGAGTGCGGCCGCCGCGCGACGAGGAACTCGACGTGCTGCGCAAGCGCGGCGGCATCCGTGGCAAGAGCTACGCAGAGCGGCTGCCCAAGGGCCAGCGTACGGAGAAGGTGGCGCGGCTGACGGCGTACTGCACGGCGCAGGCGTTCAAGATGCAGGCGACGGCCGAGTTCTTGCGCACGCACCACGCAGCCAAGACCAAGCTGTACGAT
This sequence comes from Ophiostoma angusticollis, assembly GCA_019925545.1. Lineage (NCBI taxonomy): Eukaryota > Fungi > Ascomycota > Sordariomycetes > Ophiostomatales > Ophiostomataceae > Ophiostoma > Ophiostoma angusticollis. Next base: position 530,753 of record JADHKL010000003.1, read on the forward strand.
GACTGCCTGTACACCGTGTACCATTTGCCCCTGCTGTCGGGCCACGACGGCTTGCGCGTGCGCAGCCGGCCCATGCTCAAGACGCCCGGCACCGGCAAGACGGTGCTGGACCTGGAGATTGAGCGCAGCGAGCGCCGCGACGAGCACATGGGCTATTTTGACGGGTACGGCTCGGCCGCGGCGGCGGCCGCCTCGAGAAATGAGCAGGTTTCAGAGGGTGCCCACGGTGCGAACGAGAACCTTGGAAGCGACCGTACTCGGTCTGACGATGGCCACCACGGTCACCACGGTCACCACGACGGCGACGACAGTCACCATGACGGCGACGACAGTCACCACGACGGCGACGACAGTCACCATGACAGTCACGACGGCGACGACGACCGCAGCAGCCGGCCCATGGACAATGGCGAGAGCACTAGTGGTGGCGACGGTGACGTCCAGCAGCAGCAGCCGTCTCCCCCTCCCCCTCCTCCGCCGCCGCCACCACCACCACCACAACAACCGCTCTACGCGATATCACCAGACGGCCAGTCAAACACGGTCATGGCCAGCATGAGGCCGGTCAACCGGCTCGCGCCGGATGCGAAGCACTTTGCGGAGTTGTTTGTGTTCTCGTACGGCGTGGTGGTGTTTTGGAACTTTACGGAACACCAAGAAAAGGACATCTTGGCGGACCTGTCGTTTGCAGAGCACGAGTTTTTGTCGTCGGGAGGCGGGCGCGCGGGCGGGACGCTGATGGCGCGGCCGCTGGACGAGGCGGACTTTGAGACGGAGGAGTTCCACTTTGAGTACAGCGCGAGCGTGCAGCGGCCGCGGGTGTTCAACGACATGATCACGCTGCTGCCGCGGTCGGACCACATGGTGAAGCTGACGATCAGCCACGCGATTGCGCAGAGCACAAAGCTGTGCTTCTTTGAGGAGAAGATGTCGCAGACGATGCTCAACGCGCAGAACGTGCCGAAGCGGCTGGCGCTGACGGGCGAGCTCAACATGTCGCGCACCGAGATTGTCAAGATCCTGGGCACGCTCTTCAAGAACCGCGTCGACATCAACCTGTCGTCCAACGTGCTGGACGTGCCCAACTTCTTCTGGGACACGGAGCCGACGCTGCACCCGCTGTACGTGGCCATCCGCGAGTACCTGGAGATCGACCAGCGCATCCAGGTGCTCAACGAGCGATGCCGCGTCTTCCTAGACCTGGCCGAGATCCTGGCCGACAGCGTGGCCGACGCCAAGATGAGCTACATTACCTGGATCATCATCATCCTCATCGTCGTCAGCATCCTCGTCACCGTCACCGAGGTGACGCTGCGCTTCGGCATCCTGGAAAAGGAAAAGGGCAAGTACGGCGGCAGCGACGGCTTCAACGGCTTCAACAAGCTTGGTCTCGGTCTCGGCCGCGGCCGCAGCAGCGCGCCCTCCTATCTCAGCTGTCCGTCGCCGCCGCCCGTGGTGATGCAGATCAGCTCCCCGCCGCCAGACCAGCGCCACAGGCTGCTGTCCTCTTCCCCTTCCTCCTCCGACCTGACCCTCGACGAGCTGCGGGCTTGGGCTGCACAGCTGGACGCGCGGGAACGGGCGGCCGTGTGTGGCAGCGAAATCATTGGACAGACCTTTGCGGGTGTGTAGGGTTTGGCTTTTTGTCTTGTTTTTGTCTTTGTTTTTGTCTTTGTTTTTGTCTTTGTCTTTCTGTCTCTTTATTATTTGTCTTTGCTCCTTTCTAGCATAGCGAGGGCAGGCGTTCTCGGATCCTTGGATACTGTTTACTTTGGCGCCCAGCTTTATATAGTCCTCCAATGTATACATCAATCGTGTGTCTAGATTCTCGTTTGCCTTACCTCTCGTCTCTGCCTCTCTCCCTGTCTTTTATGCCTCGTTTGCTTCTGGTACTATTCCTCCTGTGGCTGGCGCTGCTGGCACTGCTGGCGCCGCCGCTGCTGCCGCATCGCCCTTTGGCCGCACCGGGTAGTGTGTGCCCTTGTCCTTGACCTTCTTCTCCTTCTTCTTGGTGACGACCGGGTAGGCCTCCGTGACAATGGCCTGCCACTCGGCCGACGCCGCATAGGTGTCGCGCACGTGCGCCGTGAGCGCAATGATGCCATCGGCCACGGCGGGCTTGAGCAGCTGCGGCGTCAGGACGTCGTTTTGGTAGTCGGCGTGCATGCTTTTAATGTCGCTGTAGACAAGCGGCTCCAGGCCGTCGCGGTCGCGCCGCACGGTGAAGCTGCGCACGCCCGTCTTGAGCTCGGCTGCCGGTAGCAGCACGTACTCGATAAACGCGAGGATGCCGTTGCCCTCGACCACCTTGGGGGCGGCCTCGGCTTTGCGGATTTTGCGGGCAATGGTCTCGGCGGAGTCGAGGAGGTCGATTTTGCTGTCTGGAGATTGTTAGAGGGAGAGGAGGACAGACCCCATAAGAGACACGGAGAACGCACCTTCTTCACTCGAGCTCATCTTGCCGCCGTGCAGGCCCGGGATCATGGGGTTCATAATGTGGGCGCGCTGCTTGTAGCCGAGCTTGGGCAGCCACTCCTTGGCGGCGGTGAAGAGCTTGCGCTGGTCGACGCCGCCAAACTGGACGTCGACGCCGAGGTACTGCTCATCGAGGATCTGCAGAATGGGGTAGAGTAGGCCGGACAGCGGAGCGTTGGCAGACTGCTTGACGACCTCCGCGCCGGCCTTCTTGGCGTCGTGCTCCGAAGTGACGGAACATAGGCGGTAGAGGTCCATGATGTAGTCGGGCGACTTCTGGTACGACGAACCCAGCACGAATTTGAGCTTGGACGTATCGACGCCGACGGCCTCCAGCATAGTGCGGATGGTCCACTGGTAGTACTTGGTACGGAACGCGACCAGCTCCAGCGGCGCCTTGAGGTTGTCCAGGAAGCCGTGGATGTCGGCTAGCAGGATAGTGACCTCGCAGCCGGCGTGCAGCATCTGTGCAATCTTGATGGCCGGCACAAAGTAGCCGCAGTGTGGCTTGCCGGTGACGGCGGTTCCTAGTCAGACCTCGTTAGCTGGACGCTCGTTTCCTTTCTCCGTTCCCATTTTGTTCTCACTCACCCCAATAGACCTTTAGATTACGCCCCTCATCGATAACAGCCTCAATGATCTCCGGGTTGATGGTCTCGGCCAGGTTCTCGTAGATCAGGTCAAGCTTCTCCTGCTTGGTCTCGGGGGCTTTGCGTGCCGCCATGGCTAGCGAGGCTGTGGTGGTGGGGGTGATTTGGTTGGGGGAAGAGAAGGCTCGGGAGGAAAGAGACAGCGGAGGCTGTGGCGAGTTGAAAAGGAACTCGCGTGTCGAGTAAAGCACTAGAGACTCTGTTGAGGTCCGAAATCTATCAACAAAGGACGAGTCGTCTAATTGGCGTCTTGCTGTCAACGTGAAGTATTCGCAATGGTTGGTCAAGTCGTTAAAAAGTTTGAGGGGCTGCTAGAGGGGCTCCTGTGAGTCATCAGGAACGCGGTTGGCGAGAACGGGCTTACGGTCTGTACTCTGTATCTTATTTCGCGGCTAATTTAAGAGGTTACAGCAAGTAACGTCCTGTATTAGAAGGTGGCCACCAAAGAGGACCACCCAGATGCCACCAATTGCCACCAAATAGACCACCCAAATGCCACCAAATCGACCACGCCACCATGGCTACGGCAAAGCATCCGTGTCCAAAAACGCCCGGTGGGATATCTTCCATTCACGACTGTCTCTAGGTCTACATGCTGTCGGTGTCCATCCGTTCCCTTTCCTCGTTCCACCGCGCCGCCAAAGTGGCTTTCCGTCCCTCACGGAGTCTCTTGTGAGGGCCGACTAGTCTTCGGCCCAATCAAGTCGATCAGGTCTCCCTCGCACAATTCCTCGTCCGAATCCGACGCCGTTCTCCCGGCCCTCGTGTCCATGGGTTCGGGGGAGGACGGCCGCGGTTGCCAAACGGGTTACGGGGGCGGTGCGCCGGGCATGGCCGCTCTTGATCTCCTCAGCGTCCTCCTCCATTCGCGAGGTGAGCCCTAGCAACGACCCCTTGTAAAGTCTGTAAGACGTCACCCAAGTGTCCCTGTCGTAAGTAGGGCTCGCCTGAGTTGGGCAACAGCATCCGTTGCAGACGGTCGATCGACGACCCCGTCCCGCGCGCGGTGCAGTTCTCCCCTCCCCTTTGGGCCTGCCTCCAGGCCATCACCAGGACTCAGGCTCAGCCCATCACACATCTCACCTAAAACGCCAATACAATGACCCTTTTCCCTAAACAACCAAGACCAACACTCAGTCCCCATGTATCGAAGACTTCTGGCCGATATTCCGGAGGTAACCACAATGCCTCCTGGCCATTCATAGTAATCCAACAGCGATCAGAGCTGACTCCGGCGCAAGACGGACGTAACTTTTCACCGACGTCTTCCTCGCCCTGTAAGAAGAAGGCCGACGTAACCGCACGGGCATGGCCTTTCGGTGTCTGTGTGCATTCTCCCGATGCCACGTCCCAGACGTTGACGGTGCTGTCGTACGATCCCGACGCTAGCTGCTTTCCGTCCGGTGAGAAGACAACTGTTGTCACCGAATAGGCATGGCCTTTCAACGTCTGTGTGCACTCTCCGGACTCCACATCCCAGACCTTGACGGTTCCGTCGTATGCGCCCGACGCCAGCTGCTTCCCGTCCGGTGAGAAGGCAACCGACGTGATCGTGCCTGTGTGGCCATTCAGCGTATGTGTGCATTCTCCAGACGCTGCATCCCAGACCTTGACGGCCCAGGCGTCTGAGCCTGATGCTAGCTGCTTTCCGTCTGGTGAGAAGGTAACCGACGTGACTGTACCCCTGTGACCTTTCAGCGTCCGTGTGCAGTCTCCCGAGGCCGCGTCCCAGACCTTGACGGTCTTGTCGTACGAGCCTGACGCCAGCTGCTTTCCGTCTGATGAGAACACGACTGACTTTATCCAATCCGTATGGCATTCCAGCGTCCGTGTGCACTGTTTCGGCGCCGCGTCCCAGACCCTGATGAACTTGTCGGTCGAGCTTGACGCCAACTGCTTTCCGTCTGGTGAGAAGACAACCGATGTCACCGAGTTGGTATGGCCTTCCAGTGTCCGTGTGCACTCTCCAGACACCACATCCCAGAGCTTCAAGGTGCTGTCACCCGAGCCTGACACCAGTTGCTTTTCGTTTGGCGAGAAGGCGACCGAGCTTACTGAATTGGTATGGCCTTTCAACGTCCGTGTGCACTCTCCAGACACTACATCCCAGACCTTGACTGTGCCGTCGTACGAGCCCGACGCCAGCTGCTTTCCGTCCGGTGAGAAGGCAACCGCTGCGACTGGATGGGCATGGCCTTCCAACGTCCGTGTGCACTCTCCAGACATCAGGTCCCAGACCTTGGCGGAGTTGTCGACCGAGCCTGATGCCAGCTGCTTCCCGTCCGGCGAAAAGATAACCGACGTGATCGTGCGCGTATGGCCCCCCAGTGTCCGTACGCACTCCCCTGACACCGCGTCCCAGACCTTGACGGTCTTGTTGTACGAGCCTGACGCCAGCTGCTTTCCGTCCGGTGAGAAAACAACCGACGTGACCCGACCGGAATGGCCTTCCAGCGTCCGTGTGCACTCTCCCGAAAGCACGTCCCAGATCTTAAGGGCCCAGTCGTCCGAGCCCGACGCCAGCTTCTTGCCGTCCGGTGAGAAGACAACCGATGTGACCCGATTGGTATGGCCTTCCAGCGTTCGTATGCACTCTCCCGACGCCGCGTCCCAGACCTTGACGGCCCGGTCGTCCGAGCCCGACGCCAACTGCTTCCCGTCCAGTGAGAATACAACTGATTCGACCGACCTGGCATGGCCTTGCAGCGTCTGTGTACATGAGTCCCATTCGGCTTGCATAAGAGGCTTTGTTTTTACCCAGTCGAGCCCCCTATCCTCAAATCGCCTTCGGATTATGCTGTTTGTTGGGCTGAACAAGAGCGCAGATGCGTATGCTTGGAGAGGGGACGTTTCGATGCACACTCTGTGCGACAAAATAAACCGTGATGCGTCCTGCACAAAGCCGGCGAGCTCGGATGCTCTTTCGAACTTTTATAGATTCAAAGGTTAGACGTGGACGATCCCGCGCTCTTGAGTGATGGTATATACGCACTTTGGCAAGGTCTTGAAGCTTCCGAATGGACGCGATGCCATCTGACAGTCTTCCTAAAAGGGAGAGACACTCGATCCAATGAAGGAAGTGCTCCTGTAAGAAGGAATAGACAAGCTTTGCGTTTGGCTGATTTCCTTCCTGCGTGGAGAGCTTGGTGGTCGCATCGCAGAGATGGTCAACCCAGTAGACACACGCGTACCGTACTGAAGCGAGCGGGTCCTGCTCAAGTCGTACTGTGTTCTTGTGGTATTGGCCGGAGTGTTGAAGGCCGTACATGTTTCTGTGCAGTCCGTCAAGTAAAAGAAGACAGTCGTGGCTCAAGGTGGCGTGTCCTTCAGCAACACCAGCTGAACTGAGCCTCGACGAGTAGTTTTCCGTCAGGTAATCCTTCGCGGACGTGTGGATCAGCGTCACAGTGTCGTTGGTAATGGTTAGGAACGAACCGCATTTGCCAACAATCCTCGTCACTTGTTCCGGTGCTAGAACTTGCTCCTGTGGCAGATGAACGAAAGAATGGAGCTCGCTTAGGGACAGGGGCCGGTACGCAAGGTAAACCGCCTTCAGGGTAGCTTTGCAGTATTCCGGGTCCCTCTCGCTGCCCTCCTCGATCGTACCCATGATGCGGTCGTATATGGCAGACAACCCGGGAGGGAACTGCTGAACAGCCTCGAGGGCGTACTTTCCGTCCAATCTCTTCCCCCATTTGTCTTCCTTGTTGAGGCTCCGAAAGACGAGCCACACCCACAGAAAAGTATTCTCGGCACGGTCAGCAATCTCCGAAGCGAGCTTGTCGATAATCTTTCCCGTATAGCCGTTGGTCCCTTTCAAGAGACTGAGCTGGTGGCAGATGTAGGCTTGGACAGGGCGTTGCAGCTTCTGGGAGTCGAGCTCGACTATCGACATGGCTGGCTCGGCTGTTGTGAGTGGTACGGTTGGGCGGCTGGAGACCAGCCAGTTTACTTTGTTGGAGAGGGTGAGCGACTCGGAGATGAGGTCAATGAATTTTGGCAAACCCTGGTCACACTCGTCCAGCGCATCGACGATGAAATAAACGGGTTTGAGGTCCGGGTCGGCCAGTATACTTTTGAAGACGCTCGCCAAGCTGTCGAATGCATATTGGTCGGTGAATGACGGCGCGTTACTCCCGTACTTTTTTCGCAGTTGCGACAGGAGATGTGGCTGCTGGATAAACAGCATCCAAAGCAACGATCGTAAGGCGGCTGTGCTACTGTTGAGGTCCTTCTCCGTGGACTGAAAGAAAAAGTGCGCGAGGCCTGCGTTCCAAGTGGCTGATCGTGCCGACAGATGGTGAACGATACCCAGCAGCAGCATCGTCTTCCCAGTCCCGGCATGGCCCTTGACCCACAGAAGGCGACAAGACGATGGTTGTGGCGAAACAGAGACAGACGCGCCATCGCAGCTGGTGTTGTGTGTGTCGTCCGTAAAAGTCTTGAACTCGTCCGTATGGAGAATCCACTCGCACACATCAGCCATCAATCTGTCTTTTCTCTCCTCGAGCGTGTTCATGCTGCTTTCGGGGTCTACCACGAAGAGTTTCTGAAGAAGTCGTTTGTCTGTCTCCGTCCTCTCTATCCGCTGCTGCTCCGCTATGTGCTCTCGGATGGTTTTGTCGACATTACCGAGGATCCTCAGAGTCTCGTTGGCGTGGTCGATGCTCTCTTGGAGACTGTTTTCTTTATTGGTCAATTGTTTCAGGTCGGATTGCAGAAGAAGCTCGGCATCCTGGATGCTCTTTAAGCTTGCGGTCCAATCTTCAAGACCGGCCATGTGTTTGAAGAAAGCTTGTCCCTGATGGCTGTGGTAGAAACACACGCTCTTTATCTGGAAGATTAGGAGCTCTTGATAGAGGCTGACGACCCTCTCTTTCAGAAGAGGCAGGGTGGCTTCGGTGGGCTCAGCCGCAGACTCGGTGCTCCTTCTGGAGAATATGCCGTCGCTGAGGGCACAGTACCATTCCATCCGGGATACAACGTACTCGACGCCTTGGATATTGGAGCCGTTGGCATAGGCGGGCTTGCAAAAAATCTAGTGTGATCTTAGCCGACCGGTCATCTATGCTGGTTATCTTGGTGTCTGGACGTACCTGCAGTGTTGCGCACACGCCAGCCCAAGGGAGGGCAGAAGGTGCGGAATGCGGCGTGCTTTCGCTGAGGCAGTCACCGAGTGGCTTAGCTACTAGGATGGCCTCGATATACTTGGCCACGGACTGTGTGATTTTGGAGGACTTTTTGATCTTCTCCTGACCTGCCTTTACCAGCTCAACCATTTGTCTCTGACGCGCGGAGACGCTGACTGGTGCGGTGTCCCCAGCCCGGGCGCCGGCATGGTCACCGCCGCCGAGGCTGTCCGTCAGGATTCCCAAGTATTGCTCAACGAGGTCTTGGGCGTCCGGGTCTTTTTCGATGCGGCTGAAGGCGTCGTTCCATAGCTCCTGGGACGTTGATACCAACGGACTCTGCGTCGCCGTGCCTGCGGTAGCCGAAACCTTTGCGGCTTCGTGCCGTTCGGTCGATCGATGCCGGTCTTGTGCTATGCCATGTGTCGTATCCAGAGATGCGCCTTGTGCGGCATTCCAGGGAGGACTGCCATGAGTTGGGGAGGACTGGGACGTCGCAGGGCAGGGTAACGTTGCGGCCGGGTGTGAGCTGGGTTGCTCGGCTGCCGTGCGGCGAGACGGGTCTTTGGCAATGGGTCGGTCTTCTCGATCTTCTTCTGTATTAGACTGAGTAGAGCTGGTGTTGGGGATATTGTGCAGTCTTTTCTGATTATAGCATACCAGGTGGTCGATGTCGGGCTGACATTTTCGAAATGATTTGAATCGCTTTTGGGTAACATTAGATGTGACGAGCTGTGTACGGAGTACATGTAAGATACATGTAGTGGCAGACAGGAGATGCCAAACGTCGTTGGCAGAAGCTGAAGGCTAAGTAGGAGAGCTTCAGACTAGGTACCTACCTATTTGGCAGCGAGGCTATGTGATCGACGACGGTGCCTTCTCCGTAGTTGGGTACTTTGACAGGCAACAGTCAAATACGGGGACTGTTGACGGGTCCCTTGAAAGAAACTCGAACAAGGCACTGGAAAGAGGATGCGAAGGCGGGATCTCTTTCTATCGGTGGACATTATAAGGGGTTTTGGTCCTTGCGACTTTACAACGTACCAGGAGGACTGCTTCGTATTCCTCGTACCTGCCATATGACAACACTGGTGAGTGCTAACACGGTCCCCGCCCGTTCGCCAATGTTGACCAATGCATTGACGCCTCGGCGTCGACTGTCCTGCCCGGCTTGTGCAGGTGCAAGAGACTCGGCGCAGAATTGGCGCGTGCTAAGAAACGAGAAATAGGGGCCGTCGCTTGCCGAACAACCAAGCTGTTCGTCTTCATGAAAACAACACAGCGCGCCGGTGTCATAGAATGCTGTAGTGAGTACTCCGTAGGTAGCCAGGAGAAAAAATACGTCGTCTCCATCCAGGTTCCTTTTCTTTTCCCTGCAAGGACCCTGACCTTCCTCCTCTGCTTCCCGTTTCGTCGAACATGCAAGAATACTCTCAAGGACAGCTAGAAAGCTCATCGACCAGTCAGATTTCGGAGGGGCAGTTATCGCTGTTGAATTGCTTCTTCGACTACCTCGCCGAGATGTCGAACAAGTCCGGCAGCCAGCGTCTGTCTATTCATGTTGACCTCAAAAGCATCCTACTCCATAGCCCACACATCCCCCATCTACCATAATAGGTTCTTATTCTGGCTTTTAGGGGATCAGTTTCTTTTGCGACTGTCGTCTAGCCTGAAAGAAAGGAGAACAATGATGGAGTACGGAGTATTTTTCGTCGAGGCCACAAGAAAACTTGGGTAGAATTGGTAGTAGATAAAGTAGGACAACGTGACAGATGCGGCCAAATCCGTGATGTCGGAGAAGAGCATTCTCATACCCATTTAACGAGCCCATGTCCCACGAGTGCGTGAGGAACAGAGTACGGAGTACGGTGTTGAAGACCAGCTTTCAGCAAAAATATAGCAGCCCAATTGCTTAGTCACCAGTTGACGTAGCTGTTTGGTCTCAGAGTCAAAACACCAAAGAATCTTCTTCTGCCAAGAACCTCCAAGACCCGAGGCCCCAAGTTCGCTTTACTTTTTCGTTTGACGTTACTCCGTACTCCGGCTCTGCCACACGGCTCTTCTTTTCTTCCCATCTCCAACACCACAACGTCGAAGCATCTCTCGATCAAACTTGTCCATCGACTACGACTTGGAACGTTCTTTTTCTACAACTCCACTTCGTTGGCACTTCGAATCGACACACGCAAGCGACCTTTTGATCCGCCTCCCTGTCCACCCTTCAGCACCGCTACCATGTGTATTGTCTTCACGTGCGGCGAGCACACCTTTCGCAAGGAGGTCGAGGGTTACGAGGGCGTCGTCTGCCGCTGCTACAACTGTGGCAATTACAGTGGCCACGTCATCAAAACACATCCGTGGTTTACCTTTTGCTTTGTGGTATGTGTCTGCGTTTTCAAGTCCTCGCGGCGTTCGTTGTCGTTTGTCTGCTCCAATGTCCTCCTGCTGACATCCCATCCCAGCCCGTCATCCCACTCGCCTTGCACGGCTACGAAGACGTAACCTGCCACGTCTGCAACTTCTCACAAGCACTGGAGCACCGTCCAGATGTCCAAGCAATGCGATACGGCGGCGGGGGAGGAGGAGGAGGACCAGGACCAGGAGGACAGGGCGGTATGCCGATGCAGCCGCAAAACCACGGGCCTCCACCACCGAGCCAGAATATGCAATATAAGTAACAGGCACTGGTTTGAGTAGGATGCGACTTGGGCCTTTGGATGGATGGGCTGGGCGGATATGCATAGTTTGTTTGATACACTCCTTACGACGGCGTTTTCCTTTATGTCAGTATTGTGTTATTTCAGGACAGGTCTTTCATAGCCAAAAGAGGCCTGAACCTGATCCTTGCGACGAAGCCTCGTGTCTGCTAAAGACGCCTCCCCGGAATCTGCGGCAGCACATGACGTCGTCACAGTGGGTTACAGTGGGAACTGGGACTTTGCTAATTAGTGGCCGCGTGGTGGTGTTTAACGGCTTTTGGCGCAAATAGCACTTCGTACTGCTCCGTAATTGGCTAGCGAGCGCTAAAGCAGACGCTTAGGTAAAGCTGTTGGATTTCCTCGTTTTTGCAATTCTTTCTTTCTTCTGAAGCAACAAGCCATGCTCTACGACCTCAGCCTCGTGTGGACGCCGACGACCACGGCGGCCGAGCTCGACAGCACGCTCTCCATGAGCGCCGAGCTTGGCTATGATGTCGTCGCCCTCGACCATGTCTACCCGGGGCCCATGCCATCCACCGTTTCGAATCCGCTACCGAAGAGCAGCAGCACCACCACCACCACCACTACTACTGCTGCTACAGCCCTCAAGAAGCGTCCCAAAATCCTCCACCGCGCAACCGTCGTCGTCTCGGACATGGCCGTCAACCACCGCCTCGGCGCCGTCGCTGCCGCCTACGACCTAGTGGCCGTGAGACCCACGACGGAAAAGGCCTTCCAGGCCGCCTGCCTCAGCATGGCGGAGCCGGCGCTCATCAGCCTCGACCTGACGTCCTACTTCCCCTTTTACTTCAAGCACCGCACCTGCATGGCGGCCGTGCGTCGCGGCATCCACTTTGAGGTGTGCTACGCGCAGGCATTGCGGGCGGCTGGGGATGCTGGTAGTGGCGCCAGGGCGCGCGCGCTATTTGTGGCCAATCTGGCGGGACTCGTGCGGGCGACGCGTGGCCGGGGCATCGTGGTCAGCTCGGGGGCGCTGATGAAGAGCGGCAACGGCGGCGGTGGCGGTGGCCCGCTGGAACTGCGCGGTCCGGCGGACGTGGTCAATCTGCTGGCTGTCTGGGGCCTGGCGCCGGACCGCGGCAGCGAGGGCTTGGCGGCGCTGCCGCGCAGCATTGTGGCGAACGAGGGCCTGCGGCGGCGGGGATTCCGGGGCGCCGTGGACATTGTGCAGACAGCAGGGGGTGACGGCGGCAGAGGCAAGAGTACGGGCGAGCGGGCAGAGGGCGAGAAGAAGGCAACACCAAAACAGGCAGAGAAGCATCAGGCCAACGGACAGCGCAAGCGAAAGGCAGACAGCGGATCGGCAACGCCGGGAGGAACCGGAGGCGGCAGCAGCACCCAGGCAAAGCACCAAGCCAAGAAACAGCGGAAGAACGGCGGACCATAGCGACGTGGCGACAAGGGGAGGAGAAGCAAAACATGTGTACGATAGTCACGGCTTTCTGGCACCATTAGCGATACCCGTCTTTGCATCTGGATAAATAAAACCACTTTCTATTCGAAAGAAAGGACAAAAGAGCCTTGCTCTTGCTGCTGCCCAGGTCTTCGTTTCTCTCTGTGCGCTCGAATTATATACAACGACCGAAAGAGAAAGGTAGGGAAATAAGGATGCTTGTTTCTCGTTTTTACTGTTTTTAGTTTCCTCCTGTCGTTGGTCGTCAACCCCCCCTCACACTGGCGTCACGGTCTGTGCCACCAGGTTGCCCAGCGTCAGCACGCTGTTCAGCGAGAGACCGCTCACATTGATTGACACCTGCGGGTTGTTGGCAACGGCGGCTGTTGGTTCGGGTGCCGCCGTCTCGACGACGCCAAGATCGACAGTAGATTGGAAGGCTAGAAGAAGAGGTTAGCAGGATCGAAACAAAAGAGAGATGGGAGAGATCCGATACGTACCCGTCAGATCCGTCAGGGCGGCAAGCGCGGTCGTTGCCGCCGTGGCTGGCTCGACGGCTAGCGACGTCAACGCCGCCGTCGCCGCAAAGGACACCGGGGGGAGCGTGGCCGTCGGCGCAACAACGAGCGGCTTCAGCGAGGTGGCTGCAGCGGCAGCACCAGCCGATGCACCACCCAGCGGGACCAGCGAGGTGGCCGCCGCCACCAATCCGCCAGTGCTGCTGCCCAGGGGCTTCAATGCCGCGGCAGTGTTGACGACTGCTGCTGCTGTGTTGACGAGGGCCGCCGCCGTGGTCACGGCTGCAGCAGGTGGTGCTGCCGCTGCCGCCACGGCCGCCGACGCCGCCGCCGGCGGAGGGGCCACCACCTTGGTGGATGTGTGCGCCGACTCCGGCACGCCGACCACCGTTACACCGACGCCGCCGGTGCCCACAGCTGCCAACGCAGCGCCTGTCGCCGCGTTGGCCACCACGGCTGCCGTGGTGGCCGCAGCAGCACCTACTACTACGGGTGCCGCTGCTGCTGCTGCTTCCCCAACGGCTGCTGCACCCGTACAAGGCGCCGTGACAGTCACCGACTGTGTCACCGTCGCTGCAGCGACGGACACAGTGACGGTTACCGTCGCTGCAGCGCCAACGGCCGCTGCATTGACGACATTCCCAACATCGGCGACGGCGGCGACGTCGGCGGCATTGGAGACATTGGAGACATCGGCGACATCGGCGACGTTGGAAACGTTTGAAGCATCTGAAACGCCTGAAACGTCTGGAATATCGGCGACGTTGTTGACGGCAGCAGCAGCAGTGGCGGCTGCAGGCTCAGCAGAAATGGCGATGATAGCCACGGCAGGTTGAGTGGCGGCTTCAGCTGCGGTGCCGCTGCTCTGTGATGCGTCACCGTTCCCGTTGCTGTCGATGTTGATGCCGAACGTGTTGAGTAGATCGGAGAAGAAGTCGCGGCGAATATGTCCTTGGCGGTTCACGGCGGCGGCCTGGATATCTGTCAGCATTGTCTTGCCTCTTGAGAGGTGTTGTTCTCCTCTCGACGCACCTGAGCCAGCGAAGCCGATGCCAATAATATCGTCGCGGTCTTCATGTTGTGGAAAGAAAAGAAGTGAAAGAAAATACGAAACTGTCGAAAAGACCGGCAACACAACAGGACCAGCGCTGCGAGTTGAAAAGAGAAGGCGACTTCGACAGACAACGGCAAGGATATCAGCGTCTTGTCGTTGAGATTACTGTTGGTGGCTCTGAGATGAAGACGGAGAAGAGGCTTGGCGAAAGAATCAAATGAATGGCTTCCGGACGCTGCCAGGTGAGTCGGACTCTTGAGGCCGTAAAACGAGAGCGCGAGAGAACTGGTAAAGAAAGTAAAGACACGACAAAAAGGAACGGAGTTGTCGAGGCCTTTTCCTCGTCTTTGCTGCTCTTTTCGAGGTAGCAAAGAAGAAAGAAGAGAACAAAAAAGAAAAGGAAGAAAGAAACAGAACACGCTCACGGAGCGGCGGCAACTCAAGAACAGTGTAGAAGAGTGAAGCAAAAGACAAAGAAAAACGAAGACACGATGCAGGAAAGAGAAAAGAAGCCAAGGGAAAGGAAAGCGTAAGGAAAGGGAGAGGGGGTGTGGGAGGGAAGGGGGTGAAAAAGCCAAGAACCTTTCTTTTGTGTCCTCCTTGGAGAAAGTCCACGACTCTGTCTTGACAGGGCCCTACGACTTACACCCAGCAGAGCATAAATCTGACTACACCCCGGGTTGTAAGAGACGGGTGGGTCGCCGTGCTTGATCGAGGAACTCCCAAACCAGTCGAGGACCAGTCGAGTATTAGAAGAGTACGTACGCACACTGAGAAGAGAATAGCGGAGAAAGATGAGCTAGGAACTAGAGCCCTGTTCTTCGTCATGCTCCAATCTGAACGAGGGCCATCTAGGAACACCCTGAGTCAGGCAGCAAGCAAACAGCAGGGCCCTCGGACAGAAACGTCTGTGTGCGTAAGGAGCCAACAAGTACTCCGTACGGAGTACTCCGTAGAGACGTAGCATCTAAGCTCTCGGGGCTGTTATTTTAAGAACAGTTTCGTGGGAGGGTTGTTGAGGAGAGAAAGGAGGAAAGGGGCAGAAGCGGGAGTTAACCCTGTACGGAGTAAATACAGGGACGAGCAGTGCTGTAGCGGTATCAAAGACCGAGCGCACACTACTACGTACCCTACGGAGTAATCACTGCGGAGTACTCCGTACTCCGTAGAGCTCAGAGAAGCGCTGGGGAGGAGACCTGCCAGCAGCAAAGGTGAAGTTGATGATGTTTTGTGAGTGGGTCCAGGGACGGGCGATTGTGGGGCCCCAAACGGTGCCTGAGACGGGTGCCGTCACGGCTTGTGTTTTGGGTTGGTCCCAGCAAGGAGGTGGGGCCGCCGTGGTCACGTGACCTGACTTGACGACGACGACGGCAACGACAAACCCATCACAACCTGCACAAAAGCCAGTCGAAATCAGGTCATGATGTGCAGCGGATGTGCCGTGATGTGACTTTGTGCTTGCAAGCCTGTCGTGGCTCCGGCAGAAATGCGCCGGGGGATTCGCGGTTAGCAGGCTGGAAACGTGTTCGGAAACAGAACACGGGGCATTTCGTTGCATGTTTGACGGGAAGAAGGTCGTCGAGAAGAGTACGAAGCTTCTTTGCAATAGGAGAAGGAAGACGGAGGCGCTTTTTCGTTTTTTATTTATTTATTTTTTCTCAAATATATCAAATTGGTAGCTACCAAAAGCCGCCGCAAAAATAGCCACTGCGGCACCGTTGGACCCAACAAAAACGATGTCAGCTGGCGGTTGACCTCACTGCGTCATTCGTCTCTTTGCAGAGCAGTACAATGTACTCCGTAGAGCAACTCTCAACGTCCACACGTCCTTCTGCCCAGCATGCCGGTCCATGCCCTTGACGAGTACTACCTCGGCCTCACAGCCATCATCACCGTGGCCTACCAGCTCGCCTTTTTTGCCGTGGCCTTTACGTTTCGCTTTGACAAGCTGACTGGTGGGTTGTTTTGCGCGTTCTTATTACCGGCGAGGAACAATCACAGACTCATCCCGATTACTAGACTTTGCCGGGGGCAGCAATTTTATCGTGCTCGCCATTGTCACGCTCGTGCTGGGCAGCCGCAGCGAAGGCCAGGCGGCACTGTCGCTGCCGCCCGCACGCCAGATCGTTGCCTCTGCTCTGCTGTGTGTCTGGGCCGCCCGCCTGTCCGGCTTCCTCTTGTTCCGCATTCTGCGCACCGGCAAGGATGACCGCTTCGACGACAAGCGCGACCGCTTCTTCCCCTTTCTGGGCTTCTGGGTCTTCCAGATGATCTGGGTGTGGACGGTGTCGCTGCCGGTGACCGTCATCAATGCGCCGGCCGTGACGTCCGCAGCAGCCGCAGGCCGTCTGCCGGCCTTTGGCACTGCCCGCGACGTTGCTGGCGTCGTCCTGTTTGGCGTTGGGTTTCTGTGCGAGGCCATGGCCGACGCGCAGCGCTTCGTTTTCCGCGAGAAGCACAAGGCGAGCGGGCAGGACAAGCTGGCCTTTTGCCACACGGGCCTGTTTGCGTGGTCGCGGCATCCCAACTACTTTGGCGAGATTCTCGTGCAGTTTGGTACGAGCTGACACCGTTTTCCTTTTGCGCTCCGAGACTCGTTCCTGACCACCAGGTATCTACACCGTCGCATCGTCTGATGGCATGCTGCATCCCTCGCCGCCGTTCGCGCCTGCCGTCAATGCCACCATTGTCGGCCCCATTCTGCTGACTGTGTTGCTCCTCTTCGTGTCGGGACTGCCCCTGTCAGAGCGCGCCGGCGCTGCCAAGCGCTACGACGCCGCCGTCAAGGACGAGAGTGCCCGCGGCATCTGGGCCGACTACAGCCGGTACCTGCAGCGCACAAGCATCCTGATCCCGCTGCCGAGTGCCATCTACGGGCCGCTGCCGACCTGGCTCAAGCGCACGCTGCTCTTGGAGTTTCCTATGTACGTATTTGACCCGGCCAAGCACGCTTCCGTAGCGCCAGATGAGGAGTACCAAGAGCACCGAGACGCCCGCCACTCGTCTGGCACAACGGCTGCCGAAGACGTGCCTCGGAAAGCAGGGCGCTCATTGTCGTCAACGACGTCATGATTGGAGCTGCTCGGCCGCATAGTGTAGAAGGAATAGTGGTACAATAGCGATGAACTAATACTCCGTTCCCGTCGAGAATACTCCGTTCCCGTCGAGAAAATGTCATCATTGGGATTCCTTGCTCTCCGGCATAATGCAAAATCATTTGCTCATTGGCATCATGTGTTCAAAAGCCTGTTTTCAAAAGTCTCCTTAGTAATAGACTGCCTAGGCTGAAGCTTCCCCGCCGTTTCTTGACAATGCAAGAGCAGGTGACTACGCGACAGGATGGCGATTGCCCATGGTGGGGCCTTGTTCTGACATACTCTTCTCGGCTTTTTTCTCGCCCCGATATCTTGGATCCGGAGACGACCGAAACGAACGACAGACCGTTGAAGAGAACGGCCGTGAAGACTTGACGCGGACGATAAGGCAGTGAGTCACTCGAGGTATTCGATCGATTTTCATGTCGCTTCTGCCCCTTCCGTTTATCGGCCCCGCTTGTCTTCCGTATGACTCCTCTGACACTTCTCAGACGCCTATTTGAAGCCTGAGGTTTCTCTCATTCTCGCTTTCAAGCGTCAGTCGTCTCTAGCCACCCGCCACCCATCATGGAAGCCCGCTGCCAGTGCGGCACCGTCACCTTCAAGACTCCCACGCCCAAGCCGCTGGCGCTCTACATTTGCCACTGCTTTGAGTGCCGCCGCCAGTCCAGCTCGGCCTTTGGCGCCAGCGCCATCTTCCCGACGTTTTCCCTGCCAGCCGCGTGCCCGCTGAGCTGTTATACGTGCGTGTTCTTCCTGCCGTGCACTTCGCCTTCCCATTTGCTAACTCAGTCAGTCGGCCGACCGCCTCCGGCAACATGCTCAACTGGTATGACTCGTTGCCGGGACTTTTGTCGAGCAGCGTCCCTTCTTGCTAACCAGCAACGCAGCTACTTTTGCAAAGTTTGCGGGACGCGCCTAGTCCACAGCACGCCGGTACGCTCAGACTTCTCAGTCTCTCCCTCTCATTCTTTCTTCCTGCTAACTCCTCCAGGGTAGAAAGTTTGTCTCGGTCAAGGCCGGCTGCATCGAAGGCCTCGACTGGAGCACCGCTATCCACATCTGGACCAAGAGTGCCATGGTGCCCATCCCCGAGAGCAGCGAATGCCACTCCGAGGAGCCGGATGACTACGAGTACAGCAGCGTCCAGGAGGACCTGGACCAACCTAGCTCACTCTACGGCAGTGGTGGCGACCCGCTGACGGAGGCTGCGGCCGCTGCCGCTGACGCAAAAGCTGCGGCACTGGCGGCTCTGCATCAAACATGAAAGGCGGCCTTTTCGAGGTGAAATTTATAAAAGCGGTGCTGCATTGGGTGATTTGTTGACAGGCCGCATGCCTCATTCACAGTTGTGTCTCTTGATATTACTCTGTAGGTGGAATCAAATGAAAAGTATCTGTTTGGGCAACTCTAGTCCTACAATTGCTTAACCTTACGGAGTACCTAGCAAAAGACAGTGGGGTAACGCCCCTGGTTCCAACGAGCGAATCAGAGGTCTGCCCTGGAACGATCCACCATGGCACTGGACGCGATCCCGAAAGTAAGCATTCGCTCCCGTCAACAGAAAAAACGTCCATCTCTCCATCTCTCGTCTCGTCTCCCATCTCCGATACGCCCGATCTCGAGCAGTCCTCTCCTCGACTTCCCACCGCTACAATGGATGTCGTTCGCTCCGTGATCCAGCCGGTCACCCACAATCTGCCAGCGCCCATTCGGGACATTGGCGTGGGCCTACTGGGCGACGCGTGCTACCAGTCGCTGGTGCTGGACGTGGACGAGACCAATGTCGACTGCATCAAGTTGGCCGTGTCCAAGGGCCTGGGCGTCGGCATTGTGGCGGCGTCGGCGGTGGTGAAGGTGCCGCAGATCCTCAACCTAGTACGGTCGCGGTCGGCGGCGGGCGTGAGCTTCCTGTCGTACCTGCTCGAGACCACGAGCTACCTGGTGTCGCTGGCCTACAACGTGCGCAACGGCTTTCCCTTTAGCACGTACGGCGAGACGGCCTTTATCCTGGTGCAGAACATCGCCATCACGCTGCTGGTGCTGCACTACAGCGGGCGCTCTGCGCTGGCCGCCGTGGCCGCGGCCGTGCTGGCGGTGGCGGCGGGCGCGCTCTTTTCGCCGGGCGGCGTCGGCGGCGGCCTCGTCGACGACGTGCGCCTGGGCTACCTGCAGGCGGGCGCGGGCGCGCTGGGCGTGCTGAGCAAGGTGCCGCAGATCGTGGCCATCTGGCAGGCGGGCGGCACGGGCCAGCTGAGCGCATTTACCGTCTTCAACTACCTGGCGGGCTCGCTGTCCCGCATCTTCACGACACTGCAGGAGGTCGACGACCAGCTGATCCTGTACAGCTTTGTCGCGGGCTTCGCGCTGAACGCCGTGCTGGCGACGCAGATGGTCTACTACTGGAGGGCGCCGGCAGCCACCGAGGTGGCCAAGGGAGGGAAGGCGGCCAAGGAGGGGAAGGCGGTCAAGGGCGGAAAGGCGGCGCGCAAGACGCGGTAAAGTCAGGGGAGGAAGAAGATGGGGGACCGGGGACGCTGGCCGGATGGACGGCGTGGTCTTTGGCAGGAGAAAGACGGGGCGGATACAGGCGGAAGGCCGTCGGAGTATGTCTTGGACGTTTAGAGCAGCTTCTTGGCAAGGCATATCTCTTTCATACTGCCGCTAGAAAAAGTGCGGAACAACTGGAAGGGCCGAAAGAGTGCCTAGGAGAAGCCAGAGTACTCAAATGGAAGACCAGAAAACGTACATCTCGGCGTCCGCAGAACATGAGGCAACATGGCCTTTGACTGGACGTTGTTGAGAGCTGTGCAAGTCCTGCGTTGCTTTTCCCGACGTTTACAGTCGAACTGAAGCCGGCAGCCAATCCGGAGGCAGACCGGGAGACCACAGGCCGTTCTCCGTCACTCGTCCCATCTTCAGATTCGGTCCAAATGCGGAACAGCGCTATTCAGGGTCCAGCGCTACACTGACTCGACATACCGGGCGGAACTAAACGCCGAACGGCCTAGCTGACTGTCCAATCGACAGTCGTTCCAGCGCGCCATCGCCCCATACACTTCCGCTAACAGATCCTAATCTTTTTCGCCTTCCTTCTGTGCCTTTTCGATGCCCAGACTTTACACTACGGAGTCGGTATAAGGTAGGCTGAAATCCCCTTCTTTTTGTCTTCTTCTACTCTGCTAGTGTCGATTGCACCATCAAAACCCCACGACGTTCTATTGCGTGCTTGAGACTGTTCGTGGTGCAAACAGCGCTTTGAGACCTACATGACGTCTCTAGCCAGCTTCATTTCTGATTCTGTCGTCTTCCTGAAGATCCGTTCTTATTAACCAGAGAAAGTACAGGAGAATAGGAGGAAGGCAAGACGTGTTGTGTAGCTGGAAAGTTTGGATTTCTTTTGTTCTCTCCCTCTCTCTCTCTCTCTCTCTCTCTCTCTTTCTCTCTCTTCTGTCTCTTCTTCTTCCTCACAACATCTCACATTTCGTCTGGCCCTTGTGACCGGCTCTCTCCTTTGTCTCCATTTTCTCTACTCTTGTCTTTGTTTTTGCTGTCTTTGGGCTTGTGTCACGCGTGGATCAAGTCCATACAAGAAAGGAACACGCCAAACAAAAGATACTTTTTTCTGTCTTCGTGACAGGCACCTTTTTTCCACTCCTTGCCGTTGTCGGCTCACAAGTAGACACAAGAGCTTGCCATTCCACTCACAAACACACAGCGAACGGCAACCAAAACGTCCCGCTGCCATGGCGCCGGACCTCAACTCGCTTCCTCCGTCGCCGGTGCTCGGCCGTGCTCCCGGCGCCGGCACTCCAACTCCGGGCAAGCGTGCCAAGCAGCCCAATATCCTCTACGTGATGGCCGACCAGCTGGCGGCGCCGCAGCTCAAGATCTACAACCCGGACTCGCAAATCAAGACGCCGAATCTGGACGCTCTGGCCGCCAAGTCCGTGCAGTTCGACTCGGCCTACTGCCCGTCGCCGCTGTGTGCGCCCTCGCGCATGAGCATGATCACCGGCCGCCTGCCCATGGGCATTGGCGCCTACGACAACGCCGCGCAGATCGGCAGCGACATTCCAACCTACGCGCACTACCTGCGCCTCCAGGGCTACCACACCGTGCTGGCCGGCAAGATGCACTTTGTCGGCGACCAGCTGCACGGCTACGAGACTCGCCTGACCAGCGACATCTACCCCGGCGACTTTGGCTGGGTTGTCAACTGGGACGAGCCGGACACGCGCCTGGAATGGTACCACAACGCCAGCTCCATCGAGCAGGCCGGCGTGTGCGTGCGCAGCAACCAGCTCGACTACGACAACGAGGTCATGTTCCGCTCTGAGCAGTACCTGTACGACTATGTGCGCGCGGACCCGGAGACGCGGCGACCCTTTTGCATGACGGTAAGTGGCGGTGAAAGGCCGAAGGCGAGACGGACTGTCGCGGATGTCCTCGTCCCACACGCCTTGTACGGTGCTAACGCCACAGGTCTCCCTCACGCACCCGCATGACCCCTACACCATCCAGCGCAAGTATTGGGACCTCTACGAGGACGTCGACATTGCGCTCCCCAAGATCAACATCCCAAAAGAGGAGCAGGACCCCCACAGCAAGCGCCTGCTCAAGGTATGCGACCTGTGGGACAAGGAGTTCACGCCCGAGCAGATCAAACGCGCACGCCGCGCCTACTACGGCGCCGTCAGCTACGTCGACAACTGCCTGGGCCGCCTGCTGGGCATCCTGCGCGACTGCGACCTGGAGGACGACACCATTGTCATCTTCAGCGGCGACCACGGCGACATGTTGGGCGAGCGCGGCCTGTGGTACAAGATGTCGTACTTTGAGTCGTCAGTCCGCGTGCCCTTCCTGGTCCACCACCCAGACAGTGCCGCCAGCGGCATTGTGCCGCACCGCGTGTCCCAGAACGTGTCCACGCTCGACATCCTGCCGACGCTGTGCGACCTGGTCGGTGCCTCCATCCACCCCGACCTGCCCATGGACGGCCAGTCGCTGCTGCCGCACCTGCGCGGCGAGGCTGGCGGTCCCGACACCGTCATTGCCGAGTACACCGGCGAGGGCACTGTGAGCCCGCTGATGATGATCCGCCGCGGGCCCTGGAAGTTTGTCACCTGTCCCACGGACGGCGTGCAGCTGTTCAATCTGCAGACCGACCCCGATGAGCTTATCGACTGGGCCAAGGCCCTCAGAAAGAGGACGATTGCCAGCGGCGGCGGCACCACAGCTGCCGACGCGGACTCGGGCACCCTTGTCACGCCCGAAGCCGTGGAGGCACAAAAGGCGCTGGCCGCCTTTGAGGCCGAGGCAACAGCGCGCTGGGACTTTGACCGCATCACGCAGGAGGTGCGGCGCTCGCAGCGCCAGCGTCTGCTGGTGTGGCCGGCGCTCAAGATTGGCAAGTTCACCAGCTGGGACTATGACCCGCACGACGACGGCCGCGAGAAGTACATCCGATCGCACATGCACCTCGACGACCTCGAGCGCATGGCGCGCTACCCGGCCGTCGACCGCTGGGGCAAGGCTGTGAAGGCGGCAGCTGAGTGAAGTTTTGGGGAGTAATTTTTGAGTTTTCCGATCACGCGGCCAATGAGATATGATGCTTTTACTCCGGAGGAATAGTCAAACTGTATATATAGAAATAGTGTGGGAAAATGTCTTTACATTCGTTCGAGGTGAATGAGGTGACGTTCAAGTCACGAGTTGTGGTGGTCTGAAGGCTCCACAATTATTCTAGCAATTGTTAGGTGCCTCTACTCCGTACTCCGAACCTGTAACTCGGCCACCTTCTCGCCAGCCAAACGCTCACAATCCCACCTCCACCCCTCCTCGCACAGCGCAGACAATCATGGCGTCCGAGGACACTGCCCTCGGCCTGACCCAGGAGGACCTCAAGGCCATTGACACGGTGCGGGCGCGGCTCTTCCAACTGGCCAACAGCGTCCAGCGCCTCAAGGGCGATGTCATGATGAGCAACCTGCTGCCGACGCGGTGAGTAGAGGGGATAGGAGGAAGGTGAAAACGAGAAAAAAGGTTCACGGAGACCCCTAGCTGACCCTGTTCTCTCCGTCAGAGAATCCATCCAGGCCTCGTCGTTTGTGCTGCAGCAGAACTTCGCCTCGCTCAACGAGGTCATGGCCCAGCACGCCGACCTCTTCCGCCGCATCGTCGTCCACCCAGACCCGTCGTTCCCCGGGCGCACCGAGGAACAGGTGTTGACATCCCTGCTGCGCAAGAAGCTCGAGCCGGACGTCGAGCAGGTGGCCGAGCGCGCGCGCGACATGGCCGCCGCCAAGGGGATCGGGCCGCGGAGCTTTGCCGAGTCGCTGCCACTCTGGGGGGAGAAAGCACGGGGACGGGGTGGCAGGGGGGGCAGGTATGGAGGGGGCGGGGACGACGACGACGAGGAGGGGGAGGACGAGGACGAGGAAGAGGACGAAGAGGAAGAAGAGGACGACGACGATGAAGACAACGACGAAGACGACAACGACGACGGGCCGCGGGAACCTTTTGGCCTAGGCGACGTCTGGCATGACTCGCGCGCTTGGTTTCTCAGCCGCGTCGAGCGCTTTATCCGCGAGGACGCCTCCGACGTGTATACCAAGCAGGAGAGGGACATGGGCATCGAGAACGTGCGGACGGGTCTACAAAGATCACTCGAGGATGATGATGAGGACGAGGACGAGGATGAGGAAGACGAGGATGAGGAAGACGAGGATGAGGACGAGGATGACGACGACGACGAGGATGAAGGACAAGCCGGCGCCGACGCTGATCCTGACTTGATCATGCTGGACGCAGACGCAGCAGGACCAAAACCGGCCGTCGTGCCACCGCCGCCGCCGCAACAACGCAAACCACCACCCGAGCCGGCCGCTCCGCCAGTCGAGCCAGAAGTGCTGCTGTGGCTGGCGGCACGGGGCGACACGAACCTGCCCCGGTATGTGGAGATTGAGTCGCAGCGCGCAGCAGCAGTAGCAGCAGCCCAGCGGCGTCTGTGATGACCCGCAGGAAGCAGGGGCGGAATAAAAGTAGATACCCAGGCGATTTCTTGGCAACTACAATGTAAGGAAGCCTCGAGATTGAATGACAGCAAGCAAAAAGCAAAGCAACATCGGCCATGGCAGCAAGCGGACGGACACTGGGCAAGAAAAACTCGGGTTTTGTTATTCGTAATCATCGTCGTCATGTGTAGAAGCACAGCCAAACCCACAGACCAAGAAAAATGGCTTTTCAAGGTTGACAAACGGGATGCAACGTCGAGGGAGAGGAGGCGCAAGGAGGACGGGCAGTCAACAGAGAAAAACCAAGAAACCCCTTGATGATAACAATAAACACAAAGAAGCATCCTCTCTCCTCGCTCCAGTCACTGTGCAGACGCGTACATGGTCCTCTTTTCCTCTGCCTCTCCTGCCCCTCGGTCTGCGTCCGTGCCTGTGTCTCTGTGTCTCTGTGTCTGTGTCTGTGTCTCCTGTCTTTTGTAAAATGCAAAAAAAGGACAGAGGCGCCCAAGTCCTAGTGAGGAAACAAAAAACCAGCGTAGACAGTATAGAAGGAGGGAACAAAAATGATAATGTACTCGCCGCAGCCACCACTCCTCTATCCCAATGTCACCAAAAAAGCGAGGAAAAGGGGGAAGGGAGAGAGAGGGGAGGGAGGCGGATATAATAATGTCGGGTTTGGCAGGTCGCCGTGTTTTTTTGTGGCAACAAACCCGTTACCGGTATTGTGTTTGTGGTAGTCAAAGAGTACTGGTATGTGTCTGTGGTAGTCAAAGAGTACTGGTATGTGTCTGTGGTAGTCAAAGAGTACTGGTATGTGTCTGTGGTAGTCAAAGAGTACCGGTATTGTGTTTGGTAGTCAAAGGGTTGTCATCGATGGATCAAAACCCTCTTTGCGTTTGCGGACAACAGCTGGAACAACGGGGAGGAAGCCTATAGCTCTTCGTCCTCGACCTCTTTGGCCGTGGGTGGCGTGACGGTCACGGCCGGCTGGCTCGCTTGGTGGCTGCTCTGCAGCTGTTTCTGCGCAGCCTCTGCTTTTGCGAGAATGTCGCCCAGTGCCGGTGGAAAGGCGCCCGAGCTCAGAACGGACCGCGGGTCGTTGTCGCCACCCTCCACAATGCTCGCCCGGTGTCTCTTCAGCGGGCTGCCGACGACCGCTTCGTCCGGCAGGCTCCTACTGAACAGCAGTCCGGGTGCTGCCGTGCCAGACGCCGAGGTCTCGCCGGACAAGATACCTGACGGCGCAGACGCGGCCCCCGAAGCACCGGGCGTGGTAACGCTGGCTTCGGTCGGCGTCAGCTCGCCATTGTACGGTCCAGCGCTGGGCGACTTCCGAAAGGCATTCGAGCTGCCCGTGCTGTCCGGCTCGACCGAGTGCTGCCGTTTGAGCTGTGGGCATGTTAACGAGGTCTCATAAAAAAAAAAAAAAAGCCGAGATTGGCACGTACCCGAATACGGTTGACGCCATCAGCAAGTTCGCCAGAGAACTGAGCGTCTTCCGGGGCAAGCTTCCCACTCGGCTTGACGTCCTTATCGTCCGTGTCGTCAATCTTGCCCAAGATCTTGGCCTGGCCGTCGTCCTCGTCCTCGTCGTCCTCGTCGCTGTCCTCGTCCATGGCCACGCCGGCAATGCTGTTCTTCTTCTTGTGCAATGGCTTCTTCCGGCGTGCCGCGTCTGTATCGTGGTCACGAAAGGTCGAGAAGCCCACGGTGCCGGATGTCTTGAGCGGTCCAATGCTGGAAAAATCGAGATGTGCCGACCTGCGCTTGGCCTCGGTTGGTGTCGGTTGCGCAGTCTTGGCCGATTGTATGATGCCCATTTTCTGTAGTTGGCCTAGGGAATGTCAGTGTTGCTCTTCTATCTCTTGCGTCGTTCTCTCCAGCCTCGAGAACACTCACGCTCGCCGCGGTAGAAAAAGGTAAAGGTGGCATAGGGCCGGTCAGGTCCGTCAATGCCGGTGACGGTCTGTGTTGAGATGGTCTTTGGGTCAAGCGTTTTCGGCTTGGCAAAGCTGGTTGTATGCTCCACGTCCGCCACGACACCGCCGCTTCCACCGCCGCTGCCCTCGGCGTCGTCGTCGTCGTGTGCGTCAAACTGCGGCGAGTACTCGCCCTTTTTTATCTCGCCAGACGCAAGAACGCGGAACATGGCCACCTTGATCTGGCCAGCAGCTTCGGGCAGCTCGTCGTCGTCCGAGGACAGGTCGTCGTCCGAGGACAGGGTTTCGGCCGGTGACTGTGTGTCTGCGCCGCCAAAGCGAAGGGTATCCCAGCTGCTCTTCCGCCGGTGCTGAGGGGCGGCGGTGGCAGAGGAGGCGGCAGAGGAGCCGTTCTGTTTCTGCTGCTGCTGCTCCTGTCGCCTACGGCGCTTCTCGAAGCGCTGGCGACGCTTCTCCAGCTTGGAAGCCACATCGTTGCCCTCGAGATCCAGGCCGTTGAGCCAGCGCTCGAGGCCGACTTCGCGGAAAAGAAACTCGCGCTCAGCGAGGCCGCCACCTTCAGCTTCGGGGACTTGGACCCATCTACTATTGACCCATGTTTCCTCGCCAGGACGCAACAAAGTGGCGACCTCCTCCTTGGAGCGACCATCAAAGTAGATGTATGCGGCAATGGTCTCGTTCTCGGAATTTGTCATGGGGATGTAGGGGTGGACGAGACCGTGGCCGGTGAGTTTGCCGTCGGAGCCCGACGGTGGCAGCTCGCCAACAATCTGCGGCTTGGGGTAGGGGTTTGCGTCGGAAGGCTTGGGCGTCGAGTATGGGATAGCGAGGCCGTTGGTGAGCAGGGTGATGGAGATGGCAAACTTGGCCGGTTCGGCCTTTCCAGACTCGGTCGCCAGCTGGGGCTGTGGCACGGGGATGTAACTGTTGATTCGGGAGACGCGCGACTGTTTCTGGATGCCATGCTCAGGCAGCGGAGCTCCATTTGCATGGATGCTGACCGCGATGCCCTTGAAGCAAGGCATCGTGGCGGCTGGGGAGATGTAGCAGGTGAAGAGGGGGGAGGGGGAGGGGGTTGTTCGACCGAGTCGAGCAGGCTGATTGGGCCGGTGGGAGAGTATTGTTGGCGAGTGTGGCTAGGGAAACAGGTTGACTATGCACGCCGAGCCTTTTGGAAGTCGGCAGTTGATGCTCGACGTGGTTTATCGTTGACGTTTTGGCGATGATGCAATAGAGGATGCAGAACGCGCTTCTTGATTGCGGATGTTGGGAAGCGTAAGGAAACTCTGGAGCTGGCGTCTTCAACAGCCAAAAGATGCTGTCAAGTCGGGCTTGGGGAGGAAGACTGCAGACGCAAAAAGTAAAAACGCAACGATGCCGAGCAGATGAGCGAGGTGGAGGAGGCAGAAGGAAAGCAAATTTCGGAGGAGGAAGAATGTAACGCCTGGCCTTGCATTGGCGGTCAGTGAGAGGGGTCCTCTGTTGGGTCTAGGAGCTCTTTTGCCGCACTCTTTTTCTCCTTCTCCCTCTAAGCCAGGCCCTTTCCTTCGTGTTCTTATTTCTTCCGTTCTTCGCCGCGTCTTGCAATCGCGTCGGTCTTCTTGCAAGGCATTAGGACATTGCTTCAGACGCAAAACCATTCGGCGGCGGGTTCAACAAAGAGAGAGGGGGCTGGAGTCAGAGTATCTTACTGCGTATGTGCTGTAACGCCCTCGCGTTGGCGCTGTAGCGGTGACGATACTGTGCCTAGCGGTGTGGTGTTAGCGTGCGGGACACTACAAACAGGTGGGCCGTTTGCGTCTTAGGGCACTCTGAGGCGACGCTGGGCGTCTTGGACCTGGGGCCACTCTGGGGACGTCTAGGGCACTCTGGGGAGTCTCATGTCTTTGTCACCCGACTCGTGAGCTGGAATACGACGGCTATTTGGGCAGGCCAAAGGCTGTTCTCTTCTTCATGGCTTGCGCTAAAGAAACGCGCTCCATCAGTCACCGAAGCGTCACAGCATCGAAGGTCCGTAAGATGCGTGCCGCCAGCCCATGGAGTAGTCAATTAAAGCATTTTTCTGGTGGTGAGTATGGTTTGTTCTTCCTACACCCAGAGCTCGCAATACTGCGCCACCAGCCCAACTGGGGAGTCGAGCTGTTTGTTAAGTGGGGCAAGGCCCGGGAGAGGTCCGTCCTGAGGCCCGTGGACAGCAGCGAAAGAATGAGACAGTAACACAAACACGACGCAAACTAGGTAAGACAGCGAAGCGTATGCGCGCGAGGAACTTTGCGTTGTTCTTCATTCACGTCACGCGATCATCCCGGCATGTCCTGCAGGCAGCACCGACGCGCTTCCGGGGCCCAACCCCGGCAGTCGTGTCTTGGCCGCGGCCGCAACCGACACATGGCGGCATCAATGACCGATTAAGATGGTATTACATCACCGAGGTGCCAAGTCTTTGCAAGTGGCAGCCATGCGCGGATCAGACCGCGCAGTGTCAGCGGACCCCGGAACCCCGCAGCCGCTGGTAGCCAGAAGTAGCGGGGAAGCTTGAGCAATACGGAAGCTTGAGCAAAACCACGGGAGCTTGAAAACCTTTGAGGTACGGGCCAGGAAGAACAAGACAACTCGTCCGACGACATACAGACCATGACCAGCACGCCTGTTGATGTGGACGATTCGTTGGGGCCCAGGCGCCCCCCCTTCTCCAGCCTGCCGCTCGACCCGACCGGACCTCCGGGCAATGCCTGGGGCCTCTACGGCGCCGACGACCGACTGGGTGCTCTCAACATGCTCACGCCGGCGCGGGTGGCGGCGGCGGCGCGCAGCGAGATCCGCACAGGCGAGCGCGTGTCGCTGGACTGGGGCATGGACAAGCCGTTGCACCCGAGCTTTGGGCGAGAGCCGCTGGCGTGGCAGCGCGTGCAGCACAAGACGGCCGACGGGCGGCTTCGCACCGTCAACGACGACATTGTGACGTTCAACACGCAGGGTTCGAGCCAGTGGGACGGCTTCCGGCACTACGGCTACCAGCAAGCACAGCGCTTTTACAACAATGTCACCATTGAGCAGCTAGACGAGGAGAGAGAGGTCAACAGCATTGATGGTAGGTCTTCTCCTCTCCTCCTCCTCTCCCCTCCTCTCCTCCCTCTCCTCTCCTCCCTCCCCTCTCCTCCTCCTCCCTCCCCTCCCCTCCTCTCCTCCCTCTCCTCCCCTCTCCCGCTAACTCCCCCAGCCTGGGCCGAAAAAGGTGGCATTGTCGGCCGCGGCGTGCTCCTCGACTATGCCGGCTACATGGCCGCGCACGGCCGCACCGTCACGCCGTTCGAAACCGTGCCCATTACCGTGGCCGACCTGGAGGCCGTCCTCCGCTACCAAAACGGCCCGACTCTGCTGCCCGGCGACATTCTGTTTGTCCGCAGCGGCACGATCGCGGCCTACAACCAGCTGACGTCGGACGAGGGGCGCGCCTTGGCTGCGCGGCCCGAGCGGTTCATCGGCATCGCGCCGACGGCCGAGACGCTGCAATGGCTGTGGGAGCACGAGTTTGCCGCCGTGGCCGGCGACCAGCCTAGCTTCGAGATGGCGCCCACCACCGGCGCGCACACGGCGCCCGGCACCGGCTACTGGAAGGGCCAGCCGTGGGAGGCGGCCATGCAGGGCGGCGGCCTGCTGCACCAGTGGCTGCTGGCCGGCTGGGGCGTGCCGATCGGTGAGCTGTTCGACCTGGAGGCGCTGGCGCGCACGTGTGCCGAGCAGAAGCGGTGGTCTTTTTTTGTGAGCAGCGTGCCGCTCAAGGTGCCGGGGGGAGTGGCGAGTCCGCCGAACGCAGTTGCCATTTTCTAGAGGGTTCGAATGGAGAAGTTGCGCTGCCAGGAGTGGAGAAAGAGGACAGATGCAGGTTGCAACGCGCTGCGCAAAAAGACCGTGAAGTGCCGTAGATATGTCGTACTTATGTAGCCGGGACAGTTGCTTCCCCGCTTCTCCATCTTGCTGTTGTCCCGAGAGACGTCCCACACCCTCCGTCTACATCACCCATCACCACCATCATGGGCAAGATCGCCACCATGGAGTGGTTCCGCGTGCCACCGCGCTGGCTTTTTATAAAGATCGCCGACGATGCCGGCAACGTCGGCTGGGGCGAGGCCACGCTGGAGGGACACACACAGGCAGTCGAGGGTTGTCTGGACGCCTGGTTCTCTCGGTACAGGGGACTCGAAGCAGAGTAAGTGGACGCTGGTCGTGGGTGAAAGCGAGACTGACGTTGACGTTAGTGATATTGAGCACATCTGGCAAATCTCCTACCGCAGCTTCTACCGCGGCGGCCCTGTGTTGATGAGTGCTCTCTCCGGCATCGACATTGCCCTGTGGGACTTGAAGGGTCTGTTTTCTTTGTTTCCCTCCTCCACATGGGCTGACCAGGCCAGCTCGTAAACTCGGCGTCCCCATTTACCAGCTGCTCGGCGGCAAGCTGCGCACCAAGCTGAAGGTCTATGCCTGGATTGGTGGAGACCGTCCCAGCGATGTCGAGCAGCAAGCGTACGTGAAGAGAGAGAGAGAGAGAGACAGAGAGAGAGAGTCTAACCCCCAGACTTGCCCGCCGCAAACAAGGCTTCCGCGCCGTCAAGATGAACGCAACCGAAGACCTCGGCTGGCTCGACAGCCCGGCCCAGCTGGACGCCTGCGTCGAGCGCGTACGTGCTGTCAAGGCCCTCGGCATGGACGTCGCCGTCGACTTCCACGGCCGCGTCCACAAGCCCATGGCCAAGCAGCTGGCGGCCTTGCTGCAGCCGCTGCGTCCGCTGTTCGTCGAGGAGCCCGTGCTGTCGCAGCACGTCGACGCCTTGGCCGCGCTGGCCGGCATCCTGTCCGTCCCCATCGCCCTGGGTGAGCGCCTGCACAGCCGCTGGGACGTGCGCCCGCTGCTGCCGCACATGGACGTGCTGCAAGCGGATGTGTGCCATGTCGGCGGCATCTCCGAGCTGCGGCGCGTCGCCGCGCTGGCCGAGATGCACGACGTTGCCCTGGCGCCGCACTGCCCGCTGGGGCCCATTGCGCTGGCTGCGTGCCTGCAGGTCGACGTCGTGTCGGCCAACTTTGCCATTCAGGAGATGAGCCTCGGCATCCATTACCACGACAACAGCGGCGACGGCTCACAGCAGGACCTCACCAGCTACATCAAGGACCCGGCCGTCTGGGCCGTCGATGACGACGGCTACCTGGCCATGCCTACGGGGCCCGGCTTGGGCATTGAAGTCGACGAGGAGCAGGTGCGCCGCCTGGCCAGGGACGCCGAGCCATGGTCCAGCCCAACCTTTGTCGGTCCGGGTGGTGAGTACAGGGAGTGGTAGGCGAGTTAAGAGAAAGGCACAAGGGGGGAAGGGTGGGGGGGACGACGAGAAAATTGTGAACATGAAAAAGAGAATCGTTAAAAAATACAACGATGAACCCAAGATGCTGCCAATTCCCTGGAAATGATTCTGCTCTCCCCCCGAGGTACCGCTACTTCTGATCATGCGGCGCCGGGCGCCAGCTCCTTCTTTGACGGTGTTTGATCCCTTGAACGTGGCCTCTGCCGGACGGGACTGTCGGCCGTCGACGATGTAGGGGCTCGCCCGGTGGCGATTGCGGCCGTGTTTATGGTGCTGCTGGCTACCGCCGACGAAGTCGCTTTGTGCTGCTTGCGATTTGGATCGTTGGCGTCAAGGACATTGTCGTTCTCTGGAGAGTCACTATAACCGTCGTCGTCGTCGTCGTCATCATCTCCCTCCTCTTCTGTTGGCTCCCGCAAGATGCTTTCAGACTCCCCCTCATCCTCCTCAAGGTAGCTACCCTCCCCGACGGGCTGTCGACTCGTCTCGGAGGATCCGACTGCAAGAATCGAGACCAGCCGAGAGCCTGCTCTGCCCGACACGTCGTCGAGCCTCTCTTGTTTTATGCTTGTGGGTGCTTCCTTTCCGGAGCCAAACGACTGCGAGTATTCCCTTTTCCATCCGTCGTCGTTGTCCTCCTCCTTCTTGATTCTGATTGTGGATCCTGCTGGCCTCCCACTCGGGGTTGACGGTACACTGGCATCAGATCCAGAGCCAGCGCTGTCGTAACTGCTGCTGCTGCCACCACCGCCCGAGAAGACAACCGTCAGGCCCACAAACACGGCAACCGTAAACACCACCTCGACCAGCCACCAGGCCGTCGTCAGAAGCACAAACGAGATGATCCGGTGGTGATACATGAGCCAGCGCAGGCCGCGCAGCCGCGCCGCAAAGACCACCTCGACGCCGTACGTCTGCAGCTCCTGCGCCTGGCCGGCCCGCACCTCGAGATACAGGACAGCCGGCGACGCCGCACTGTAGCTGTAGCTGCCACTGCCGCTGTCGCCCGAAAACGTCAGCGCCTCGGCCATGGGCACCACCAGCCGCGTGCTCGACACCGCTTCGGGCATAAACACGTGGAGCGGCAGCAGGGCAAAGCGCGTCGCCTGCGCCACCAGCGGGTCCGCGTAGGCCATCAGCGCCGGCCGCGCAGCGGCAAAAAGGAGGCGCTTTCCGCCGGACTCGAGATACTCGCGCGGATTGGTGGGTGGCAGGCGAGCGGCGGCAGCGATGTTGGGGGATCCGTTGCTGCTGCTGCCGCTGCTGCTGCCGCTGCTCGACGCCAGGGCGAGCTCGACCATAAAGTTGCCGAGACCCAGGTTGGTCGGCGACCGCGGCACGGCCAGCACGACGGACACGTCGTAGGCCTGGTCGGCCTTGAGGCCCAGGCCGCGCAGGTCGGCGAGGCCAAACGGGTGGTGCGGGGGCAGTGCAGGACGGCCGTCAGCATGCAGGTGCTGGTGCAGCACGGCCTCGGCAGCGGCCAGACGGCTGCCCGCCTTTGCACTCGCCGGCGGAATCACGGACCTGGAGCGCGTGTTAGGGAGTCGCCGAAAGAAGTGCAGACAAGAAAAGAAATAAAAAGAAACGTACCCATATTGGAGGTGCACGGGAACGGTGCGCACCTGGTGCGGCACGTACTCGTGGTAGAAGCCCAGGTAGCCGGCAATGGCCACACCATACAGCAGAGTCGACGTCGCTGCCAGCAGAATAGCATAGACTGCGGTGCGCTGGGCAGCCTTGGATGTCAGCGCCCGGTAGGCGTCGCCGATGGCGGAAAAGGCAGTCTAGATGAGCTTTCGTCAGTCAGGCGGCGCGGGGCCAGAAAGAGGAGCGCGAGGCAAGCGACAAGACCGGTCGGGACTGACCATTGTGCGTATCGCGTCCTAGGCATCAAGTAGATACGGTTATCCGCGCATGGTCTGTTGGGGTGAAGAAGCCAGTCGTGATGCCGAAGGAGTCGTGATGCCGAAGGAACCGAGCTTCGCGGCAGCTTGAGACAAAGTTTCCTGGTGGGTTTTCTTCAACTCCGTTCAGATGCTCGAAAGCGCTTGTTTGGGTCTGACGGCAGAGGATACGGCTGGGAAGAAGCGGCGCTTTGTGGTGGATGGCGGCAGATATTCTTGAGGCTTGTGGCATGTTGTCGTCATAATAGCTGGTGTGGGGCAACCCAAATAGGCGCGAACAAACGCGTCTTTGGCTCCTGTCAAGAATGCGCCAGATATGTGAGGACGATGCAGGACTACAACCAGTTCAATCACAATAAAGCGTCGGCGCAGATTCAATTAACCCTGATGTTTGTCCTAAATAACTGACAACTACATTGAAAGCAACTAGACGAGCAGATGGTGTAAAGCAGGCAGAAGACAAAACCGTAAATGCATCATCAGATGAAGGATAGATGAAAGGAGAAATAAAGCAAATGAAAGAACAAACACTCTCTGAAATACCGTGCTAATGGTCGTCGGCAAGGCAGGATGTCAAAGGCCGTCAAGCAACATGCAAACTGCGAGAATCCAAGAAAACCTTCGCCGCTAGGGCTCTTCAACACGCCTGCAGATAGTTGCTCGGTACCAGCCCGACCTGGCCGTTGCCTCCGTGGATAGTCGCTTCCCACCAGCCGTCGTCCTGGTGCCGCAGGACGGCCAGCATATCGCCCTTTGCAAACCCAAGCTCCTCCGGGATGGCTGCTTGGTACATGTAAAGAGCACGAGCTACATTGTCAGTCACGTCTCTTAAGAAACGTCTCTTGAAAAGAAGAGAGAATCACTCACCAAAGTGCATGATTTGCCGCCCATCTCGCGTGTATTGTCGTCCGTCCGAAACGCTCTTGCTGCGAGACCGCACCGCACCGCCGCCTTCGTAAAGACCCATCGCCCGTGAATTGGAACTGCTTGTCCCAGGCCGGCTGGCACTACCACCACGGCTGCGCTGCGAGCCATAGCCGTCATCCGTACCACCATACGGCGAGACTTGCACGGCTGTGTCGCCGCCGTGGTTGCCCATGCTGCTCCCCGGTCGATCCGACCGGTACGGCGACGGCGAGGCTGCCCGTGACATGTCGTTCGCAGACTTGTGTCGAGATTGGTATGGATCGGAGCCTCTAGACATCTGTGGCGGTGGCTGCTGATATTGCTGTCTCGATGGTGGACGGCCTGCGTAAGGGTTGGGCGACGCCGACCGCGGAGCACCGTGCGTCTGGGCCGCTGATGTACCCGGCCGAGGAGACGCACTACGCCTCGGGGCTGGGGACGCTGCCCGCGGCAAATCGTAGCTGCTGCGTGCGCCTGGCCGCCCCGAGGACGCTCCGTAGCCGCTGCCGCCTAGGCCGCCTTGCTGGTAGCCGTTATTCGTCGGGCTGAACATACTGCGCGTCTGCTCGACAAACTTCTGTGACGTTTGCTTCATCGCCTTGGACGTAACGGCTGCTGCCGGCACGCCGAGCCGCTGCACCTGCTGGTCGTACGACGGCGGCGGCGTGCCCCGCATGCCGGCGGCCGCGGCACTGTTGTTGCCAAACACGTTGCCCCGGGCACCCGGTGCCGGCGTGGCAATGCCATGGTAGTGGTCGGCTGACATCCGCAGAGTTGACGGCTTGCCAATTGTGACTCCCTTCAACTCAGCCAGCGCCTGCGCAATGGGATCGTCATCGCCGGCCTCCGCCTCGTTGCTACGTCCACTGCCACCG
The DNA here is from genome assembly GCA_019925545.1 of Ophiostoma angusticollis. Lineage (NCBI taxonomy): Eukaryota > Fungi > Ascomycota > Sordariomycetes > Ophiostomatales > Ophiostomataceae > Ophiostoma > Ophiostoma angusticollis. The sequence goes on from JADHKL010000003.1 coordinate 565,788, forward strand.
GCTGCCCGACGATCCGGCGTCGACACCGGGAATACATTCTGCCCAACGTTGAGAGCTAAGCTGGCGTTTGCATCGATTGGATCGGGGCTCGCAGACCGGTCGTTTTGAAGAAGCTGCTGTGCTTGTTGGCTGCCCCCATAAACAGAGCCACGCGCACCACCGCCACCACCGGACAGGCCTTGCCCTGAGGATGCGGACGGGTGCCATGTGTTTCTATGCGATGCTGCCGAGCTTGTTGAAATGTCCTTGGTGCTCTTGCGTCGGAAGGGGCTGTGGTTTTGGAAGAATCCACTCTTCTTCTTCAGCACCTTCTTGTCATCAACCGGGACCATGGCGCTCGGCGCTGGAGGTTCCGCCTTGATCGGCGACACTTTGCCACTGGGCAGTTCCTGGCTGGAGTATGGTGTCAGGTTGGAAAAGTCGCTGTGTGAGTCGCGGCTCGACGGTCGCGCGCTGTTCGAGCTGACTTGGGAGCTGACCTGGGATGCAAACTGAGAGCCCAGCTCCGACTGTGGTCTGCCACCACCATTTCCGGTGCGGCAGAGCATGGTCATGCCATCCATCGGGTAGGGGTCATGCGGCACAGGCGCAAAATCATTGGGATCAAAGGCGGGTGCGTGCTGACTGTGCGTCTGCAAGGCGACTCCGGCCTGGCTAGGGAGAAGGCTGTGTGCGGTCGGCGGCATCTCCGTGATGTTGTGGCCCAAGTCGCGTGCGAGAGCCGAGCCTGGGTCGTGGTGCGATTCGTATGTCGAAGGCTGCGGCGAGGACGTTCTGTAAGCAGGGTTGATACTGCGCGGGAACTGTGCCACAGAATAGTTATCGTCCTCAGAAGCCTCAGACTGTGAGTCGAGATCGCCACGGCAGAAGTTGATGTACTTGGGGGGGTCCGGAATCTCCTGGCCGGTACCGTGTTCGCGTATGAAGCTGGCAATATCCTTTTCGACCTCGAGCTTCTCGAGTGCCAGGCGAATCTTCTCGCAGGAGGCGTCGTCACTCACGCACACCGTCGACGCAATGTTGGCAAAAGACCACAGGCTGCTCTTTGTGAAGTCGAGCCGCTCTTCCTCTAGATCCTGGAACTTGTCGGCCGCTGCCTTCCACTCGCGGTTCCATCGGGCAGTTGTCTCTTCGAGGATCTTGACGGCGTTCTCGTACTCCGTGTTGGACGTGGCTACGCTGATTTGCGTCTTCTCCAGCTTTGCCTTGTTCTTGCGCTCCTCCTGTCCCATCACCATATGGCCCTGGGCGAGGTAGCCCTTGATCTTGAGGCACTCCTGCTCGTATCGGTCGCGCGTCTGGCGGTCAGTCAGAGAAGCATGAATCGCACAAGACAAAGGAGTTGGTCGCATACCTTGTTGACTTGCTGCGTTTGCTGCGTCTTGATCTTGTGCAGTTTCTCGATGCCGTTCTGCACAATCTTTCGCCGCTCTTTCATGGCACCGGCAAAGGCTGCTAGCGGCTCCTCCAGCTCACTTTTCATCTGCGCAGCATTTGACTGGTGCTGCTTGGCCATCGACTCGACCTCGCCGCGCATCACGTCTAGGGACGACTTCAAGCCCCCTGTCTCCTGTGACCCCAGCGGCTTACGGCAGAGCGACAACAGTTTGCGGGCATATTCGTCTTCGATGGCGGCTCGGGCTGTTGGAAGGGGGAATCCTCGGTCAGCCATGGCCCAAAGTGGTTCTTGTGTTCGTTCAGAGAAGCTTACCGTTGTAGAAAGAGCGCAGCTCGTCGCAGGTCTGCTTGGCGCCCTGCATGCGTTCGAGTAGAGGACCGACGCCGGCGTCATCCTTCCCCCAGAAATTGTTTGCAACTAGACCGTGTCAGCAAATGGCTCCGTGTCATTGATGGTCCGCTGTCCTTCTCAGTCTCTGATCTCGCGGCGACGAAACGTACAAGACATGGCCACTGTTGGCCCGTCGGTCGCCGAAGGCATTGTGACCAGCGACGGTGCGCTGTAATTTCGAGTGCGCGTGCTCTGATTACCAGCAAGAGTATGCCGAGGAAACTTATCGATGCGTATATTCTCGTTGGGGACTGTGCCGCTGTTCGACGTTGAAGTCCGCTGCGAGACCGTTTGGAATGCGACGATGCGTTGAGGTAGGTGAGTGTGGGAGAGATTGGAAAAAACGGCGGCTGGTATCTTGCATCTAATATCAGAAACCCAGGCATAATAGTAGCGGCCCCTTTTGCCCGTCACCGACAAGGGGGTCTCCAAGCTCCTCTCACGCTGGTTGGTGCGACGTTTGCTGGTGATGTGGCCTTTGTTGACTTGGCCGTCGCTGGGGCAACTGCAAGCGCCCCGCAAAAACTCGCTACTGCGCATGGCAATTTGTGCGCCGCAGCAAGCCGCCTCAGGTTCTTCGCAACGAAACGTTTAATCTACTCCGTAAGATTTAGTGATAGAAATTTCAGGGCGCTGCACGTGTATATGTACATGTGCAGCTTTGCTTCAATCGAGTCGAATTGGTTTTGACAAGTCTTTGTGTGTGCTCCATATTGCTGTGTCTCTGGATCGCGTGTCATAAAAACCGTCACGTGATTTGGATGTTCCTATGTTCCTGCTGTTGTAGCGCAAAAGCTACCCGTTACGATACCAAGAACGTTGCGCAAAGAGCACGGAGTATCCCGTACGCACTGCCCAAGCACTTGAGACAGAACTCCACGTTATCACAAAGGGTCACAAACGCGCTTTGCATGTCAAACAATGAAGTATGATACGGAGTACTCCGTAGACAGGTACTTACCCTGCTCCATCTTGCAAGGTACCTTGGTACCTAGGTACCCACGGAGCAAGACAGAGTTGACAGCAAGATGGTCCAAGCTCCAACAGCGCCATGATTGGCTAGATCGAGTAGGCAGATGTTTCTGCCTGATAATACAGGCCTAAAGAAAGTGCTTGCCAGGGCCACTACTAAGCAGCTGCCGCGAAAGCACGAGCCCACTGCAGAAAATGGCCTGAAAGAGAGCATCGACCCCTTTGCCGAAAAATTGAAGCCTTTCCTCATCCTCAACTCGCCCGCTTCCATCCACGTCCTCCCCCTCCCCTCATTTCCGCAACAGTTATCACGCCGTATTATCAGCCGACGCTGGTTCTTTCCTCGCTTCTGCACAAAGGAGCCGCATCATTTTTGCGCTGCGTCCTGTTGGTTTTCGTCGAGGAGCCGTCAAAGGTAAGGACGAGGAAAAGAAGGAAAATAGTTCCAAACAAACGAACGAAGCCACAGCTCCAAAGCGACGCCGGTCGCGATCAGAGCCTTCCATCACCGCCCGTTGCGAGCTTTGTCGAGACCACCGGCACGTATCATCTGCCACTATTGTTGATGGCTCTGCTGTCTGCACAATGTTCATCTTCCCTACTAACCTAACCGCGTTGCTCTTAGATTTTCCGCGTCCTTAACGTCGCTGCCCAACCACCACCAGCTGCTGCGACTGTTGCCTAACGACGTGATCGCTTTCCCATCGATCTTCTCTTCACTGCCGCGTCTCTCCATCTGCCCGCTGTGTCAGTCGATGCTTTGCGCCATCGTCGTCGCTGCCATCCTCTTCTTTCCAATATCCCCCTCGTTTCTCGTCCGTCGGGTGAGGAAGTGGCTCCTGTCCGGCTCCTGGATAGTAGCACCGTCTTCCAAACCAACTCTCCCCCATGGTCCCACCACCTCGAGCGGGAACGTTTTCTCCGAGTCCTGCCCAAGCACTCCAGACCGGCACCAGCCATTCTCCCCACCCCTCGCAGACCGCGGCTTTGAGCGCGAGCCCCGTCACCGGTAGCCCAACCGGGACGAGCTCCGTGTCCAAGATCGTCGTTGCTCAGGTTTTTGTGCTCCTGAGCAGCATCAAGGAAGAAAAAGACGATCCGTCAAAGTGGGAACAACTTCGAAAGGTAAGCCTCTCGACCGAGCTATAACGTCCTCGCCGCCACCTCGCTATCGTCATGTGCATTGCTGATATCTCTAGCTTATCGATGAGTCCGGCATGGAAGTTTTTACAAAATACTTTGCCCGTCTTGTAGCCAGTAGTGCTTCCCAAATATTCCCCGGCCTTAACCGGCCGGGGGGCGGTGCGGGAACCTACCAGGTCTTGACGTCGGAGATGCAAAAGATCGCCCACGATCCCGAGCAGGCGCGACGCATTGCCGAATCTGTCGAGATTGGCACAGAGGACATCTTTCGCGACTTTGACCTATCAACGTTTATGGAGCACTTCAAGCTCGATGCCTTGGAAAAGACAATTCTGGCTCTGGCCTTCAAGATGGGGCCGCGCTCTGACCTCAAAACGAAGGCGGATGCTATTCTTTCCACGAACTTCCCCACATTCGTCAACATCCTGACCAAACCTGACGGCGACCACGCAGACATCGATTCCAGCTTCGTCTCCCTCATCGTCGACCGTTTCATCCAGTTGCATCCACCCAACTTCACCTCCACCTCCAAGTCCGAGCTTGCCTACAAGACGACCCAGCGTTTTGAAACACGGGAACTACGCTCGCCTCCCGAGGTGATGGCCGCCCTGGATCTGATGCGCGTTCTTTCTGACCGCTCAGCGAATTCACTCGCCTTATTCATCCACAAAACAGGGCCCGACTTCACTCGTGATGAAGATTCTTGTGTTACATACCTACAGAACCGCCAGGGTCAGGCCATCAGTGACGAACAGGTCGCCAACGCCTTGACATACACGATTGTCAGCCAGACGTTCACCCACAATACTGCCGTGTTCGTTGCGGCCCTGCGGCGTGTCCTGCCTGCCACCTTTAGTTGGCAGGATGTGATCACCCGTTTTGATCACAGCAGCGCCCGTCTCTCCTCATCCCAGTTTCTCCGCCTGTACAACGCCCTCGTCCCCATTGCTCGCGAAAGCCCATCCACCCTCGACATCCAACACCTCTGGGGCGGAAACTGGGAGAATCCCGACACCCAACTCTCCTTCATCACCGCCTTTGCGTCGCTCTCCGCCGAACTGCTAGATGCTGCGACGATTCCTGGTCTCCAGCCTGCGTTCACCTTGGATGAATACGCCGACTCCGCTCCCGAAGTCCGAGAGCGCGCTGCTGAAGCTGTCAAGCACCCGCTCGTGTCGCTCGCTGCCATATCCGCCATTTTCCACACAGCGCTTGAATCGCAGCACGCTTCTACCAAGGTCGAGGCTCGCCGACTATTTCAGCTAGTGGTTGTGCCGAACCTCGACATCTTCGTTGTGTCCGCGTCTGCCGTGCCGAAACCGTGGCCGCCCACGGCCGTCGATACTCTCAACTCCCTTTTTGAAAGCTTCCTCTACAAGCAGCATCAAAACTGGGACTTCGTTTTTGATAGCCTTTGGCGGAAGGACAAGGAGTGGGTTATGGAGCGGCTTATCGATGCCCATGCATCACAACCGGGCGAGCTGCCTGTTATTTTCGAGCACGCCGTGAAGCATGGATGGCTGAACGAGCTGATCTATCTCCCGAATGGGTTCGGCCTTGATCTGGTTGCATACGCCCATGGCCAGAACTACGTGGACCTGACAGAATGGGCCAAGAACCACGCCGGGCGCAGCACAGAAATTGCGAGGTCGTTGCTTCAGTTTCTTGTCATCAAGGCTGACCTCGAAAGCCGGGCCGAAGATCCACGAAACCCTGGCAAGAACAATATCCCTTTGAACGTCCGGACCGTCGCCGCTCTTCTGAACATCCTGGAAGATTTCCTGCCAAAAACAGGTCCCATTCCTGATCTCGTCATGATCCAGCGCCAGTGCATTGCCATCTACCCGCGCCTAATCAACTACGGCGAAGGCTTTGACGAAATCATCGAGGCCAATGAAAAGGCCAGCCATGCCTTACCCCAAGAAGCCAACGCCAAGATGGAGGAGCATTTTAAAAAGATGTACAGCAACGACATCGAAGTTCGCGAGGTGGTGCGCATCATGGACCACTACAAGCACTCTCGCGAGCCCCTGGAGCAGGACATTTTTGCGTGCATGATCAACAGCCTCTTCGAAGAATACAGCCATCTCGAGGATTATCCTCTTGAAGCTCTAGCGACGACGGCTGTACTTTTTGGTGGCCTCATGTCACATAAGCTGATCTCAGACCTGCCTCTCAAAGTTGGCCTTGGCATGATTCTCGAGGCCGTGCGCGATCACAAGACGGATGAGCCCATGTTCAAGTTTGGCCTTCAGGCGCTGATGCAGCTCTATTCACGCTTCAAAGAGTGGCCAGGCTTCTGTCGCCAACTTCTGCAGTGCAAGAGCCTGCAGGGCTCGGAGGCATTCAAACGGGCAAATGAAGTTATCCGTGACCTGGAGGAACCAGGCAATGGTTCCGCTTCTCATGCCGCAGGTACTGGTGGCGAAGAGTCGCTCAAAAATGGCAACGTGGATGACGGATCTACACCTGAACATCCCGCTTTTGCTTCCCTCAATGTCGACCCGCCGCCACCAGGATTAGTCTATGAGGATCCCGACGGTGACGCCCAAGGCAAAATCCAGTTCGTGCTCAACAATATAACCGAAAACACGCTACAGTCGATGTTCTTGGAGATCCACCCGTTGCTGGATACGACGCACCGGCAGTGGTTTGCTAGCCATCTTGTGGAAGAGAGAGCCAAGATGCAACCCAACTACCACAAGGTCTATCTTCAGCTGGTCAGCCACTTTGACGACAAAGCGCTCTGGGCAGAAGTTCTCCGCGAAACGTATGTGTGTGTGTCCCGCATGCTCAACTCCGAGGCGACCCTGCAGAATTCCACAGAGCGGACTCATCTGAAAAACCTTGGTGGATGGCTCGGCCTTTTAACACTCGCACGGGACAAGCCAATTCGGCAGCGAAATATTGCATTCAAGCAGCTGCTCATCGAAGCGCACGACACAAAGCGGCTCATTGTCGTCATTCCGTTTGTTTGCAAGGTCCTTAGCCAGGGCGAGCACTCCAACGTGTTCAAGCCGCCCAACCCCTGGCTGATGGATATCATCCACTTTCTGATCGACCTCTATCACAACGCCGAGCTCAAACTGAATCTGAAGTTTGAGATCGAGGTTCTTTGCCAAACTTTGAGTATCGACCACAAGAGCATCGAGCCATCTGGCGAGATTCTGAACCGTGTCACCTTGGATGTGCCTTCTGATCTTCCGCCAGATGCCCTCGAGACGTTCGACAGCCTGTCGCTCAACGGGCTCGGCCATGTGGGCGTGGGCTCTGCTGGTGGCATCGCGACACATGGGTTGGTACCGAGTGTTGTGTCCAACAGCATGGTGGCTATGATTCCCGACCTCATCACCAAGGTTCATGTCCCGCCCGTCAGCGAGATGGTGGTCAGCGCATCCCGCCTTGAAGACATTGTGCGGGACGCACTGGTCCGAGCCCTTCAGGATATTATCCAGCAGGTCGTTGATCGTTCTGTTGCCATTGCTGCTATTGCCACACAGCAGATGATCCACAAAGACTTTGCCACGGAACCTGACGAGAACCGTCTACGGACGTCGGCAGTGAGCATGGCGAAAGCCACGGCGGGCAGTCTCGCCTTGGTCACGTCCAAGGAGCCGCTTCGAGCGAACTTCACCAACTACATGCGGACGCTCTCCGGCGACCTTCCGCAAGGCCTTCCGGAAGGTACAATCATCATGTGTGTGAATTCGAATCTCGAGTACGCTTCTAGCGTGATCGAGAAGGCGACAGAAGAGCGTGCAGCGTACGAAATCGAGGAGATGATCGAACCCGAGGTTGACGCAAGACGACGCCACCGTCTTCAGCGACCCAACGAGCCCTATGTTGATCCGTCCCTGAGCCGCTGGGCGATGACGATTCCAAACCCCTACAAGCTCAGCCCAAACATCAACGGCTTGAATGCAGACCAAATGGCTATTTACGAAGATTTTGCTCGGCATCCTCGGCCAGCAACGGGGTCTGCTGTGTCGGCTAGCCATGTGGCTTCTGCTTCTGATGCTACGCGGTCTCTGGCAAACGATGTTCTACAAGACCAGTACAGTTCCCTCGCCAATCTCCCGTCTGCTTCTGAGACCCCCTCCGGTGTATCGGTCGCCTCGCAGCTGCAGGGTTATCCCCATGTCCATGCTGCCAACCCCCCAACCGGCGCCGTTGGTGGAGCCTTGCTGAACGGCAGACAAACAGGACCGGCCGTCGACGTGAGAGTGCTCATTGAGCGTGTCAATAAGCTGGTTCTTGAGCTTCAGCGCGCGGCGACCGAGGCCGTCGAAGAACATTTCTCGGAGCTGCCGAGGCCGCATCCCGTCCTGGATGTGATTGACGCGCTGGTGCAGACAATCATCAAGGCCCAGCAATCTGCCGAAGACTTTGCGGTCTACGCTGCTGACCAGATTTGCGCCATGCTGTTCAACCCCAATGTCGAAGACAGCCTGGCGCTCGAGAGCTTGGTTCATGTTCTGGAGACCTTGCGCAAGATCGCCGGCCCCACCTTGGCCAGCAGAGTCAGTCAATACGTCCAAACGCAACCTGGGACAGCGTTCATGCGGTTGCCACTCATTGCGGCCTTACTTCCCACTGGCCTTCTCGACTGGTCGGTGATTGACAGCGCTATGGCAACATCACTGAAACAGCGGAAGGAGTCAACTATCGTATTCTTCACACGGCTCCTGGAGCTCGCCGTCATTGGCGAGTCGCCTTTAACGTTTTATGCCCAGTTCGTCAACAGCCTGTCGGAAGCGTGGGCCTGGGTTCAGAGCGAGCCAGACGTATCTGGCGGTGAGGAGTTCAAGGCGAAGATTCTGGTACCTGTCGGACTTCCCACGCCACGCACATCTGCGGACAACACCCTCACTCCTCAAAGAAGAGACCAGATTGAGTATGTGTTTGAAGAATGGGTTCATCTATCCCAGAAGCCCAACTTGCCGGACAACATCCCTTTCATCTTTGTGGAGCAGATGCGTGCGAGCGGTGTCCTTGCCAGCAGGGAGGATCTCTTCCTTCTTATCCGCATCGCCGTTGACAAATCGGTCGAACGATTTGAGGTCGTGGTCAACCTGCAAGCGGGCAGTGCCTTGGCTGACGGGTATGCTGCTATCGATGCCCTTGCCAAGCTGATCACAGTTGTCATTCAAGCGCATGGCCCAGAAGGAAACAACGAGCTGGCGGCGGCGGAGGGACGGTCCCCTCGCGCCGAGCTGCTGGACTCTGTTCTGGCTCTGGCCATTATGATTTTGAACCATCACTATGTACAGCGCGGCGACGTCTACAACCAGCGCGTCTTTTTCCGCTTCTTCAGCATGATGTTGGTTTCGATCTACAACGTGTCTGACCGTCTGTCCGAAGCCGACCGGAGCGAGATTGTGATCCGATTTGCGGCTCGTTTCAACGACCTGGGCCCGGTGAACTTTCCGTTCTTCACATACGCATGGATTGAGCTGATCAAGAACCGCATCTTCTTGCCATCGCTGCTACGGATGACAGGCAACCAAGGGTGGGATGCGTACACCAAGATCCTGAAGCAGCTGCTTCAGTTCACTGGGGAGCGGATGAAGATACCAGAAGGCGCGAACTTCACGAGGGATTTGTATCGCGCGTCCATGAAGCTGCTCTTGATTGTTTACCACGACTTCCCAGATTACCTGGCGGCCAACCACGTCGATCTTGGGCAAGGGCTTTCTCCCTATCTGCTGCAGCCGCTCAACATCATTCTGAACGCGGGCCCCACCACGACTCCGAAGGGACCGGATCCGGCACAGCCCGGGTTCCGCTTCGATCAGCTAGAGGAAGCCAGCGTGGCGCCGTCTAGCCGGTTCTATCCGGGGACGATTCTTGCGGCCATCGGATTGACACCTCTCCTTGACCAAGCACTGGAGTCTGGGCCGTCCGAAGAAATTGTGGCGCACATCAAGCTCGCAACCAGCAGGACGGAAGGGGAGAACAGCGGTACAACGACGTGGGGTAAAGCTCCTGTTTTCACCAATCTTCCTGTTGTTGATGCCATTGTGTATTACATCGGAAACTTTGCGGCGGCGCGGGCTCGTAGCGGCGGGCCGGTGTTTGTGCGTGGTGGTGCAGACGTTGCAACACTGTCGATGGTGCTGCACGAACTTTCGCCCGAGGGCCGGTACCATCTGCTCAACAGCATTGTCAACCAGCTGCGCTTCCCGAATGCGCATACGAGCTTCTTCGGCCTTGCACTGCTGGATATCTTTGGGCACGAGCCATCGGATCCGGAGGAGACGGATATTCGAGAGCAGATCTGCCGAGTTCTGTTTGAGCGCATCATCCACTACTGGCCACAGCCATGGGGTCTCCTGGCCGTGATTGTCGAGCTTGTGAAGAACGAGAAGTTTTACTTTTTCGATCAGCCGTTTCTCAAGCTGGCACCAGAGGTAATTCCGCACTTATTTTGACAGCCAGGCGAGTCAATTGTTTTTGAGATGATGCTAATGCGTGATTTAATAGGTTTCTGAGCGGTTTCTAAGCCTCGTGCCTCGGTCGTAGGTGGCGACGCGAACATGATTCTCCTCGGCCATCTTTTATCATCCCAAATCACCAAAGTTCTTTAACTCTATATATCCCGCCCACACACATATCTTCTTCTCACATCCATCCCTATCTACAAACACTTTATTACACAAGGCGACATTGGCGGCAATATTTCGATTTATGTGCTTTAGGGTTAGGCGTTTTGCGTGTTCGGTTTCTCCTGTACCTCATGGCATTTCTGCTTCTGCGTTGCTGAACGCTGTTTCCTGGGTCGGCAAACAGGACTGCTTGCATGGCGAGAAATAAACAAATCTGGTTCATCAAGGGCGGGCCAGAAAAACAAAAGCAAGGCCGGGTGCTCAGTGTTTGATGATTTTTTTTGCTTCTCTTTTTCTTCTCTATTTTCGTTCGCTGGCTGTTTTTGGGTTGGCTGGAAGTAATGACTTCGGGAAGACTGGGTGTCAACGAGATTGGAGAGAAAGGAGTGACGAAGGTGACGAAGGAGAGGGTGCAAGAAAATGGCGCTTCTCCCCACTGTACCTATATACATGTAATGTTTGTTTTCTCTACCCATCTTTGTCTTTGGTCTCATCGGAAACGACGGAATAGAAAGGACGCAACGGGAGGACAATAGATAAACAGTCGACCAAAGAAAGTTACGATACAGAGTGTTGCCTGGGATATAGCTGCAAGGGTTTGATTTCAAAGGAGACTCGGGGGGTGTTATTCTTCTTCTGTTCGTCGAACGAGGCTATGAACCCAGAAAATAGAAACAAGACCAGACGACCAATGCAGTGCAGAAGAAGGAACTATCAACATGATAGTCCAAGGGCAGAGCGATGTCGAAGCAACTGCATTTGGTTACACGGCGGCGGAGTCATTGTCGTTGACCTGCAGGAAGGAAGGTATAGCACCGCTCCAAAGCAATGATTTTACACACGCATACCGGGAGCGCATTGCAGGAGCAGGAAACTGCGAATTGGTGCTCTGTACTCCATCCGAAGACAGGTGATGGAAGCACCGAGTTACCGGTCTGAAAGTAACAACAAGTACCCCTCAGAAGGGTTTGTTTCTACCTCCGAAAATCAACAACAGGTAGGATACCTAATGCCGTGTGATGAATCGGGAAGTAGTACGGGTATATAAAGTATTTGCTTTCTCTTACTCCTTCCCCATATTCTGAGAGGGTTTAGCATGTCGTTTTAATGCTCCTGCTCCCCGCATGTCTTGTTCGTATCGGCTACTGTGTGATATCAACACTAAACAATCGTGCTGGATGGTGTACTGCTACTACACGACATCATTTTCGACACGTCTGCAATTATCGGGGAGCAAGTCACTCGAGTACGGATTGATCTGTTATCCATTACGAAGACGCTGGGGACTGCGGGAGCAGACGGGGTAAACAAGTGAAAAAATGCATGGTTTTAACGCCGTTGCGCTGTGTACAATCTCCCCCGCGTGCTCCGTTGTGGCGAGATGGTACCGGTTCGTCCGGACCTTGCTTCTGTGCCCTGTCGTCTACGCGGCGGAACTCGTTGATGTGTCTGTGAGACGGGCGTGTGGCTGGCTGTTGGCCTCATGAGGTCTGGAGGTGTTTAGGAATTGACATTGCAATAGTCGCATTTTCTTCTTTAATTCATTCGTTGTCTCCTCAATTTTACACCCGTCTGTGTGATCACCTCTAGGGCGGTGAAGTGTCAAAGGGCTGTCCGGCGCCCGGTCAATGGATTGGGCTCACCTCATTGACAACATACTCCGTGAGTCCGTATGAGTGCCATATCATATCAAAGTCTGTGGTAGACGCTTCGCCACCGCGGTCGATTTGTCCAACCATGTTTGGGCTTGTCGGCAGCGTGAAGTGTGGTCGCCTGGTCACTCGGAGGTCAGGGCGAGGCCCGTGGTACGGAATACATGTACGGAGTACGGAGTACGGAATATGTTCATGTATGGAGTAAAACCCACGTTCCTCCAAGGCCTGGGCCGCTATTCGTGGGGTGCGTCGTATTGGAGAAAGGGGCAAAGGGGATCGGGAAGCACCCGAGAAAAACATGTATGTACTCCGTACATGACTTTCAGGTGGAGGATGAGTTTGCGCAGCCAATTAGGCGTCAAGGAACTTTTTTGTGGAGTCTCTGCATGCGCCTTGTCGAACATCCTTCGGCTCCATAAAGAGCATCTCGCCTGCAACTCTCCTTCCTTCCTGCAGGTCAACGACAAAGGCGGTGAGCTGCCGTTGGAGAAGAGGGTCGAGCCCCTCGCAATGCTGTCTATATGTACGGATTACGTATTGTACTCCGTGGTTACGCTGCATATGTACGGGCTTGGTTATCTGGTCTCAGTCTGATTCTGAGCTCGGAAATTTATAATGCGAAAAGAGAACAAGAAGAAAAGAAAAGTTTTCTTTGCAGACACCATGCCTTTTCCTTTCGGCAGATGTCGACAGGCCAATAGGATAAAATGGAATAGAATAGAAAAATAAGAGAAAATAAGAGAAAAGCCGATAGCTCCTTGGTCTTCTGTTTCCAGTTTCTAGTTCGTAGGAAATTGATTTGGATCTGAGACGAGAGGACCAGCGTATGCCTGGCATCGTACGACGACCCTGGCCAGCGAAGTTGGCCTTGTATGCTTATGTCTACTCCGTAGAGGGAAAAAAGCTGACCTTGTGGCGCGAAGATACAGTGGGCCTAGCAGGTGGTGATCGCAATTTTGTGTGCTGTGATTGGCTACGCAGGGTGAATGCCATGCGCAAAGGATTTTCAGTGGGCACCAGCTGCCATACGGAGTACATGTAGGTAGGTAGTAAAAAAGAGTCTGGCAACTCATTATCCAATTCCATCTCGCCATGGACTTTTGTTGACGATCTTAGTTCGGGCCTTCTGGCAGTCCTCACCAATCTCTGGCCAGCTTCTACCTTCAGCATTGCTCAGCGCCCACCTCCTTTCACGGTCCCCCTTTTTCTAGTCGCCCTGTCCAGCTGCTTTCCCACCCTCCATCTTCTTTGTCCGCCCTGCGTTAAGGTGCATCAGACTGTGGTCACCGCCTTTCCAGCTGCTCTCCTCCGTCATACCCACCTTCTAGTTCCATTCTGCCATCCGTTTCCCCAATGCTACCCTCTTTTTACGTTCCCTCCTACTATGTCATTCCCTTGTCCGGCACTGAAGGGCCGGGCGTATTTACAAACGCCTTACATGTATTTTACAGCATCCGGAATATTAACAGCTGGTTCTTTCTATCATCATACACCGGTGACAGATAACGAGCGGAGTGCGCCGCTATTTCATCCCTTTGCTCGTCACTGAGGCTACAGGCTACAGTTCTTGTCCTCTCACCGGCGGGCCTCTGCCTGCTAGTCTGCTTTGTGCTACTTCAGTTTGCCTGACCTGGAACCTTTCTGCTTTCGCCGGTGGCTTGTGCTTCGGCTCGCTCTTCAGGGGTGTGAGCGCAAGAAAAGGTAGGCGTGGGTAAAAACGGGAAGAAGAGAAAAGTTTGGTCCACTAGCGCTTTCCGTTGCTCGTTTCGGGTGTCTCCCAGACGCTTTCTCGTAAGGAAATTATGGGACCCCAAAAAACGGGAAGAAACTCATTGCACTCACCCGTTGGTACGCCCCTGCGTTTTGTTGAGCCACTGACCGCAAAGTTTTCCAGGACAAGTATGAGACGTTTAAGTCGAAGGCATGATGCCGGGAAGTAGGCGGTCAAGTACCTCGACTACTCGGCGACGAACTTACAGCTTCGATACTCGGTAGTCCATCAAGCCAGTCGTTCTCGAAACGAGTGAATACATACAGAGTAGACAAGACAAACAGCCCTCTTCGTCCTTTACGGAATGAATATCGCGGCTGCCATCTGTCCTTCGAAGTCGCTAAGTTGCCCTTTCCTTTCACTATGCACACCCCCCTCACCTTGCTCCTGCCCCATTTCCTGCACTCCCACACCTTAAGTGTACGCTTAGCTGCCTTACCGCCCGCCCCGACCAACCAACAGTGACATGGCTCCTTTTTCTTTTTCTTTTTTTTTTTTAGTCCCGGCAGCCCCTTCTGCCTGCGCCGTTGCCACCGCTCAGTCCGTTGCCATCATCACCCCCCTTCATTTTCTCTTTTTCTCGGCAAAAAGACAAAAAGACAAAAACAAATCACGACAAACATATCACGACAAACAGATTCACGAAAAGGAAAGAACGACCGTCGTTGCTAGGAGCTATCCCTTGACCAGCCTGCGCCTTCCCTTTCTGCCGGATCAAACAGACCAAAATCCTGCACGACCAGGAAGGAACGACAAACAACGCACCCCCAGCTCCTTCTTTTTTTGGTCGCATGCTCTTCTTTCATCTACCGATCTCCCCCATCAGCATCTTTTCGAAACGCATGCCGCCCGCTTGCTCTGTCTCTTCACCCTGACTACCCCAAATTTTGACAACATTCCAACGGCTCCTGTCAAACAGCATCACCAACAGTCCGTCTTACAGAGCAACATCCCATACACAGCCTACACAACATAAGCAAGCAACAGGAAGAAGAGACTCATCACGTCTCTTCCCCTTTCCCCACCCTCTTTTTCTTTTTCTTGTTTTATCTGTTCTTCTCCTTTTCTCCTCTTCTCCTCTTCCTCTTCCTCTTCCTCTTCCTCTTCCTCTACCCCCTTCAACCTCGGACATTCAGATCGCCCGCCGTTGCCCATCATGCCCTACAATACTCGTCGCAAATCGCTGTCGCTTCCGTCGCTGGGCATCCACCTCCCCGTCACGCATGCTGCCCGTGCCGCGGCGAAGCCAGCAGCAGCCGCCACCCGTGCGACCACCTCACATTCTAACACCAGCAGAGGCGCATCGCCTGTTTCTGCTGCTTCCTCCACCACTTCCTCTCCTTTCACACAGCGCGAGTCAACACAATCCTCCGATTTCACAGCCGCTGCCACGATGCCTTCCACTACAGCATCCCCGAAGCGCCACCAACCCGACGACACCTCGTCCGCGGCGCATCCCTCCAGCAAACGGGTCAAGCGGGCGCCCAGCCACAGCGGCATTACCGACGCGGCCACAACGACACCGCCGCCATCGCCAAAACCTCTACGTCAGGCCTCCGTGGAGATGGACTCACCGGATTTCGATAACGACGAGAACGACGACATCGACGACGACGAGAACGACGACGAGATTGACATGGATGCCGTCAACGACGATATTGTCGAGGCCGTCATCCTGCAGCTCAAGGCAACCGGCAACCGCCCGCACCTAATCAAGGAACTTTCTGCCATTCTCATGCTGCAGCTAAAGTCCGTGCAACAGTACGTCTTTTGTCTTTCCGTTTGCGCCGTCTGCACTCGGCGTTCCGCGCTCTTTTCTCGTTTGCTCTTCTTCTCTTTTTATCGCCGAAATACTTTTTTTCTGCCGAGAATTCTGTTTTGTCAAGCCTTTTAGCGCATTTCTCTTTTGTCCCACCGACTAACACTCCAAACTTCAAGGTCTGCGAACCCCTGCGCTATCATATCCTCCCGACTCGCGAGCTACATGAAGCGCCCGTGCTGGTCTGCATCGAAAACCTGCCCTCTGACCAAGGAGCTCGAGGCGACCCACCCACGCCGTACCTACTACTTCCTCACAACATGCCCGCATATACCCCTTCCCGACGCCTCGTCTGTGCATTTTGTTGTGCCGCGCACCAGCATATTCACACCGCCGCTATCAAGTGCTCCGTCCGGCTCCGAAGCCGCGGAGGAGGAGCACCGCCGTGAGCTGAGCCCTTCGCCCGAGGTGGATTTATCCTCGCCAGAGTTTGACGACTTGGACGACGACCTGCACCATATACCAGTCGCACCGCTTGACTTGTTCGGTGTCCGGTACCAGCGCGAACGCTACCATCGATCGTCGCCTCACCACCATCAGCGCTGCAACTCTCCGCCTCTGGAAAAGGACGAGAAGGAATTTACGCAGACTGCTGAAGCTTTCCAAAGGCAAAAGTTGGCCGGCACCTCATTCAAGCTGGCGCCGACGGTGTCGCTTCCGTCCATGGCTTCAGACACCCAAGCCCACGGCATGGACTTGGATGACGCCAGCCGCGACGATTCTCTTCTCTTTGGATCCGAGTCTCGGCACCTGGTGGTTGCTAGTGCCAGCACCAGCCACTTAACGCTGATGACGAGTCCGGCAATGCGCCCGATAATTTCCGGGGGCCCTAAGAGGGACCTCGAAGCCGAGAACTGGGCCAAACTCGACAGCATGCTCGACTGGGACCGCAATCCGGAGAACGTTGAGCTTGACGAGCTCGACTGCCTTCTCGATGAGTTTTGAGCTTTGGTCATTGACTGTTTTCGTGCAGCCATTTTTTCTCCTCCCACTGTGCTTTCTTCGCCTCGTCTGGATTGAGGTAGAACCACAATCTCGCTGCTACTTGGCAGCCTAGGCGAAAAGGCCTGACAAAGAGGATGGAGCAAGGGATTACTTAAAAGCGCCATTTTATCAAAAAATTTGCCATTTTGTTTGATATCTTTGGTTTCTGGTGGCCTGGCTTTGGCCCAAAAATTGGGGAACGATTGAAGGAAAGACTGTGGGTAGGCACTTGGATTGTGGCCGGGGAAGGAGGCGTTTTGGTTTGGAGCTGAGCTTTGGGGTTTCTGATGTTGCTACGTCTTGTTTTTTCCTTTTCCATGGCCTCTTCCATTCTATGTCATTTTTTTTCTGTTGTTTTTGTTGTACAGTTTTCTATTAGTTTACTTTTCCGTCTCGCCACTCATCCAGCCTTTATTCTCTTCTCATCCTCACCATTCTGTTCGCTTCTCTGATGTCTAACTACTACTTTTCTTTTTCCCCTCTGTATCAGTGGCGAGCAAAAGGAATAGATGGTCGGTGGGAAGACAAGAGGAAAGAAGGGGTGACAGGTGTACTCTGTATTCTTCGGAGTAGAGCTAGTTGCAAATTATTGAAGAAGAGACGATAGAATAAGAGTAGCTACTGCCTAGTATCCCCTTTTTCTCGATCTTTACGTGAAATAGCCTTGGACAAACATTGGGAGATTTTATTATTTGCAACATCCCTCTTCTACCTCACTTGCTCTCGTCCTTCACCCGCAGCTCAACCCACCACAGAGTGCCAAACTGGAAAAAGCCAGGCCGCTCGATCTTGACGATTTCCAGCGCGGGAACTGCCTCCTGCGCCTTGACCAATATGGCTGCCATGTCCCGGTTCCACCAGCAGCCGAAGCGCGAGAAATGCTGCCCTGCGTATCGGTCCAGCAGTGCGTTCACCAGCGACCAGCCGCCACGGCCGTGTTCCAGCAACACGATGCGGCCGGTGCCGGGGCGGACCACGGACGCCATGTTGGCCAGCAGCGCCACGGGATCGGCGACGGAGCAGAGGCCAAATGTTTGGATGACCGTGTCGTAGTATGCTGCCGGCGATGAAGCTGGTTGAGCTGTTGCCGGCCGCGGCAGAGGCAGGATGGCGTCGCCGCGGAACAGCCGCACAGTGCCGTTGAGGATGGACAGAACCTCCGCCGCCGATGCAGACGGGTCCAGATCGCTGCTGCAGTCTCCAATGGGCGCCGCCTTCTTGGGAATCAGGCCGAGCGCGCCAGGCACACTGAGGCGCAGCCGCTTGCGGGCAAGGGTCAGCGCATCGCCCGACATGTCGATGCCGGTGAAGGAGGCGACGGTCGGCGTCTGTGACTTTTTGTTGTTGCCGCCGGGGGCGAGGGCGGCGGCGGCGGCGGTCTCGAGGTTGTCGAGGTGCTTCTGCAGCCGGTCAAAGACCTCGGGCTCCCAGGTATAGTAGCCCAGGTTGCGGCCAGTGCCAATGGCGACCTCGAGCACGGCGCCGTCGGCGACGCGGGCCAGCTTCTGGCGGAGCTTGGTGATGCCCATCATGCGTTCGGGGACGTCGAGCGAGGCATCAAAGGCAGAGGCGCCGACGGGTGGCAGACCGGTCGGGATGGCGTCGCGCGACACATCCTCGTCGCCGTGGCCGTGGCCAGTGCCGTCGGCATTCTCGCGACAGCCGCCGGTGAGGTACGCCACGAGCAGTGGCATGATGTAGAAGCCGAGGACGCCGGCCGCCAGCGCAGCACCGACGAGCGGCAGCTTCCGCTGCATAAAGAGGCCGTCGAGCGGCTGCTTCTTCTGCTGGCCATGCGGTCCGTTGTGTCCGTCTTGTTGGCCGCTGCTGCCGCCGTCGTGCTGCGGCGGTGCGCCGAGATGGCCCTTTGGGGGTAAAGGCCTGGGTGGCTGTGGCGGGGGACGGTACGGAACAGAGTTGGGGCGCGATCGGGGGCCCTGAGGACCTGCATTCCTGCCTCTAGGTGGTGGTGGCGGTGGAGAAGGAGGCTGCGGATCCGACGGCCTCTTTAGGCGCGACGCCGTGGCTTGAAAGAGGGACCGACAGCCCGACCGATGTCGTGGCTGATGCCAGACTGGCCATACCTGCAGCAGCTGTGGTGTGGAAGCATGAAAAAGTGTTGCCTGGCGAGTCCGTACGCATGCTCGCGGAGCCGTGACCGCAGCTTTGGTGACGAACGCAGTCGCCATCTCTCACAAGGACCAATGCTGATGCTTCGGACAGCTGTGCCTTCTGCGGAGCAGGGCCCTTCCACCAGCCGTATGAAGGTGTAGGCTCTCCCGAGTTTCACACAGGCAGAGATGGTGCCCGATCAGAGTGGTGGTGGTTGCTGTGTTGTGTTGTCTGCCGTGTGATGAGATGAGGTTCGGGTGAGCCGAAAGTTCTCACTGAAAAGTGGGTCGCTTCGCAACGCAACCAACCACAGCTGGTGTTAGCATCATCTCGACCATCTTGGGGACGAGAAAGCTCGCGTTGACTCGGGAACATCCATCTTCGAACGAATGCGACGAAGAAGCGACAGCAGCTCAAGATGGCGTCGGAGCAGGACCTGCAGGCGCTCTTGCGCCTGCTGACGACAACACGGAAGCTCTCGATGATGCAGGCATTTGCACAGGTCAAGCTGCTCCAGGCGGCGAATCTAAGAAGGTGAGACGTGCCGATTTCATCTCAAGCAGAAAACGTCTGGATGCCGTTAACATTGCTTGTCTTGTTAGTATTCAGCAGATTGCAGCGGCACCGCCTGATGTTGTGTCGGATGCCATCAAAGACCCGGCAGCCGCAAAGTCGCTACAGAACAGTTGCAAGACGGCCCTGAAGAAGCTGGCCAGCGGCGGCGGCAAGCGATCGGCAGCATTTGGCACGGCAGGACCGGGCGAGGCAACGCCGACGTCGAAGCGAATGAAGCAGGCGTCCTCCTCCGGCGATGGCAACATGCTCTTCGGCGCACAGCCACTGTCGCCTGCCGAGACTGAGCGCTCGCTTGCCCTTCCCGTATTTGTTCCGGCAGATGCAGAAGACGAGGCGCGCATGGCCGCGACTGTGCTGCAGACAAACCGGGCGCCGCTCGTTCTCGCCTTTGCTGTCGAGTTGCTTCGCTACACCATGCCGGAGCAGCCGGTGTCGAGCCGGCTCAGCCTCGCGCAAGCGGTCGTCAGTGCCAACTCCCGGTCCAAGGCGACGAGCTTGGGACTGGGATGGGCGCGCGGCCCCAGCGCCGAGGACGAGGGCTGGGGCTCAGGGCAGCCGCGCGTGCGTATTCTCGGCCGAGAGATTGCCGTGCTCAAGCGCAGTGGCTACACGTGGAAAGGCGATGAGGAGGAGGAGGACGACGGCGGCCGCCATGAAGGCGGCGGAGCAGCGACTTCTGACAGCAACAACCGCGGCGTCACGACGGATGCTGCAGTGGACGGCCAGATGGCTCCGCCACTGGCCAGCTCGCGGACACAGCCGGCTGCTGCTGGCGTCTGGTCGACCAGCCACAGCATCTCTCTCAAAGACTCGACGTTTGAGGCGAGGGCGACCACGCTGACAGACCCTGCACAGCGCGCCGGGCTCGTCCGATCCCTCATGGAGACGCACCCCAAGCTGACGACGGCGACGCACAATGCCTGGGCATACCGTGTCCGCGGCAGCGGCGATTATGCGCACAACATCCGACAGGATTCGTACGACGACGGCGAGACGGGATGCGGCGACCTGATGCTGCGCGTCATGCACGAGCTGGGCGCCGTCGACACCCTCGTGGTGCTGACGCGCTGGTTCGGCGGCACCATGCTGGGACCCGATCGGTGGCGCCTCATGCGCAACAGTGTCACAGGCGCGCTGGCCGAGAGGCTGCGCCAAACGGGCGCCGAGGTGGTGTTGGGGGGCGAAGCGGCCTGGGGCCTTGATCTCGAAGCCATGCGAGACGAGGAGACTGGAGGTGGTGCCGGCGGCGGCAGCAGCAGCAGCAGCCACACTTCCCGTTTCAAGCATGGCGGGAGCGCCGGCGCCGTGACGGTCGTGGGGATGCCCATCCATCGGCCCGAAGCAGCCAGGAACTACCTGTTGAAGAGCTTTGCTACCTTTGAGGAGGCACCTGTACCTGGCGACGATGGTCCCGTGACGCCGACCAAGAAGAAGAAGAAAAAGACGGCCAAGGCCATCGAGGCGGAGAAGGAAGAGAACCTGGGCCTGCTGCTGGGTGCCCTGCGCCTTCTGTACGATAGCTGGGCCGACCATCTCACGGCTGCCGAACTGGATCGGCGCGCGTGGGGCTGGTACGTGGCCGTGCGTCCGGATGTTGACAGTGGCCCGTCCGGCTGGGGGGCCAAGGGCACAGTCAAGCTCAACGACATCTTGGCGCTGCGGCGAGCGGAGACATGAGACTTTCCGGCAGAAGCAGGCTGGAGCCTTTGGGGTGACAATGGAGTACTCATTCGAAGATCAAATTCGGCTGGTTTCTGTCACGACAGGCTTGATCACTTTTGGGCGAGGTGCGGTCAAAAGTCTTGACCGTTTTGGTGACGTAAAAGCTCTCTTTCATTACCATCCCTTCAAACCCGAATAAAACACCGAGAACACCCCAAACTCATCAACTCATCAGAACCCTAGAATCCAGGCCGAATCCAGGCCACAACGCCGTTGGTTGCCTCCTATTCTGTCCACTTCCTGACAAGAACACGCTTCTGGTCCCCGCTGGTGATACAGTTCCACATCAAGGCGTTCTTATGCTCTTGGAACTTTGTCAGGACAGTAATCGTTTGTTCTGGATCCAAATCGGAGGAGAAATTTGCCAAAAAGTCCCTTGCTGCCAGCTTGTATTCTGCATCGCCAGCTATTTTTGGTTCACCATAGCTCGGTTCCAGGGACGGAGTAGCCGCCAGGTTCCCGCCCGTGGAGGGCGTGCCAAAGGACAGATCACGACCAGTGTCATCGCGACCACCGTCATTGTCCGCTTTTCGTTTTCTGCTGACCCTTCTGCGGGGAAGAGGAGTCGCAACAACGGGCCCGTGTCGTGCCAACGCGGCACGCATTCCTATTATCGGCGCCCCTTCAGCGGCTCGGGCAACTTCTGCGGCATCTGTCGTGACCGCCTCCGCCGCCCCGTCGTCGCCAAAGACCTTGGCGTAGATATCCCGGTCGCCTAGCGGTACCTTTCGCAGCCAGTCGACGTTCTGGTATTGAGAAGAATAGTGCTCCCACGTCTCCTCGCTGTCGGCCTGCAGAACACGAGTCTCGTCGTTGTAATGGATGCCCGGCAAATCATTGAAAAGCTTCCACATTCTGTACCGCTGCCGCTCATTTCGGAATTTGTTGCACATCGACGCCGGCGTACAGGTGTACCCTGGGTGCCTCTGATTCATGATCCGAGCTACCTCCTCCCAAGCCGGCTCCTGGAGCTTGTTCTTTGAGCTCCCAAACAATTGTCTGTCCTGGCAGTCGGCGAACAGCTTCATGACCTCTGCCGTGTCTGCTTGCGAGAAGTACACCCTTTTCGACGAGGTGTTGGGGGGGCGCGCGACGCGGTGGGCGGTGTGGCTGCTGTTGTCGACGCGACGTGGGCTTTGGGAGGTGGTGGTGGGCTGGACCTGCGATCCGGCTACTGTGGCCACATCTTGCAGTTGCCAGTTGGGAGAGGGATAGGACAAGGGCGAATCGACTTCATCAGAGCCGTGGGTTCCTATGGTTCGGGGCATACTGCCGAATTTGCGAGAAAACGGATCAAGAAGAAAAGAAGACAAACAAGAAGAAAGAACCCGAAGAGATGCGTTCAGGGGGGATCGAACAAGAAGAAACAGAAACAGGACGAGGGCGACCTCTTAAAACAATTTCGGAATAGCTTACGAATACGCCACCCCTGAGATTAGCTGCTACTCCGTGCGGAGTACCTAGGGAGTATATGTACATATCTCCAGGTAAGTTTGAGGTAGCATGCAGGCGTAGTTTGGTGACTAGCTTTATATATGAGCTAAAATACATGTATCTAGTACATGTACCTGTACGGATGAGGAATCCACTAGGGCTCTTGACGTAATATTAATTTCCTTGATCCCAATCTTATCCGAAAATGATCCAGCACTAAGGCCTAGTAATTCAGGCATAATCTTGGCAAGGGGCGTGGCACGAGTAATACCGTGGCTAACCATACGCGCCGAATGCCGGCTCGCCAGGTACACGTGACCCACGGAAAATGACAGTGGGCCGTCCTGCACAACGGCTTGTTCGGTAAAACAACGCCGTCCATTGGCTCCCACCACCACCCTCGGGTCTGGGGCCGATTGCTCGGGAAGGAAAAACGTCACTGAAGCCCGTATCCGCCGGTAATTTTCTGCTCCTAAGGGAAAAAACTCAACCCTTTTCACCATCCTCTCCTTCAATTGAGCTTTAGTTGAGCCACTCGCAGTTTTCTGTCATTTGACTCGGAGCTTCCTTACCTCGAAAACATGTTCACAGCACCCGGCGGTCGTGCCGTCGCTATGCGCGTCTGCCGGAGAGCGGCCGCGCAGGCTCCGGCTGAGGCCGCAACGTCTGGAGCGGGCTCCGTACGAGCAGTCGTGCGGTGGAACAGCAGCGTGGCAGGACAGGCGGCACCGTCGCGTGTTCAGAGCAAGCGGTGGCAGACAGCCGGCTGCAGCCCGGTGCAAAGACGTCTGGCATCCACGGCGACCCGGCAGCGATTTGCGGCGGCAAGGCCCCGAAGCAACAACAACAACACCAACAGCACCAGCAAGAACGGTGGCATGCGCAGGCAACCGGCGGCTACCCAACTGCGGTTTTTCACAGAGGGCCGGCGACGACGCACGGCGGCGGCGGCGGAGGACGAGGACAGCTTCGACCCGCGGACGATGGAACGCGAGAGCGACATGGTGGACGTGTGCATTGTGGGGGGCGGCCCGGCGGGGCTGAGTGCGGCGATCCGGCTGAAGCAGCTGGCGAACGAGGCGGGCAACGAAGACTTCCGGGTGCTCGTGCTGGAGAAGGCGGGCGAGTTGGGGGCGCACACGCTGTCGGGGGCGGTGATCCAGCCGGACGCGGTGCAGGAGCTGATTCCCGACTGGCTGGACGAGGACAACCCGGACCGGTTCGAGCACGCGACGCCGGCGGGCGGCGACAGCATGAAGTTCCTAACCAAGACGCTGGCGATCCCGCTGCCGACGCCGCCGCAGATGCACAACCACGGCAATTACATTGTCAGCCTGAACCAGTTTGTCAGCTGGCTGGGGGCGCGGGCGGAGGCGGTGGGCGTGGAGGTGTACCCGGGCTTCGCGGCGTCGGAGGTGGTGTACGCGACGGACGGGTCGGTGCTGGGGGTGGCGACCAACGACGTGGGCGTGGGCCGCGACGGCAAGGCCAAGGCGTCGTTTGAGCGGGGCATGGAGTTCCACGCGCGCGTGACGCTCTTTGCCGAGGGCTGCCACGGCAGCCTGACGAAGCAGGTGATCAAGAAGTTCGACCTGCGGCGCGACAGCGACCCGCAGACGTACGGGCTGGGCATCAAGGAGGTGTGGGAGGTGCGGCCCGAGGTGTTTGAGCGCGGCAAGATTGTGCACTCGCTGGGCTACCCGCTGCCCTACGACACGTACGGCGGCGCCTTCATGTACCACTTTGGCGACAACCTGGTGTCGCTGGGGCTGGTGACGGCGCTCGACTACCGCAACCCGTGGCTGTCGCCGTACAACGAGTTCCAGCGCATGAAGCAGCACCCGCTATACCGCAAGGTGCTGGAGGGCGGCAAGTGCATCTCGTACGGCGCACGCGCGCTCGTCGAGGGCGGCCTGCAGTCCGTCCCCAAGGTGGCCTTCCCGGGCGGTGCCATCATCGGCGACTCGGCCGGCTTTGTCAACGTGCCCAAGGTCAAGGGCACGCACAACGCGATGCGGTCGGGCATGCTGGCGGCGGAGGCGGCGTGGCAGGCGCTGGCAGGCGACGCACAGAGGACCGGGGTGGAGGGGGAGCAAGAGCAAGGGCAGGAGCAGGCACAGGAGCAAGTGCAGGAGCAGCTCGAGGACGACGACGACGGCCGCGCGCAGCTGCGCAGCGACACGGTGTTCCTCTACGCCTACGAGGAGTCTCTGCGCGCGTCGTCGATCTGGAAGGAGCTGCGCGAGGTGCGCAACATGCGGCCGTCGTTCCAGACGTGGCTGGGCCTCTACGGCGGCGTCCTGTACTCGGGCCTCGAGGCGCTCATCCTCAAGGGCCGCGTGCCCTGGACCCTGCACCACAAGCACGCCGACTTTGAGGCGACGCAGCCGGCGTCCAAGTTCAAGCGCATCGAGTACCCCAAGCCGGACGGCGAGATCACCTTTGACATTTTGACGAGCGTGTCGCGCACCGGCACCAACCACGAGGAGGACCAGCCGGTGCACCTGCAGGTCAAGGACTGGGAGAAGCACACCGAGGAGACGTACCCGCCCTTCAAGGGCCTGGAGAACCGTTTCTGCCCGGCCGGCGTGTACGAGTACGTCGAGGATACGACCAAGCCGCTGGGCGTGCGGTTCCAGATCAACTCACAGAAGTAGGTGGTTTCCCATGTCCGCTATTCACGATTGCATTACTGACACCATTCTCTAGCTGCATCCACTGCAAGACGTGCGACATCAAGGCACCTAACCAGGACATTAACTGGCAGGTGCCGCAGGGCGGCGAAGGGCCCAAGTACTACTTATCATGAGGTCCGGAGGTGGTAACAGTTGACACGGCTTCATGGGATTCTCATAGATTTCTTTTCCCCTTTCATTGGCTGTGAATTCAAGACGTGGGGAGGCAGGCATTTGATTAGAAAACGAGAGTCACATACTTTGCAACGGCGGCTTGGCATTTGTTTGTGTCTCTGATTGATTATGTGAATGGTGGTGGCAAACGTGGACAGCCAACGGTTGCAAACAACGTAGACGATCTGTTGGTGGCACGGGCGGTACGCAGAGGCGACACGCAGGAAAAGAGTTTAAGAGACTGGACAGAGCAGTGGCTGGCTGCTTTCGTCGGTGGCGAGGGTGCGCATGAGGAGCGTTGATTGGAGGACGGTTGAGGGACGAGCAAGCCGCCTCGTATTTGACAAACAGGGAAGACGACGCAAAAAGGTGCAGATTGGGAGGGGAGGGGTTGACTCGCTTCGTTTGCTTGCTGAAGTTCCGCATGTTTTAGGGGTGGTGGAACGCAATGCTGGTATTATGGTGAGAAGATAGTGGTCCTTCCAGGCGTTGGAGCTCTCATAGCGGGCACCTCATAGCAGGTGTCAAGCCGTTGCTGTTGAGGCGGGGGAAGGGTCACGATTCGTAGGACTTGCAAGGCTGGGCCTGAAGGTGACGAGGTGTGATACGGGCCCGTGCAGACGACGGAAGCAGACAGGAAGTGCATGCTCATATTCCGCACGCAGTAGCGGAAAGAAAGGGGTTGGATGGTTGTGTGGGTGGGTGTGGTGGGTGGCAGGAGATCGTGACCTTTTACGGTTAGCATAACGATGAGAATGTGAAGGCCAAGGGACGACTTCTGCGGAAACGAGGAGAGCTGAAGCTGTTTTCAGCAGCTGAAGAGAAGGAACCAAAGAAAACGACATCATTTCCTTTCCGTGGCCCCCGCGCTTCATTTGAGATCCCTGCGTGCAATTTTGTGGTGATGCAGGGTTGAAGGGTTCAGGGGGGGCAAACGACAAGCTGCCGTCGTAGGCAGCAGCCTTCTGGCAAGGGGTGTGCGAAGCGCAACCTTGGAAAAGGCCGCTGGCCTATCAAACAATGCGACAGCCCACCATCAGGAGAGGTGAAAAGTGGGGCCACCACCACAACAACGACGCTTGTTTAGGCCCTGATTCACGACTCAGGATTAAGGATTACGATTAAGGATTAAGGATTAAGGAACTCCGCTAAACCTTTTTGGGCACTAGTCTCGTGCATAACTTTATGCATGCATA